>OZ030019.1:22877500-23082500 GCA_964023405.1 Apodemus agrarius | reverse complement strand
CTCTCAATGTCGTTGTGGTGCAGCATTTCCTAACAGACACAGTCTGGTAGCAGCTTATGTGTGTCGCATTCTAAATTCATTGATCAGAGCAGGAAGTTGATGTAAAAGGAGTTAGAAAAGGAACTTGTTTGGTTTTACAGATTTCCATAGAATGCAGACTTGACTACTTGGTTGGGATGTTGCCTGCAAAATTTCTTGGTTAGTTGAGAAAAACTTTCAGGAAGGAAGGAAGGAAGGAAGGAAGGAAGGGAGGGAGGGAGGGAGGGAGGGAGGGAGGGAGAGAGGGAAAGAGAGGGAGGAAGGGAGGGAGGGAAGGAAGGAGGGAGGGAGGGAGGAAGGGAGGGAGGGAGAAAGAGAAGGAGGAAGGGAGGGAAGGAAGGAGGGAGGGAAGAGGGAGGAGGGAGGGAGGGAAGGAGGGAAGAAAAAAGAGGAGGAGGTGACAAACTGAACTTTTCATTGTTTCACACACTGGAAACACACATCTCCAGGTGTGTGTGTGTGTGTGTGTGTGTGTGTGTGTGTGTGTGTGTTTTGCAGGTATCTGAGTGATACCCAAAATGATAAGACAAATCACTAAGGAAAAATCAGTTGTGTTCATTTAATAAAACTACGTATCTCTCAGGACTTCTATCAGCTTTCTTTGGAAAATAAACATGTCCCCAAAAGAAGGCTGCCTGTCGCTAAGAGGAGTGCTCTGTGGTCTGTTTTACTACAGAGAAAATGGCTAATCTGGGTCTCCGGTTACAGTGCTTCCCTCTCAGGAATGCTACCTGCTTTGACTTGGGCAGGGTTTCCACTCATTATCCGCACTGGTTCTGGATGTGGCTTCCATCTGCAGAAGCATTGCAAGCAACACGTACTCCTGCAGAAAGAGAGCTCTAAGAGCCAGTCCTAGCTGTAAAGAGCATTTTTTCACTTCGCTTATAGAATATGATACTCTAGTCCTCTTGTAATGAAAAGAGAATAATAGACTAAAGATGCGGGTTGGGGGGGGACAAAAAACACAGAAAAGATTTCTACTAGGACTGTCTACATAATAATCCCAAACGCCAAGCCAGAAATGTCAATGGATTTTCAGTTAAGCTATGTACTAAACATGACCCAGTTTATCAAACTCCGTCCCGTTTCACCCAGCCATGAAACAGTAATGTGTTTCCTTCCTATCTTCTGAGATCCACTGTACACCTTCCTAAGTTTGCAGAGAAAAGTAATTTTGAGTAGCAGGACTTTACTCAAAACATTTAAAATCCCAAATGACTTTATAATAAGCAACCTCCACAAGACAAACCAGACTGTGAGCCTCTAGCTGGCCAAGAAGAGGTACCTTTGTTTTCTACGTTTCATCTAGTAGTGTTTTACAAATCTTCATCGCGATTGCAATGACATGGTTCACACTGTCATCTCTATGCCCTGGATTTCTTTCCCCAAATGGCGTAAATATGTTTTACGCATTTTTTTTTCAAATTCAATTTTGATTTCAGCAATGGATCAAGAATAAATTAAATAGCCACAAACTCATCGGAAAAAAACAACATTTCATTTGTGGATGCCTGAGTGTGTGTGTTCATATAAGTGCATGCTCTGGTCAACCTTGTTTGAAACAGGAAAATTAAAACCATCAAGGAATTAACAGGCATCTGAGGTCATACAGGTCTTCTTACTTTGGTTAAAGCACCAGATGAAAATAATCACACTTCTTGGGGCCTCTGCAGTACCTTTTCCTTCCTCTGAGACTGCTTTCACACCTGCAGGTTTGCCCACAGTCTCCTGGGAGCATCGAATCCCTCTAAGGATCCCTTAGCCACCACAGTCCTGGAAACAGACCTTAAAGCTTATGCTCTCTAAGTCCCTTTGACTATGGTGGCTTCAGCAGAATCTGAGAGCTGTGTACACTGTCATTAATTTCACTATGAGGTGAATAATATCTGGGTTTCTGAAAAGTCTCCTTGTTGCTGTTGCTGTTGTTACAGTTAAAGTACATGAAAACAGGAGCAAATGTGAACGTTTTTTGGAAAACATCTGTTTTCCCAAGCTCTGAGTTGCGTGTTCCACTAAAGTGTCTGACACATACTCTGCTGCCTTAGACATCAATGGAAGCTTGACTTTTTTTTTTTTTTTTAAGCACTGGAAAGGTACATTGGCAAAGTCTGCCTTGCCAAAATTCAAAACTTTTCTCCCTTTTGCCTCAGACAGAAGCGACATGCCGGGAAGCATCGAGGGTAACAATTTTCAAGTGGGCTCTCTGGGTGAGCTCTCCTACCAAATCCAGAGAGATCCAGCTTCCATGCCAAAGAGAGCTTCTCTGAAGGGCCAAGCCACACCTTCCTGATAGCATCTCGGCTACTCCCTTTAAAGACAACCGGGTAATCATTTCTGTTAAATGCTTCTTTTTCCAATACGGTAAAAGTTACTCCCTGTGCCAAAGTGTACACACAGGAGAGGCAAGCTGTTTATTCATACCCAAAGATAGATATGTACTCAAATGTACTAGCCACAGTCACCTGGTCTTTGGCAGCCAGCCGAGAGAGGGACCAGTTTTATGAAGGGTGTGTCTGTGGTGCTCTTTGGCCTCAGGCTTTTTGCAAGGGTACACTCTATTGTCGGGCAGAATCAACAACTGCCACGCCAGGAATCTCTTCCACCATTCTTAACACCTAAGCAGAAATTCTTCTCTATAGAAACAAAAGCAGAAATAGTCTGGGGGTTGGGGGGGGGCGGTGTGGAAGGGTGGGGGTAGGGCGGGGGCGGGGGCGGGGAAATGATGGTGGTGAGATTAAAAACCTTCCTATCGAGGAAGGTCTCTTTCCCCCTTCATTTCGTATGAGGACACTGACGCGCGCGCGGGGCTGCTTGCTCAGCCACCCTAAATGTAGCTGCCTCTTGCGCCCCAGGGCCAAAGCGGATTTCTTTACTAGAGATGCAATCAGCTCTAACCAATCAGTAAGAAGGGTTAATCAGCTGATCGATTGCTCCCTGAGCTGCTCGGACCTGGCTCCTCTCTGACTGGCTCTAACCTGGCCTTGGGGCAAGAGGTTGAGAACTTTTAATTATCCACAGCAGCTACCGCTCTGATTGAATGGTCAATGGGTTTACTACTGAGGCGGCCCGGCTTGAATAATAATAGAAAACAATGTGAACTCTGGCGAGCGCAAACAGAGCCCCCCACCCCACCCCCGAAAAGGCACTTGGAGACGGAGAATGCACTGTTAAGACAAGTTAATTGCCTGACAGAAACCAAATTTCAAAGGTCTGGAAGACGTTTTTTTGTCGGAGAGGGGTAGAGGCTTGGGGGACCTGAGCGAGCAGCGAAATGGCATTTTCTTTTCTCCTCTTAGGGCCGTGACCATCTCTGGCTACACGCCGCTGCCCCGGGACAAAGGGTAACTTGCTCACCCTGGTGGCTAAAAACTGATCATTGGAGGAAATTTGTGTTTTGACATTTTCAGGCACTGTCAGGGTTTAATTGTTTTTCATCAGGAACTTCCTTGAAAAGAAATAATCATAATAATCCCCGAGCTTTAGAATGGAGGACGTTCAAAGGGAAGAGAGAGTGAAGCAAGCCAAGTAAGTGTGTGTGTGTGTGTGTGTGTGTGTGTGTGTGCTTACTAAAAGCCTTGCTCTTTGCTGTTGTACAGGCCAATCCACTTGACATTCCCCAATTAAAATAAACCATTTGCGAGAGGAAACTCACTAAAATATTCTGATCTCTGAGGTCCCTGATAACAAAGCTTGCTGGTGTTGCCACCCTCTTCCCGTGAATAATAAGACAGCTAGTGCCTCAAAATCAAAACATGTCCGTGTTCAAGTCTTCTTTTTCTAAGAAGCAGACACAACCAAAGGGGCAAAATAACCACACGTCCACTCCATGTGCAGGCGGGGAGGGAGGGATTCCATAGAGAGGCCGAAAGGGATGTTTGGGTTCAATCTTAGGGGGAAAAAAAAAAAGCAAAAATGAAGTAAAGAGCTTTGGCACAGTCTGGACGGACGTGAGGAGAAAAGGTCAGCTTGAACCCCTTTGGAAAGCACCAGTTAAAATCTCAGTCAAGACCCTCAGATTGTCCAAGATCAGAAGTCATCCTATTGCAGCAGATTCCATGTTAAAATTTTGCCTTTCTTCAGTGATCTCATATAAACACGAGGGTTCATCAGGCGCGCCGGAGTCATTACTATTTATATTACCATACCCCGGCTGTGTGCAGTCAATTCATAAGCGTCCAGTTTTTCTAATTAATCACAAAAGATTTTTGTTTTGCCTGCAGCTAGTTCTGGGGTGACTCACGATGGCAAGCCAAAGCTCATACATCAAACACAGGCCCTTTCTCACTCCGGCCTTCTGCTAGGGAATGCAGTTCGGTGCTTCGCCGCCAAAAGAGGTGCAGACTGGGCATGCGCGGCCCCAGGCAGAGACGAAGCTTGCCGATCTGTCCTCTACTGCGCCACTTGTTATTTTTATCTGATGCGTTCTCAGGCCAAATCAGATCCAGAGAGTGCAGCGAGGTTTCTAAATTCAGAGCTCTGCTGCTCTGTCTCCCTTTCTCCTCCTCTTCTGACATCCTGTTTTATCAAATCGGCTCACGATCTAACAGAAGAACGGGGAACCATTTTTTTTCCATATTCTTCAGCCCTTTCCATGGTGGCCTTTTGTGAAGAGGATAAAAAATAAGGTCACCAAGATAAGGAGAAAAAGCACAGGATCTGAATTTTCTCATGTCAAATTCAGGTCGTGATGGGCAGTAAAAAAATATCTATGCAGTGGGTGGTGGTTCTCACTCAAAGGAGCCATGGTGAATTGTTGGTAGGTGACAGATGGAAAGGAGTCCCTGAAGATGCCCTCTTCCTCCAGGATTGGGAGGGGGTAGTCAGGGCCACAGGTGGTTTGAATCAGGACAGTCACGTACATCTTACACAAATGAACACTGTCTTGTGTGTAGTGTATTGCGTGAGATGAAATTCGGCTAAGATCAAACCAAATGGAAGACTTGGACTGACCGTGTTCTGTCTGTGTTGGCGTTGGCACCCTCATGGGGACAGCCCAGGAGAAAGCCAGTAGTCCTCCAAATCTTAGGTATACACTAGCGATGTTTGGCAACCTCTAGAAACTGATTCTACATACAGCCAGCCTTCTCTATCCTTGAAAGCCACACTCATGTATTCAACCAACTGCAGGAAAGAAAAAAAAAATATTCCATGAAAACTCTGAACACTTGAAGGTCTTCTTTCTATTCTGGGATGTAGAGGGTTAAACCCAGATAAACACTCTCGTTCCTGAGCTACATCCCCCAACCTCTCTGGTGGTTTTTCCCATTTCCCTAACATATACAGTGTAACAACTAATACATATTTGTTGTATGTTGGGTATTTAAAGCATACAGAAGGGTATGTGCAGGTCATATGCAAACACCGTCATTTCATGGAAAAGACTTGAGCACTTGCAAATCTGCGTCCATGATGGAGATCATGGACCAGTCCTCTGCAGGTGCTCAGTCCTCTGTGGATGCTCAGTCCTCCGTGGATGCTCAGTCCTCCGTGGATGCTCAGTCCTCTGCGGGTACTCAGTCCTCTGCGGGTGCTCAGTCTTCTGCGGATGCTCAGTCCTCTGTGAATGCTCAGTCCGTGGATGCTCAGTCCTCTGTGAATGCTCAGTCCTCCGTGGATGCTCAGTCCTCCGAGGCTGCTCAGTCCTCTGTGAATGCTCAGTCCTCCACCAATACTCAGTCCTCCGTGGATGCTCAGTCCTCTGCGGGTGCTCAGTCCTCTGTGGGTGCTCAGTACTCTGCCGGTGCTCAGGAACAACTGTGCTCCTTCCCTAGCTTTGCTCCCCTTCTGTGCTCACTAAGGTTCTGCCTGTGTCCTTATAGCATACATTTTTGCAGAACTGATATGCACACACAGGGACCCGCCGGCTGGTCCTTAGAAACTCCACCCTCAGAGCCATTCATTCTAACTAGGCATCATCTCTGCTAACCAGTCTCCCCAGCTCTTGGCTTCCTGCCCACACCTACCACGAATATCTCCACCAAAGAATTTTCTTCTCTCCTTCTTTTCACGCATAGAAGCTACACTGAGCATACCACCCTCTACCAGCCTTGTTTATATACCGACCTGATTCCTCCACATGATGGAGCAGACTCCTATTACCTGCTCCTTTTCTGATGTGCCCCCATGTGAAGACAAACATAAATGCTATAGAATAGAAAACATTAATAGAATAACTTTCGTGGGTGAAGGATGGTGTTCAGGGAATCTAACGCTCCACCCTTTCTTACAGAATTCCTAGCCATTCCAAGTGTTTAACTCCCCACTCTCTCACAGGTGACCTAGTCACGGCAGAGCTAAGTCTCTTAGGTCAGTTCCACATTCCTCGCATACAGATGAGTGTTGATGTTACTCCTTTTTTGAATCATAATTACAACAAAAATAAAGAATGCTGTTATTATCTCCTAATGAGGGAAGGGCAAACATACCTGGATCTGGGTTTGGGCTTTTCCCCTCTTCTCAAGCATATTTGCATATGTAAGGGGTCAGGGTGGGGTGAGGGACATCAAAGGACATCTGCTTGTTTGATCTAATTAGTCTATTTTTTTCCTTCTCTACCAAAACACTGGAGAAGGGAAATTCCAGACAGTTCTTGAATCTCTGTGAAGTAAATCAGTTTCTTGGACAAGAAGATGTAAATTTTCTTTAACACACTGGCCACCTAGCTAACAAAGAATCAAAAGTCCCAAGTCTTGGACTCCATATTTCACTCACAATTTGTTTATTGGTATTGGTCCGCACAGATGCCCATGGCCTCAATTCTTATTTACAAGCAAATGACATTATGCCCACTCACCTTCTAGAAAGACAAACCTGCCAGGCTGTTACAAACTCCCTGGGTATCTGCAAATGGTGGTATCAGATTGCCATAAAAAAGTACAGCTGAGAAGATGGTCTTAGTCTGCAGTGGGGTGCTTGGTAAGAGAGGCTGCAAGTTTCCTTCATGCCAGATCCTGAAGGCTGGGCCAGGAAGAAAGCGTTCCAATCCTGTAGATTTCTCAAGGATGCAGAATAGCCAGAGCTAGAAATGCATCGTGGTCTGCCACCAATACCTTCATATAGATGGGGAGGGCAAGAGAATGGGGGAGCACTAGCAAGGGCTTTAAACAGGATGTGCTAGAGACTGGGGCAATATTGCCAACAGTGCGCTCCTACAGAGTGAATGGAGAGAGGGGGAGAGTGAAGGGGAGAGAGAGAAGGGAGAAGAGATAAGAGAGAAAGAAGAAAGAAAGAAAGGAAGGAAGGAAGGAAGGAAGGAAGGAAGGAAAGAAAGAAAGAAAGAAAGAAAGAAAGAAAGAAAGAAGAGGAAGGGGAAGAGAAAAGGAGAAAGAAGAGAAGGAGCAAGAGAGACAAGAGAAAGAAGGGAGAGAAGAAGTAAAAGAGGAAGGAAGGAGAAATCAAGAGGCAGAAGCAAAAAGGGAGAGGGAGATAAGCCTGAGTCACAGTCAAGTAAGGGATAGAAACGGGAAGGTTTTACAGATACTTAGCAATGAAGAGAAAGTGAAAAAATGAGAACAGTGGAACTTTCTGGAAGAACAACTAGGATTAGCGTCTTCAGAATTCCAAGCAGTCCATTCTACTTCACCTCGTGTCCCTAAAGACGAAACAGAGCTATGAGTTTCTCAGAAAAGGATGCAGGAGTGGGCCCGAGCACCTCGTGTTTGTGGACTGAGACATAAGGTGCAGCTAAGAGCTTTGCCTACACCTGGGCGTCCCCTCTGCTTCCTCCTTACAGGGTCCTAGGAGAAGCCTAAGCATCTTCCCAAACACCCTGCAGCAAGCTCAAGTGTCCCTTTGTACAGTACTAATGAGTGGAAAGGACACAGAGTCAGTCCTTTACGGTTGGCCGCAGTGACCTCAGAACAAGCCTAGAGCCTGGGATCACAGACCACTCATCCTTACCAGACGGGTTTGGAAGCGCAGGTGCCTCCTCCTTCTCCTTCCTACCACATGTTGCTACAGCCACGATGGCCACCATTAATGTGTATACCTCCACCGAGGCTACTACCAACCTTTGGAGGGGAGACCCTCGCCAATAGAGGACCCTCAGAACAGTCGCTCAGAAAAGGGGATTTCAGATCTGCCAAAAAAATTCTACAAGCAAGGACTATACATCTGAGAGTAAAGATAAGTTAGAATTCTACTTAAAGTTAGAAATTTAATCATATCCCCTGTACACGAGCTAGGGATGTGGCCAGCTGAGTGTTTGCATTGCACAGTGCAATCCCCAATATCACACTTACACACTGCATGTCCTGGAACTGGCCCAGACTGGCCTCCAGAGATCTGCCTGCCCCTGCCCCTACCCCTGCCCCTGCCTCTACCTCTGCCTCTGCCTCTGCCTCTGCCTCTGCCTCTGCCCCTGCCCCTGCCCCTGCCCCTGCCCCTGCCCCTGCCCCTGCCCCTGCCCCTGCCCCTGCCCCTGCCCCTGCCCCTGCCCCTGCCTCTCCCTCTGCCTCTGTCTTCTGAGTACTGGAATTAAAAGTGTGCTCCACCACCACCAGGTAAGCATAAAATTATTTATGTTGCTACTTCATCACTTCAATTTGCTTCTGTCATAAAAATAATGAAAATATCTGATATTTCCAATAGTCTTAGGTGACTACACTGAAAAGGTCCTTTGACACCACCCCCCCCCAGGAGTCTCCCCATAGTTGAGAACCACTGCACTAGACTGAGGTAAGGGATAGGTGCCTGTTACCCTTCTTCCTCCCTCCTCCCTCCTCCCCTCTCCCTCCTCCTTCTCCCTTCCTCTGTCTTCCGTCTTCCGTCCTCTTTCCTTCCTCCTTCTCCCCTCCTTCCTCCTCCCTCCTCTCTCTTTCCTACTCTTTGTCACCAATTCCTGTGTTCATTTTTCATTCCACCCTTTTAGTCAAAGCAAAGATCATTCGTGAGTTTAAATACTTGATCCACTTGTAAATAGTCTCGAAACAAAAGGCCAAGTCCAAAACAGTGGCCAAGCCTCACTTTTCAAAGCCGTCCTTGGAAAAACAGAACTGTCGCGGAAATGCGGCTCGGCTCCGTGACTGAGTACACGCCGAGCCAGCACAGGTATGGTTAATGAGTCAGCAAGGAAGAAGACGGAAGAGAGAAGGGAGGGGGAGGAGAAGGTCGGAGGAAGAGAGGTCAAATCAAGACGGAAGCTCTCCCACTGAGGCCCAACCAGGCAGACAAATTAGGGGAAGGGGATCGAATGGGAAAGGGGAGAGGGATTTATAAGCATGGGACTAGGAAGAGAGGAGGGGGGTCAATCAAGATGTAAAGTGAATAAATAAATAAATAAATAAATAAATAAATAAATAAGGAAAAATGTAAGTCTGGATCTCAAATTAAAAAAAAAAAAAAAAAAAAAAAAAGTAAAACTCCAGCATCACCTCACCTACTCTTTCCTGACTCAGATGAGATCAAATCAGGAAGTTAAAAATATAAGTCACTTCCATTCAGACCCTGTGATTTTTTTTCCCCTGTCCCTTGGCTGGAGGTACAATTACAGAGAAGGCTCTCTCAATCACCGGTATTGTGGAGTGAGTCATGGCGCGGACCTTGAATGGCTCTGTTACTGAGCGCCTGCCTGCTCGTCACAGTCAGGGAAGTGGTGGGGGGGGGGGTCTGCTGATTTGTGAGCATTAGGTCAGATGAAGATAATGGCGAAAAAGCCTATCTTTCTTCTCACATAAACGCCGTGTGCGTAGTAATCCTTCTCCAGGATCCCGGAGGAACAGCCTACACGCCACAGGTGATGTGAGCAGCAGGAAAGGAGGTAAAAGGGGACCATGTGTCATCCCCGCCCTGGTGGACCGGTGGCGTGTGAGTGCTGTGCATTGGAACGCCTTGCATTACCATTAACCTTATATGCGCCTAGGCAGCGCTGGGTCCTGCGCCGAGCTAGCGTTAAGCTGAGCGGAGCGAGCCAAGATGGCTACCCGAGGAGCCTGAGGGATGGTTAGACTTCCTTGGACTTGCTAGCCCTCCTCCTGAAGGCTGCTGCTCCAGCCAGCATGAAAGGCAAGCGAAGGCAGGGAGACCAAGGGTAGTCAAGCTCAGCCGGAAGTCCTCTTTTCGAATAAAGCAGCTTAAATGATTTCATTGGCAAGTCCCCAAGATGGCGGGGATGCAGGCCGACCAATCACAGGGGGCCTGGAGTTTTACAGCATCATCTCTTTCTTGGTGGGGACTTGAAGCCTCCGTTCTTTTTTCTTTTTCAATCAGGCCAGAAGAGGATGTATTTTATCATAATGGCTTTACATCCGATGTGTACAAGCCAACACAAATAGGGTATTAGAGGGAAAAACTGTACCTCAGGCACCATTTTATGAGAGCTAGTGTTTACATCAAACAACATATCCTAAGAGCATTATATTAAGCGTGGACAAATCATTTGCCTGAGGATTAGGTGTTGTGCCATTGAAACATAATCCTGCCGTTGATTATTTTTCTTAACCGCCAAGCTGAACTTGGTCAAAAAACGGAACAGTAAGCGCTGCCTGCCACAGGAGCAAGTTTTTCCTCTTTTCAAGGATGAAAAAAATACATCCAAGCCCGAACCGGTATATCACAACAGTATCACCCGCAATGTTTGATCGACTCACAAGCGGTCTCTCCAGTGTCTAAATGGGCGTCTCTGGATTTCCTGTCTCTACCAGGGTGTGCCAGCTACACTGAGTTCTCAAAAGATTAAAAAGCAGGAACAGGAATGCAGTAGGGCAAGATGGCTCAGCGGGTAAGAGCGCTGATTGCTCTTCCAGAGGTCCTGAGTTCAAATCCCAGCAACCACGTGGTAGCTCACAACCATCCGTAATGAGATCTGACACCCTCTTCTGGTGCTATATGAAGACAGCTAGGGTAATAATAAATAAATCTAATAAATAAATAAATAAATAAATAAATAAAAAGAATGCAGTGCCCAGTAGGAACTGACCAGGACCCCAGGACTCCCACTGACCTGGTCAGCTCCAAAGGATTCCACTTGACCATTCCTAACACCCCTATATCATCCCTAAGGAATAAGAGCAGTAAAGTCCGGTGTGACAGATGATCTTACTTTCTAAGCCAGAAACATATTCTTTGCAATTTGCTTTTCCAGGCACAGCCTTGTGTAACCCTTGGCTAGACTTGAACCAGCTTCATGGCTGAGGATAGCACTGAGTTTCTGACCCTCTTGGCCTGCACCTCCATGCTGGCTTTATTCTATCTGAAGGACCAAGCCCAGGTCTTCATATATACAAAGTGAGGACGCTCCTCACAGAGCTATACTCCAAACCCAGGAGCATATTCCTCAAAAAATGCTACAAAGCAATTCAGAAACAAACAAAGGAGGTCGTTAGAGCTTAGGAAAACAGGCAGAGGGTCAAATAACAAGTTCCAAAACACAATCAAGTAGGAAGAGTTAATTCCCCTAATTATGGCACAGCAGGGAGAATATTGCTTTAAACCAGTGATTCTCAACCCTTGGATTGTGACCCCATTGGGGGGGGTCAAACAATCCTTTCGCAGGGATTGCCTAAGACCATTGGAAAACAAAGATATTTACATTACAATTCATAACAGTCGCAAAATTACAGTTATGAAGTAGCAACGAAATTGATTTTAGAGTTGGGGGGTCACCACAACATGAGGAACTGCATTAAAGGGTCACAGCATGAGGAAAGGTGAGAGTCACTGCTTCAAAAACTTTGTTATGTGTTTTGCCAATAAATGGGAGAGGGCTGAACACGCAACGGGCTAGAAGAGCATTAGCCCTGGCGTGCACAAGGCCTTGGGTTTGATGTCCAGCACTGCAGGACCAGAAGGGAGGAGTTTAAACATTCCCAGTGGAAAGAAACGGTAGAGGATATGGAAATGTCAATTACCCTGGTGTGATAATTACACAACATACACGTGTATCAAGTTCTAACACAGGACAGTTTTGGGGTGTCAGTGAAAGTTTCGGCATGTGTGCATGCCACTCTCTTCTCCATCTTGCTTTGTTTGTTGTTGTTGTTTTGTTTGTTTGTTTGTTGATTGGTTGGTTGGTTGGTTGGTTGGTTGGTTGGTTGGTTAGAGATAAGGTCTCTCATGGAACCTGGAAGGTGAGAATGTCTGGCCAGTGAACTCCGAGAATGCTCCTGTTCTGCCCCCACAGCACCACACTTTTAGTCAAAGCAAAGATCATTCATGAGTTTAAATACTTGATCCACTTGTAAATAGTCTCGAAACAAAAGGCATTGGTGACAAAGAGTAGGAAGGAGAGAGGAGGGAGGAGGAAGGAGGGGAGAAGGAGCAAGGAGAGAGGAGGGAAGAGGGAGGAAGGGAGAAGGAGGAGGGAGAGGGGAGGAGGGAGGAGGGAGGAGGGAGGAAGAAGGGTAACAGGTACCTATCCCTTACCTCAGTCTAGTGCAGTGGTTCTCAACTATGGTAGACGGGTCTTCTACTGTGTGATTTGTCTCCTACACAAGAATGTCTTACTTTTTAAAATAAAAAAAAGAAAGAAAGAAAGAAAAAAAAGAACAAAAAAAAACAAAAGAAGAAAAAAAAGGTGAAGTGAAACATTCTATCTTTACAGCAAATCATTGCCTTGTTTCAAATTCGGTGTCGTATCTTTCCTTTGGATAATATGGTAGCTTAGTGTGAGACAGCCTGAGTTAAAAAATCTTCAGTCGGCCACTGGTTGTCTGTCTGTTTAACCTGAATTGTTTTTGGATAATATAGTAGCTTAGTGTGAGATAGCTTGAGTTAAAAAACCTTCAGTCAAGCCGGGCGGTGGTGGTGCACGCCTTTAATCCCAGCACTTGGGAGGCAGAGGCAGGTGGATTTCCGAGTTCAAGGCCAGCCTGGTCTACAGAGCTAGTTCCAGGACAGCCAGGGCTACACAGAGAAACCCTGTCTCGAAAAACCAAAAAAAAAAAAAAAAAAAAAAAAAAAAAAAAAAAAAAAAAAACAAACAAACAAACAAAAAAATCTTCAGTCAGCCACTGGTTGTCTGTCTAACCTGAATTGTTTTCTGTAAGCAGCTGGGAAGGTTAACCCCCACCTCGGCATTAGGAATTACTCTCCACCTTCATTTCTTTGACCTTCAATCAATTCTGCACTGGGACCTGGAAACCTGTTTCAGCTTCCTAGTAGATCCCTCCCAGTGTGCTTGTAATACAGGAGACACCTGTCTCTGGCTCCACCTAGAACTATGCCACCTAACCAAGTGGGCCACATAGGAATACAAGCAAAACAACACTGTCACCAGCTTGGCCCTCTGCAAACCTGAACTATAGGAAGAGAAAGCAATTACTTTCCAAACAGAAATTGTTTCCACTGAACAAAGGTAATAACACTGATGGAAAATTTAAAGGGTGGTCAAATCAAAGAGAGCACTTGGATAAGTTGATAAATGTTTTCTTGGATAATCTATACTGGAGACTATTAATCTACACTGGGAACTATGGATATATACTAGAAAATATGAGCATATACTAGAGAATATTAACATATACTGGAGACTATGAAAACATACTATAGAATATGAATATATACTAGAGATTATGAATCTATACACACCTGTACAGCAAACAGCCCTAGAGACTATGCAGGTGGGCCTATTCAGCCACTCATTCATGACCCTGCAATATGTTTAATTAGCACTTATACACCAATATATACTTATATACCAATAAGCACTTATATACCACACCCTGGGGACATAGCAGGGAGACAGACTGTCACTGTTTATAAATTCTTAGTCGGTGTGTTTCTACAAATGACCAACACTTTGTAGCCACTCATTAAATTCTTACTGCTTAAGAAATGATAGTAAGCCTATGATTCATTCACATCTGATTGTGCTGCGGGGCTTTAGCCTAGCCATGTCACAAGCCTGAGCAACTCAACACATTTACACTTCTCGGACTCAATCCCCGTCTGCTATGGTGAGGCTCCTTCGCAATCTCATTTCTCAATCTGTTTAAAAATATAAAGGGAGCGGACCCTCACTTCAAAGACTTTGGAAGCACTCAAAGAGGGCGTTCTTGCTGAATAGATTTCTGTCCTGGTCCTTGTGTAAAATGGCCTAGCATCTATGCATGTCTTCCTATATACTTTGAGTCACCTCCAGGTAACTTGAACCAAATGTTATGTAAATATTTGTTCTGCTGTGTTGTCTAGGGGATGATGACAAGAGAAAAGTCTACATGTTCAGCACAGATGCTGGAATATTGTCTGGAATATTTTGGTTGAATCCACAGATGTGGAACCTGTGGAGACAGCGGGCCAACTGCATGTGGAAAATGTAAATAACTGGTATTACTTTCCTGTAGAAGCACCTGGAAGATGTTAAGATTCAGAGTCTGTCATCTGAATACGTTCCTGAGTAGTTAACGGACAGAGAAATCAGATGCTCTGGGTGACGAAAAGCAGTAGAGCAAGGGCCCCTATTCCTTAGTACGGGAAAGTTCCAGAACATTCTATGTCCTTTCCTGAGTCTTGTTTGTGACTCCAGGTGAGCCATTTCCTCTCCGGGGTCCCTATTTCTATCAGGACTGAATTAACAAGAATGCTTACCAAACCCCCATGAGTTTCACCACAGCAAAACAGTGCAATTTTATACACTAATAATTGGTTACTGTCTGTAAGATCACTCCCCTTTTTTTTTTCTTTTTCATTGCAGCTCTGGGAATTGAACAGAGGGCCTTGCCTACCCAAGGCCTTGTCTACTCCACCACTGAGCCCCACCCGAGTTGACAAAGGCTCTGCTTCCATTAGCTGTCGCTTTTCATTTCTAAACACAGAACTCCTTCCGGCTAAACTCAGTTCACCGTCTCCTTTGCAATAGCCACTTGATAACAAAAGCATTTATTCAAAGTGTATTTCTAATAAATATATTAAGCAAATGAGTTCCTCTAACCCAGAGGTTTTTAACCTGTGGGTTGCAGTTCCCACAGGGGTCACATATCAGATATCCTGCCTATCAGATATTTGCATCGCTATTCATTTCAGTAGCAATATTACTGTGATGAAGTAGCAATAAAATAATTCTGTGGTTGGGGTCACCACAACAGGAACTGTATTAAAGGGTTGCAGCATTAGGAAGGTTGAGAACCGCTGCTCTAACTGGCACTCAAAAGGATCATTACATGTGGTGGAGGAAGGGACAGGGTCTTATTCCATAGCCCTGGGTGGCCTAGAATTCACTACATAGGTCAAGCTGGCCTTGAACACGCAGAGATCTGCCTGCAACTGCCCTCTGGGTCAGTGTGTGCACCGCTCTGAGCTCTCAACGTAGAATCTCATTTGCCTCAACCCTAGGGTTCTCTCGCCACTTCCACCAGAGAAACATTTCATACAGTTAACGCTGTGTTTTTCTTCTATACAGATTGGAGGGGTGTCTCGTATGAGTCTACGCATTGTTGGGAAATGGCAAAGAAGAGCTGTCTGTGTGGCTCAGGCATCTACACCGTATGCTCTATCTCAGAACTTCTTTGACACTTTTCATGCACCCCACCCCCCACCCCGCCCCATCACAGACGCCAAACCTTTACTTCCCTCACCAAAGCATTTAGACACTACCTCTTCGCTCCATCTGTTTTTCTCTGTCCCAGAGGCCTCGCCTGTTCTGAGGCAACTCCCTCTTTGCCCCATGATTTAAACTCCAAGTAACCACCAAGGAGCCCATTTGCTCCCCAATGCTCATGAAATATCAGCTTACTGAAACTAAATGACTCTTCACTGTGACACGACTTTTCAGTGAAGACACTTTCTACTTTCCTAAGAAAAAGTAAGGAAAGCGTTATTAGATACGTTAAGGTTTGGAATTGTCAAGTGTGAGAGTAGAGGAAACTTTTGGTTGGGTTTTTGGTTTTGGGTCTTTTATTTGTTGTTTGTTTGCTTGCTTGCTGAGACGAGGTCTCAGATAATCACCTAGGCTGGGCTAGAACTTATGAATCTTTTCTATTCACTAACATCACAGATGTGTTTCAACTTGTTTTAAAATGAAATTGCACTCAACCCTGATGGTCCATGCCTGTAATCCCAGTACTTGGGAAACTGGGACAGGAGGACTGTCAGGAGTTCAGGTCCTGGGGTGGAAGAGATGGCCATGGTATGCACTCACTGATAAGTGGATCTTAGCCTAGAATCTTGGGACACCAAAGACACAATCCACATACGAAATGAGATCCGACAAGAAGGAAGGAGTAGACCCTGGTTCTGGAAAGGCTCAAAGCATCAGTGTAGGGGAATACCAGAACAGGGAAGTGGGAAGGGGTGGATGGGGGAACACAGGGAGGGAAAAGGGCATGTGGGACCTTTGGGGGGCAGGGAACCAGAAAAAGGGAAATGAAATGTAAATATAGTATATATCCAATAAAAAAAAAAGAGCGAGGCGGAGGCAGGCGGATTTCTGAGTTCGAGGCCAGCCTGGTCTACCGAGTGAGTTCCAGGACAGCCGAACTACACAGAGAAACCCTGTCTTGAAAAACCAAAAAAAAAAAAAAAAAAAAAAAAAAAAAAAAAAAAAGCACTGACTGCTCTTCCAGAGGTCCTGAGTTCAATTCCCAGCAATCACATGGTGGCTCACAACCATCTGTAATGGGATCTGATGCCCTCTTCTGGTGTGTCTGAAGACAGCTACAGTATATTCATATGTACATAAAGTAAATAAATAGCTCTTTAAAAAAATAAAAGTTCAGGTCCAGCCTAGGCTACATATGAGTTCTAGGCCAGCCTAAACTGCCAAATAAGAGCCTGCCTCAAAGAAAGAAAGAAACAAAGACGCTTGGATCCACAGTTAATTGGCTGCAGCCTGGGCACTTGATTCTGGTACAATTTTGATGTTAATGTCTCCCACCAGTCACTGCCTTGAGATAAATATTTTTCCTATTTTGGACATTAGGGTTTTGTTTGGTTTTTTTTTTACTATTATTATTGTAACTTCCTCTCTGATGAATCATAAGCTGCTTAGGTAAAGACCACTGTTCATGTTTGTGCGTCCGCAGCCTAACACTCGGCCAACCCGTATGTGTCTCCTTACGCACGGACAGTTCTGGGCTCTTTGCTCTAGGAGGAAACCTACAGCTCCACAGTGCTCAGTAGGTTTCATTCCTCACTACCCTTGACAATGCTATTTTGCCATCATTTTTAAGTTAACGTCTACCATCCCATGTCTCAGTGTGCCCACGAATTTTTCAAGCTTCGATCCTTAACAAGGAAGCCTTACGTTAAAAAAAAATCAAATACCCATGGATGGAGGGATGGAAACAGGAAAAGATTATGATCTGGGGGTGGGGGGTGGGGGGTGGAAGTAACGAGCTGCTGAAGGCCCCTAGGTCCTGTTGGAAGACTGTGTTAGAAAGACTTTAACCTACTCATCATGACCTCTGTGGACAGATGGTGTCCCGAGGCAGATCATCCTAGGGTCCCGAGACCAGCGTAGGTGTCTGTGGCCTCTTGCACACAGTCCTGCCTAACTGCTGACTCCTGGAGAAGATGAGCAAGTGGCCAGCCTTCTGTCACCTCTGTTTCTTTCCCTGAATGATGGGATTGAAGATAACAGATAGGACAGACACCATCACGGAAATGAGGTCTGAATTGAAGGGTTTTATCAAGTCTTCAGTGTTACCAAGAATCTTTTAAAAGGCCAAAATGAGAATGAAGATGTCTAATGGAAAAAACCTTTGTTCTCTCTCTCTCTCTCTCTCTCTCTCTCTCTCTCTCTCTCTCTCTCTCTGAAACTTTAAGTCTTTCTTCCTGGTTTTCATCATTTGCCTATCTTCTATCTATGTGTGTGTGTCCTCTTGGGAACATTAAGAAGTGCTCCAGCAACAGTAACCTGTAAGAAGTACTTAGACCAAGACAACACCTTGGTTTTACAAAGAAATCAGCAGAGTAATAAAGGCTGTATGGTTTACCAAAGGCCACGTGACCAGGCCTTGATAAGCTTCCCCTCACCTCTGGTAAGACAGTAAACTACAATAACCAGTTTCAAAAAGCGACTTAAAAGGACTTTTAATAATCCCATGTCTAGAAATTTTCCATAAGAAAGTAATTACAGGGCTAGCGGTGTGGCTCAGTAGTTAATGTCTAGCATGCACAAGGCCTTGGGTTCTCTCCTCCGCAGTGGGGAGGTGGGGACAGCCAGAGAGGAATCTGATGTTCCCATGCCTCAGGCCTGTAATGTGTTTTGTGTGTTCTTTTTTCTATTTTTTTTATTCTTATTTCGTTTTACTTAGTGCATCAGTGTTTTACCTGTGTGAACATTGCATATATGCGTCTTATACTCACCAATGTCAGAAGGTATTACATTCCCTGGAACTAACTAAATTTACAAACAGTTTGAGGTGCCATGTCAGTGCTTGGAATTGAACCTAGGTCCTCTGGAAGAGCAGCCTGTCTCTTAATCACTGAACCATCTCTCCAGGCTATGAGGGTTAAAGGGATGACTTGCTGGTTAAGAACACTGGCTACTCTTATACAGATCTCAGATTTGGTTCTGGCACCCATACGGTGGCCCTCCACCATGTGTAACTTCAGTCTCAGGGGATTCGTGACCCTTTCTGACCTCCTTCTCAGGCACAGACACCAGACATGCATGTGGTAAGTGTACCTACAAGCAAGCAAAACACTAATATACATAAGATAAAAAATAAGCCATGCAGTAGTGCCTTTAACCATAGCACTAGGGAGGCAGAGGTAGGTGGATCTCTATGAATTCAAGACCAGCCTAGTCAACCGGGTGAGTTCTAAGACAGCCAAGGTTAATAAACAAACAAACAAACAAACAAACAAATAAATGTATGTTTAAAAATAATAACTAGAGATGCACCATGGTTTCATCACAAAGAAACTATTCAACTATTAGAAACTATGTTGTAAAAGATTGTTATGTTGTTAGATAACTAATAAGGAGCCCCTCCCCCCCAAAAAAAACCCAAACCCCAAATAACAACAAAAATGGGGAAGGGTGTACGGGACAGTTCAGATGGGATTAACACAGCATCAGAGAAGCTGAGGAAGAGGGTGTCTTGTACCAACTATCTTTTCTCGAAGAACTGTACATTTACAGATCTTGATTTGCTCTGTGTTTATGCTAATGCCGCCCAGTGATGAAAAGATGACAGGGTAAAAGGGGACTGTGGGATCTGGGACGAAGTTCGCTGGGAGAAGGAAAGTGGGGAGTTGCCAAAGGGGCATCTTGCAGCTCAATGGATCTGGGAGAGGTGCAATCGGAATTGGGTGGAGCTGCGGAGAAGAATCAGAGATGCCTGATAAACTCTGACCTGGCCACCTTCTCAATGAGACACCCAAGAGAGAGCAGGGCATGGAACGATGGTAGAAAACACTCACGGCTTCATGAGAGGTGAGAGCAAGATCCCCCAGAAGCACGCAAGGCAATTCCATGCTTGGGAGTTATCTTTGGTTTTTGCAACATCTCATGGGGTTAGGATGATGGGCCAGTTTACATCTTCATGATGACCCGCCAAATAAAATGAGTGGCGTTTGGCCAATGTGTGACCCGCTAGACATGCTCTGTCTGAATTCGTTCATCTTCCTTTGTTTTTAATACGACGAGGAAAGGAAAAAAAAAAAGACTCTGAGAAACAGAGTCAGCTACACCCTGAGGAGAACCCAGCTTTGCCATTTGTCTCCTGACTACCCTGAGGCCCATTTACTCGTCTGCTAAACGGGAGTGACAGTCACCTACCACACAAAATGAGGATAAGAGCAAAAGGAGTTTAGGGACATTGATCACCCAAAAGGCTGAGCCCCCTATTGCTTCCCTTCACCCTGGTTCACTGGGACAGAGCACAGCACACTGGGAACAGAGACTAAGGTCATCGAGCGCATCCTATGTCACTCACTGTGGATCTGAGGATCACCGTGGTTTAGATCCCATCTCGCAGCCTTGAATGTTTTCTTCCCTCCTCTCAAAGGCTGCCTGGTCTACAGTGTGAGTTCCAGGACAGCTAGGACTACACAGAGAAACGCAATCTTGAAAAACAAATGAACAAACAAGCGATAAAATAAAAAGAGTGCATGGGGAGGGGCCGGTTCTGACAGAGCCTCTGCTATCTAGACTGTTGGAATCTGATTGCCTATCTCTTCTATTTATTGAACTTAATTCCACTCTCAAATCAGAGAAAATAGGCCAAAAATTCTTTCTTTCCTATCCTCTGCCAGTGTGATGATGGGACCTATTGTTCCCTTCCCCGGGCTTTGGTTAGAGGAATATTCTACAAGCAAAAACAAACAAAAAACTGTAACAAAATGGTTATGAATAACAACTTCCGCTTATAATGCCTCCAGCTGGAGGTGTAGCTCAGTGGTCAGGAGTATAGTCCTTGCCTGTAACATATGAAGCCCTCGGGTTTGACTCCCAGACACAACAATAAATGATAAATAAGTAGACGGAAATGTGCAAAGCAAACTACATCTCCTAGGATGATCTATAGAGAGAAATTTTTAAAATAGAAAAAGACAGGGTCTCGCTACATAGCCCTGGTTGGCCTGAAGCTCACGCTACAGACCAGGCTGCCCTTGAATTCACAGAGATGTAGTTTCTTCCACCTACCATGCGTATGTATACACACACACACACACACACACACACACACACACACACTGACGATTATTTTAAATAAAATGAAGACAAGGCCGGAGAACATCGTGGCTACCCTTCTTCCTTTTCTATGTATGCATTTCTCTCTAGGGAAACCTTACCAGACAGATGCCTAGTGGAAGAGGCCGCCTTGGCTCAACAGACAGAACTAATTTTTCCCACAGACTTCTGCTCAAGTCCGGTCCCAGGCGGGCAGGCATACATGTCAGAGAATCTGCAACCCCACAAGCCCACAGGGATGAATGGGTGTGTCATTATCCCATGAGTGTTCGTATATTTTCATCTTAGCAAAGCAACTTATATTTTTAAATAAGTTAGCCAAATATCTAATCAGATGCTCCTTGGGGAAAGAGAAAGGCTAGCCTCGGCTACATAGCAAGTTCAAGGCCAGACTGGGTTATGTAAGATTGTCTCAAAAAAATAATAAAATAAAACAGGTATAGTCAACACTCTAGGTCATAGTAACTTCCTAGGAAAGTTGGGTTACGTGGTTACACTTGAGAGCTGGTCCTGTAGAATGAATATGCATAAGCTTTTTTTAAAAAAAAAAAATCATCATAGGGGTGAATTCATGGAGGAAACAGCCTACATCTCAGAAAAGCAGATGTCTTCTCACACAGTACACAGTACATGTAAACAGCACAATAGGAGACAGAACAGCCACAACTCTTCATCCCACATTGACCCTCAGCCTACTTAATTCTTTTCAGGGTCTAATTTTCATGCTATAACTCAGACTACCTTATTCTCTTGCTCAGCCCAATCCAGTCGCTTTCTACTGCACCATTAATAAAATCCCAGGTCAGGAGTCAGCCTGTAAGGCCCTGGTAATGCAACCATTCCCAACTTCGTTTCATGCAGCCTTTCTCCCTCTTGACTGCTCATTTCTAGTCATGCCTACTTCTTCACTGTGCTCTTCTCTGCCCCTTCCTGACACGCTTTCTGCCTAGCTTGCTTTCTCCATCACTACCAACCTTCCTGCGCACCTACAAAATTCAAAACTAATACCCTCTCCTTCCTTCAAGGTCTTTTTTTTTTTTTTTTGACTTGTCTCTGTGTGGGATCAAGCCCAGGGCCCCGAGCATGTCATCAAAGCTCAGTCCTGATTCTGTATCTTGCTGGCTTTGTTTTTTTTCATCACTTTATGAAGCTAAGCCGTTTCTCAATCTGTTGACCTCTTTCCCCTAACAGTGCTATACCTTTATTAATTATTTGAGAATTTTATACAATCCGCCCTGATCGTTCTCACTTCCCTTTCCTCCCAGGCCCACTCTCCTACCCTTTTTTCCCTCCCAAAAGAAAAACAAACACACACCAAGTCTGACTTGTGTTGCCCACAGACTCATTGGAGCATGGCCGTCTTTCCCTGTCTTTCCCTCTGGGATATGTGTTTAATACAGGAAGAAAGAGAATCTCTCTTGAGCTTCTTCATTAATATGGCACCAAACCCAAGGTAAAGCATTTTAAAAATGCATCTAAGAGGCCAGCCATTTTCATACACATCTCAAGCACCAGAGAAACTGAAGCCCGAGGGTCATCATGAGTTCTAGGCAGCCTGGTTGCACAGGGAACTTCAGGCTAAGCTACAGTATGAGACCCTGTCTCGGAACAACAACCATTGCTTAGAAAAAGAGGATTAGGAGGAGAGAGAAAGGAGGGAATGAAGGGTATGAAGGGAAGAGGAGAGGACAGAGGAAACGAGAGGCAAGGAATTCACATCTTGGGTACAGAGCCATTTCTACTAATCCATCAACATGACATCTTCAACTGAGGAGAATCACCTTTACGGTTCCAACTTTGCAAAACCAGCTGGTAAGAGCCTACAGCATTTCTGCCCCACCCCCTAATTTCGCCTGGCTTAGCTTTCTGGAAATTAGATGGTGCGATCGCCAGATCAAGATTCCCATCTAACAGGTGCATTCTTGGAATTGATTTGGGCAATCTGCTGCTAGAAGCACCTGCCCTGCAGAACAGATAAGCTAATGGACATGCACAGGCCACCCTGGAGCATTCAAGAATGTGAATTCCTGGAGGCCGAAGGGCCATCCCATCATTATCTACAAAATAAACTTTGAATGTCTATGAAGTAAGTCCTCTCTCCTTATGAGACCCTGTGCACAGCTGGTGGCTAACAGGATTGCCCTCATGGAGGCATTAAAGCGTGCCAACCCAGAGGAAAGGAGAGCTAAAAATGAATGTGAGAATGCATGATTCATAGGTGCCAGGTCTGAGTTGATCCCCATCATGAAAAACTAAAACTGAAAAGAAGAGATTGCTAAATACAATGTCACTTAGTTCTTGGTTCAAAGCTTTTACTGTGTTATCCCCAAAGTACAGCCACTCAATGCTTCCACCCAAGGAGTCTTCCTTTCCTAGTTTGACATCTCAACACCTCTGTCACTCACCTAGAACGATCCTACTTACTGCCTGTTCATCTAACACATAAATAGTCTGCCCTACTGATGGTCCCCCACAGAAAATATCAGTTCTCCTCATTTAAAACAATTCAAGTCCTTACCTCTTTATCTTGGTCCTTCTTTGATTCTATACTGAGAAACTTGTAAATAATAGATATGTATTATTTTATTTTAATTCTTTAGCCTAGAAAGTCAAAGATCAAGTGGGCAGCAGGTATGGTTTGGTGAGCTCCTGTGTCCTAACCTGGTGGCAGATGCCACACAGCCCCTTCAATAAATGTCCAAATCCCATGTATTTTGGAACTTCCAGGATGCTATTACCAATGAAGTTGTACACTCACTGCAGTATTCCAGATCGTTTCAATGTGAGGACTGGAGAGAAAGGTGGTGCGTATAATCAGATCTTTTGAAGGCCCTCTCTATCTCTATCCCAGATTAAAAGGCTTTCCTTCAGAACCCGGAGGTGGTGGTGCACACTTCTTATCCCAGCACTCAGAAGGCAGAGGCACATGGATCCCTGTGAGTTTGAGGTCAGGCTGGTCTACAGAGTGAGTTCTAGGCCAGTCAGGGCTACACAGAGAAACCCTGTTAAGAGAGAAGGAGCTGGAAGGAGCTGTCCATGATGAGAATAAGTTCCTGTGAATCTTTCTAGTTATTACTTTATTTTCATAATTACTGAAAATTGATGTTCCTTGGGTTTATCCCTTCCCACTCAGGCCTCAGCTGGTTACTAGCCTCCAACAGGGTGCATGGTTTGTTTTTTTTGTTTTTTGTATTTTGTTTTTGTGGTGGTGGTGGTGGTGGTGGTTTGACTTAGAGATTTTTTGTTTTTTGGGTTTGTTGTTGTTGTTGTTGTTGTTGTTGTTGTTGTTTTCTTTGAGAGAGAGCATATCATGTAGCCCAAGATAGCCCTAAAATTCTCACTGTATCTGAGGAAAACCTTTGTCTCCTGATCATCCTTCTACTTCATGAGTGCCAAAATTACAGGCATGCATCACCAGGCCCAGATGATGCAGTGCTGAGGATCAATCTGACTTTTATCCCTGTTAAGCAGTTATGTTAACCAATGTGCTTCATCCCCCAGTCTCCAAGGACTACACATACAATAGGCTTCAAGTCTTCTGGTTGGCTTATATGTCATAAAAAGTCAGAAATTGAAGGATGCTGTTGTCATGGTGACTAACACCTGTTCTACCAATAAACATTTCAATTAAGGCGTCTGGGCATGCTGGTCCATGCCTGTAATCCCAGAATTCAGGAGGCAGAGGCAGGAGGATCATGAGTTGAACATGATCAACTGATAGATACATAGGAGTTCAAGACTAGCCTTTGGTACATATCAGACCTTGTGTAAAGAAAGTGTTTTCACTTAAACTTAATATAACCAAATATTGAATGCTTTCCAAAGACAACTGCTAAGACTACTTGCTGCTCTTGCAAGGGACCTGAGTTCAGTTCCCAACACCCATATGGCAGCTCACAACTGCCTGTAGCTCAAGTGTCAGGAGTCCAATTCCCTCTTCTGACATCTGTCAGCACCAGACACAGAGATAGTAAACATACATGTTCAATAAAGACATTCATACACATAAAATTAAAATATGTAAGCCTTTACTAAATTTTTTTTCCAAAGAGAGGTAGCCAATAGCTAACTCCTTATGACTAATGCTGATTAAATGAAAAATCATACTTTGAAAATTGACTTGGGCTGGTGAGATGGCTCAGCAGTTAAGAGCACTGACTGCTCTCCTGAAGGTCCTGAGTTCAAATCCCAGCAACCACATCATGGCTCACAACCATCTGTAACAAGATCTGAGGCCCTCTTCTGGTATATCTAAAGACAGCTACAGTATACTTACATATAATAATAAATAAATCAAGAAAGAAGGAAAGAGAGAGGGGGAGGGAGAGAGAGAAAGAAAGAAAGAAAGAAAGAAAGAAAGAAAGAAAGAAAGAAAGAAAGAAAGAGAAAAAAGAAGATTGGCTTAAGCGAGAGAATTCTTATGCCAAGAAGTCACCTGTTTCTGGGGAAAAAGCAAAGGTTTATGCAAAATATTCATCTCCCAAAACAATGTATTTATTATTATCTATGTATTTATTATTATCACAGCTTTCTTCGACCTGCACCTGCTCCAGCCTGCACTTGCTCCAGCCTGCACCTGCTCCAGCCTGCACCTGCTTCAACCTGCACCTGCTCAACAAACATGAAGCATCTCCAAAGGGAGAAATGAAAGAATGATGTGAAGAGGTTGGGGATGCGACTCAGTGGTCAAATGGAGTACTTACCTACCATACCCAAAGCCATGGCTCCGCCCCTAGCCCTGCAAACCAAAAGCCAGACTCAAGCGAGGAAGCAAAGGCTGGGAAGCATGAAGTGGCCCCACAGTGTGGAGCGAGGGTCTCAGACACATGCAAAAAGACTCAACTCTGAAGCTGACGTCGGATGAAGGAATCCCGTGTCCTCTCTCAGGACAATGGATGGACATGCAGGACACTGTGCTAAGTGAAATAAGTCAAGAGAGAGAGAAAGAGAAATCCAGAGGTGTGTGACTTCACCTCCAGGTAGAATTCGTGAAATTTCACTCACAGAAGTGGAGTGAAAGTGTGTTGGACTGGGAGAGGGGAAGTGTGGAAACGCCTGTCAAATTCCATGATAAATGAGGTTTAACTTGGCGCGTAAGCCTAGTACTCGGAAGGTTGATGCAGGGGAACAGCCATAAGTGTGAGGCCATGCTGGACTCCAGAGCGAGACCCTGCTTCAACCCCTGTCCTCTCTGCCAAATAAAAGATCTAAGCTCTGGAGATTGCAACATGGAAACTAGGTCAGGCGATAAATGTTAGCCAATCCCACAGTTGTGTGCACATGAATTAAATCACCGTGTTGTAAACCTAAATTGTCTACAGTTCTATCCTGGCACTCAGAAGGTTGAGGCAGGAGGATTGCCAGATTTGGAGGACAGCGGGGGCCTCCAAAGAAAATTATTCAGTTTTATTTGTCAAGTATACTTCAGTGAAGCTGTAAGAAAGGCAATGTTCACAAAAGGGTTTGCAAAGAGCCAGGTATGGTAGCACACTGCTATAATCCTAGCACTCAGGAAGCAGAAGCACACAAATCTCTGTGAGTTCAAGGCCTGCCTTGTCTACATGGAGAATTCCTGGTCAGGAAAGGGGATGAATGAGTTTGGAAAGATTAACATTTTTGTAACAGAGAATGTGGGGGGGGGAATCAACTATTATACCTTTCTAGCACATACTATTTGTCTAGTCTAATTGTTGATTACTGCTGAAGATCTTTCTTCTCTAGCCCTAGCTTGATTTGTTTAAATTATAGCATAGTAAATACTAGCAAATAATAACCTTACTTTAAACACACCCATTTTTCCCCTTGGTTGCCTTGCTGGGGGATGGATCCAAAGACTTTCCTATTCTAGGGAAGCCCTCTGCGACTGAGCTACATCCTAGGACCATCCATTACTATTATTGCTGCTGTGGGTAAGTGGTAGGTGGAAATGACCTTGACCTGCGGATCCTCTGCCTCTACTCGTGGGCTAGGATTATAGGCCTGTGCCACCACGCCCACCTCCCGCACATATTTTGATTGTAAATAAATAAAAGGAATCTGTCAAGAGGAGAGTTGAAAGAAAAGGGAGTTGGTGGGGACTGGAATGAGGAGAGGTGACATTGTGGGAAAGCACTAGAAACTCAACTTGCTGAGATTGTGAGGCACATATCAGAGAGCTCGCAGGCTGCAGTGGTATGTCAAAGTAAGGGAGGGAGAAATGTAACAGCACTGGATGCCATATTAACTCCTGGGTGTGGTCCAGTGTACCTATATTCCCAGCACCTGGAAAGACTGAAGCAGTGGGGTGGATAGTTTGAGGCCAATGTGGGCTACATATTAAGACTTTGAAACAAAAATGATAAACAAAAACATTATTTACAATTTGAACAAAAAAAATTTAAGAAGTCTGGACTTTGAAAGCCACCAGAGGACACCTGGGCTCATGGGGGAATCTTCCTGGCAACACTGTATGTGAGTTACATCAGCGACAGGAGAAGGGACTTATCTTAGACCATCCATATGTGTATATGAAGTGCCACAGACTCGATGACTTCTAGACATGGAAACTCTTCTGCCTCAGTCTAGAGGAAGAAACTCTCCATGAGGAACATCCAGCAAGCTTCCCATCTGCTAAGGCCTGTGGCCTGATTCACAGACTGCAGCTTCTTGTTTAATCCTCACCTAGGATCGAGAAGAAACACAGGCACCCCACTAGACACTAACTCCTTAGAAGAATCCTCAACGCTCTAACCACCTCCGGAAGGCCCGACTAGCTGACACCATCATACTAGGATGAACTGGGATGTGAGGGGATGGGAAAGGCCGGCTGAACTGGTGCAGTAATTCAGGTGAAAGGTGAGAAGGTGTGAGGAGCCTGGTAACTGAAGGAGGAGGAAGAAGTCCTATCTGAGAGGCACATCTACGAGGAAGCACCTGCACACCGGGGCTTATCGCCCAGTGAAATCCTTCTGTGATTCACGAGCTATAGAGGCAGAGGGTGAATAAGGATGACGTGGAGGCTTCTGGCCAGAGACTGCACAGGTGGTGACAGCATTATTCAGCATGGAAGAGGGGGCAGGGAAGACGGCCAGCTGGTTCAGAGAAGAACACCATGGGCTTTGGCTAGAATGCAGACAATGAACTGGAGGTGTAGGTAGCGTCTTGGGAGTAGATGTCAAAGGAATGTCACAATTGCTGGTACTGTGCGAACAGATGAAATCATCCAGGGAGAATGAGGAGAGTAGAGAGAGAACAGAGAGGGGGGAGGGGAGGGGGAGGAGAGGGGGAAGGGGAGAGGGGGAAGGGGAGGGGAGAAGGAGAGAGGAAGAGGGAAGAGGAGAGGGGGAGAGGGAGAGGGGGAGAGGAGGAGAGGGAAGAGGAGAGGGGAGAGGGGGAGAGGGAGGAGAGGGAGAGGGAGAGGGGGAGATGGACAGGGAGAGTAGAGGGAGAACAGAGATAGGGGAGGGGGAGAGGGAAAGGGGGAATGGATAGGGAGAGGGGGAGAGGGAGGGGGAGATGGAGAAGGAGAGGGAGAGAGGGAGAGGGAGAGGAAGAGGCCCTCTGTATAGAAACTTTTAGTGTAGAACGGAACAAGACCCAGTGGTACTTTCAGAGAGGATGTTGGAAGAGGAGATGATTTATGTTTAACAGGACCTGGGCATGCTCACTGGCTAAGAAAAACAAGCTAAGAGAGGCACAGCAATGGAGTACTTAGGAGCAATAGAATGTTCAGGAAAGGATGCAGTTGAGACAGGATGCCTATGGCTAGTCCAGGTTGACTGGGGATACTTCCGTCATCCTAAAGATCTCCGCATCCTCTATACGTGGGGAAGTTAAGTAAGCCGTGAGGAGACAGGTCAGTCTGGAGTACGGGGGGTCAGCGTCAGGAAGAGGCAGACGAGAGGAATAAGGGGAGCCCCCAGCTTCCTGGAACATTTCCCCCATAGCTTAGACTGCCACTGGTCCCCCAAGAATGGCTGCACCCAAGAAAGGGTGGAAGCCTCTGCGAGTCTGGAGATGTTCTGGGTGGTGTGTTGCTTCATCACCCCTAATCTGAGCTACCTGGAAGAGGGCCAGAGGATGGTGACAAGGAGAGTGGTGATGGAGGGTGGCCCCGCCCATCTGCCATCGCAGGGCTCCTTCCTCCTTTGCCGCGTTAACCAGGAAGGTAGCCAAAGCTGGTACCAGGTGGAAAGGAGAGCTGCTTTCTTCCTGCAAGCCCGTGCCTCCTTTGCCTCTTCCTTCTCGGCTCCCTGACTGCCACGCCCAGTTCCCATCAATTCAGGGATATATGATTATCGGGAGAAGTGGCAGAAAGCGCCCCACCGACTATTACAGAAAGAGTGACTCAGTGTCTTCTGGTGCTGTTGTTTGGAACCTTATATAGTTTTAAGTATATAGTTAACAGTACCTCAGACCCAGGACCAGAGACTAAGCCTGTTTCCACACACTCATTTTCTACAGCATCTCCATAACAGCTTACGTCATGGAGTAGATATTGCTATGGTGCAGCCGTTTTACAAGTGAGACACAGAGGCACAGTGTTCCACCTCTTTTTATCCACGCACCATTCTGTTTTCCAATGACACACCTTAATACAGTGAAAAGCCCAGACCTCCTTCTGGAAATGGCCTTAGACTTAGTGTGTTCCATAGTGTGATACCAACAGGAAGCAGGTATCATTCTGTGGATTGGACAATCCAGGACTTGACAGGCAGCCTACCCTGTTGCCATGTTCTCACCGGATCAAACCCTAAGACTGGCTGGTCCTGTTTTCCATGCAACCAGGAGAAAACATAGCTCGCCTGGCCTATGAAAGTCCTCACTGGGATGAGCAAGAGAAGAAACATTTCCTAACCTGGCCAGGAAGAAGGACACCAGTACGATGGCCACAGTGGGGTCCTGCAAAAAAGGTGACTGTTATGCTCTGATTCCATGAATCCATACACCATTTGTCAGCCTTAAACCACCCAGTGGGTGGACACTGCTGTGTTGGGCCCTGAGGATAATCTAAGATCAAGTCCAAAACTGTTCTGTAAAAACTCAGAACTGGACACCAAAATAGATGACTTACTGAACGCCATCTCTGAAGGCAGCAACTCACAATTCACATTGAAAGTACAAGGCACCTCTGGAAAGGACTTCCTCGTGCTCTGTTAATGAGGCTGGATGGCAAATCCCTGGTTTCCCTTTGGACTGGTAGATGGAGTCACCATGCCCTTCCAGGATTAGTTTTTCATCGGCTAGCTGCAAACCCTGGAGGGAGCACAGTGGCCTGTTCCCCATCCACTGCCCCCACCCTATGGGCTGTGCTCACCTGAGGAGGGACAGGGCATTCGCTCAGAGAGACACAGGCAGCACATTTCCTATTGCAAAAGACCCAGCTGCAAGCTAACCAGGGACATCTCTGGCCTGGAGTTAGCTGCCTGGAGTACCTTTCTAGAACTAACAGTTAACCTCTTGAGAACCTGCTTATCCGGGGCTACAGCCACCAGCACAGCTGTTCTGCCCTCGTGGGCATGTGTATGGAGGGTGAGCAAGCAAAGACAGGACCGAGAGCCTGGGGAAACTATAAATAACGAAGAAAGTTGGAGCCAACTCTTCACACTTAAGGAAATCAACATATGGAAGAAGTTACTGGCATAAGCAGTGGAAGCAAAGGTCATCAACGAGTTCAACCCATATCTTCCTTTGTCGGCTACAACAAGGACCAGAGAGACACAGAATGAGGAAGGAGAGAATAGGTTGATGTCTCCTCCTTTGTAGCAGTCATACACACTCACTGGCTGAGCACTTGAGACATGAGGCGGAAGGATCGTGAGTTCAAGGCCAGCCTGGGCTGTAGATTGAGACCTTGTCTCTAAAAATAATAATATGAGGGCTGGAGAGATGGCACAAAAGACAGAGCATTGGCTGCCCTTGCAGAAGATTGAGGCACAATTCCCATTACCCACGTAGTGGCTCGTAACTGTCTATTAACTCTAGTCCCAGAAGATCTGACGCCTCTTCGGGCACTGCATGCATATCATGCATACACACATATGCATTGGGTGGACTGCCCAAACACATCAAATAAGCCCTTTTTGTAAGCCACAGCCTGGCTTTTAAAAGCAAGCCACACTCACCTATAGTTTAGAGCATTATTTCTCCAGGCTTCAAAACTGTTTGATCACTGGCTAACTGGAAATTTAAGCAAGAAGGGGATAGCCATAAGGCCCAACATTTTGTGGGGTAACCTGTACTTTTGTGTAATTTGAAAGCATTTGTGTATGGAGGGAAAGAACACAACTGATTATCCAAGACATTGTGACTTTCAGCTTGTTGATTTAAAAGGGAACGTTTTTATTTATGTATTATTGTTTTGTTTTGTTTTGTTTTTCAAGACAGGTTTTCTCTGTATAGCCCTGGCTGTCCTGGAACTCACTTTGTAGACCAGGCTGGCCTCGAACTGAGAAATCTGCCTGCCTCTGCCTCCCAAGTGCTGGGAATAAAGGCGTGCGCCACCACCGCCCGGCAAGGGAATGTTTTTAAATACTGTATTATAGTGTGCGTGTGTGTGTGTGTGTGTGTGTGTGTGTGTGTGTGCCATCTCACTGGACCAAAAAAAAAAAGTCAACTATTAAAACAAACAAGCAAGGCCGGGCGGTGGTGGTGCACGCCTTTAATCCCAGCACTTGGGAGGCAGAGGCAGGCGGATTTCTGAGTTCGAGGCCAGCCTGGTCTACAGAGTGAGTTCCAGGCCAGCCAGAACTACACGGAGAAACCCTGCCTCAAAAAAAAAAAAAAAAAAAAAAAAAAAAAAAAAAAAAACAACAACAGAAAAAAAAACCTGCTACCTGTGTATTTAGAATCACAAAAAGTCAAAAAGTTACCATGACAGTTAAATGATCTGTAGAAATCATTTGCGTTTTGAGCTGAACTGAGATTATAGTATTATATATTTACAAAAAGGTTTTCCATTAAGACAGGCTTTTGTTTTAACACACCAAGGGGGAACCTGCAGGTTAAAACCTCAGACTCTGAGCAAGGAGTCTTCAACTACAACCCCAGCATTTCCTAGAGTTAGCAAATCTGCCAACACCGGCAGCTGCGGGCTGTTTCCCACACAGCAGCTCCGCTCTGCAGAAGCCAGAGCCCATATGCTGTGATGCTAAACCCTGCAGAGCCAAGCTCTGCCAAGCAGTACCACCTGGAAAGGTACAACTGTAAAAACAGCATAAAGAGTAAACCTGAGCTCACCATTCCCAAGGCAGAGAGAGAGAGAGAGAGAGAGAGAGAGAGAGAGAGAGAGAGAGAGAGAGAGAGAGAGGAATCCTGGCTGTCTCTCTATAAAGTGCCCTGCAGGAGGGGACCGTGTGATGTCACACGTGTGCTCGAAACAATAGCCTTTCATGCCTTGGCTTTACCTTCTTGCCCTCCCCTACCCAGCAGGCAGCCAAGAAGCCAACCTTCCCGGTGTGGCCGCACAAGCCGACTTTGTGAGTCTCCAGCCCTCTGCAGAAAGTCCCCACCCACACAGAAGAGCACATCCCTGTTGGCAGCCCACTATTACTCCCTGCCTGGCCGTCTTTGTTGTGATGTTGCTCCAACGTGCATAGTTCCCATGGGTGCTAATGGGACTTCCCCGCAGACACATAAAAAAGGACAGCACCTTGAACTCGCGCAGAAAGGACCTTCTGCTGAACTCAGACATTATCTCATTAATTGCCTCCACAGTCTGATGAAGTAACTAGGGGCCAGGTAGCATGGCGTCTAGTACCACATAGAGAAATGAAGAAACACGTTGTGTGGTACAGAATTAGGTATTTAACAACAGAACCGAGTTGAAACCCGGAGAGCACCAAGAACGCAGGGCTGGAGGGATGGTTCAGTGGGGGAAAACTCTTGCCGTCCAAGGCTGAGGACTTGTGTGTGGGCCGCCAGAATCCACCTGAAACTGGGCATGGCCATGTATGTGTCTGTAAGACCTGGTGCTCTTAACATGAGATGGGAAGCAGAGCCAAGAGAGAATCCAGAAGCTCGCAGGCCAGCTAGTCTGGAGTGTGCAGTAATGAAGAGTAAAAGACCACGTCTCAAACAAAGTGGAGGATGACAATCAATGCCCTAGGATGCCCTCTGACCTCCACATAAATGCCTAACACACACACACACACACACACACACACACACACACATATAGACCTAATAAACAATGAATAAATATAAATACATAAATAAGAATAATGAACCAAGATGTCTGGGGCAGGAGCCATACTGAAACCTTGAAATTCAGCCATTTGGAATAAGAAACACTGTAAGAACCTACCTGATAAACTTCAAAGCCACTCTAAGAGTGTAAAACATCTCATTCGTAATATTTATACTGATTATATGCCTCGTCAAAATATTATTTTCTACACCTTGGCTCAAGTCAAAATGTAATTAAATTTAATATCTCTTTCTACTTTTTGATATTGCTCCTGGAAAACGGTGTGTTTGTGGCTTACATGACTTTATACTGAGCAGAGCTGACCCGGAGTCCGGTGGATGTCTTTTGACTGCCCTGTGTAGTCCTCTGAAGCACAGAAAGAATTTACTTGTAATGAAGGGTTCTGGGTTCCTGTCTCGTTTCTACTGCCGTTTATTAGCAAGGTGTTTAAGCTTGGCTCAGTTGCTCAACTCATGCCTACGACCTTCAATCTCTTCCTGAGATAAAGTTGAAGTGTTGAACAATTGGTTCCAAAGACTTGGCAATGAACCACTTTGAGGTGACTTGAATTCTGCACTTGTGCACCCTTTATCAGATTCCGGACAAGTCTGCAAACGTCCATTTTTAGAATGAGACATGAAGCTGTACTCTTGTTTACAGGTCTCTATCTGCTCTATCTTCAACGAGATCCCGATGAAAGGATTGCGGGCATGGCAGGGAATCATTAGATCAACTTCCAGATGCAGGAACACTCAAAAAAAAAATGTGAGAAAACCTAGGTACAGGGCATCCTTTGATGCAATGATTGTATTTCTCTGTCAATCAAGATAAATTGAGTTATGCTGCAGAAACAAGTACATCTCCAAACAAAAAGGATTATTTCTTGATTGTGCTATTTGCCCATTTCCAATTATCAGAAGACTTCTCACTCTTAGCTCTGAGGACTCAGGGCAATAAAGAGTCATTGTCTCACGCAGCGCCCATGGTACCCATGTAAGCATCAGACAGTCCAGCTCAGAAGCCACTTGAATCACTTTCTGACCCAAGTGGCTTTTTTCTTTTCTTTTTTCAAAGAAAACCATTGGTATTTCGTTGGTCAGAATTGATGATGTGGCCCTGTAAACGGAAAGGGAGTCAAGAAGTTCAATCAATCCTACTTCCTTGGTTTGATTTTGGTTGTTGTTGTTGTTGCCTGTTTGTTAACTATAACAAGATGCTCGAAATTTGAATAATTAACAAGAAAAGAGGTTATCGAGGTGGCTCAGCAGTTAGGAGCACTTACCGCTCTTGCAGAGGACCAGAATTGTTTCCCAGCACCTAAGTTAGGCAGCTCACAAGTCCCTGTGACTCCAGCTCCCTCTTTGGCTTCCTCAGGCACCCACATACACACATTCACACACATAAATGCACAAATAAATTCAAAATACGTCATTTTTTGGAGATAGAAAAGAAAGGAAAAGAGATTTGTGTAGCTCACCATTATGGAGGGAGCAAGGTTCAAGGACATGGGGCTGGCATCTGCTTATTGTGTGGAAGGTGCTTCAAGATGTACTGTGGCATGGGAAAGATGCAGGGAAAGCCAGGGTCTGTAAAGCAGAGACATGGGGGCAGAGGAGACAGAAAAGAAGCTGGCTTGCTTTGTAAAACTCTGCTCTGACAGGAATTAACCCAACTATTTGGCCCCAAACTTGTTCCCATAAGACCCTAAACCAGTCTCTGAAGGAAGACACTTCAGGACCTCAGGACCTAACTCACCAGCTCACCCTTGCCCAGCTCAGTCCCACCTCTTAAAGATCCCAGCATCTCCCAATCCTGTGATACCCAAGACCAAGCTTCCACCATGTGAGCCTTGAGAGACAAACCATATCCAAACCAGAGCACCTACTGTGGACCCAAAGGTTACAGAGCCAAAAAACACTTATTGTACAGACATAAGACTACTACTTGCCCAAAATCGGATCCTAAATATGTCCATAAGCTGGTCTACAGGTTGTTCCTTACCGAAGGGATTGCCAGGCATTGGCAGTCACAGAGTCCTGAAGTTGAGAATTCCAAGCCAGAGCGAGATGGGAAACCATGGTTACCTTGTCTCAACTTTTCCTGACCCAGCAAGGCTCCTGCCCCTGTCTGCCGCATATATGTATCATATATATATATATATATATATATATATATATATATATATATCTTACACAGGTGCTCAGGATTTGAATGTAGGCCTTCATGTTTGCCCAGCAAATGCTCTCGCCTGCTGAGCCATCTCCCCAGCCATAGATAAATGTATTTTAAAGGAAGGCCTCATGCCATTGTGTGTGCCATGAAGCCTATAGCGCACATGATAGGCTGGCCCCAGCTGGAAACACAGGCAGAAACTGCTGCTGTGGTCTGCAAGCAAGTTTCTACTTCCCCAGGAGACCTCGGAGTTTGTTCTTGGAGCCTTTATTTAATTATATAAAGTCCTTCTGCATTGACCAGTCTGTCACCTGTATCATCAAAGTACCTGCAGTGCAACATCCAGGCTACTATTTGTTGACTTAACTGGGAAAAATGGTCTAGCCAAGGGGCCACCTACGACAAGCATCTCATACTGAAACACCCCATTGTACCTCACAAACACATACACCATTACAGAGAGTCAAAAATTGAGGGCCGGGACGGAGCTCACTGACAGGACATCTGCCTGGGATATGCAAGAGCCTGGTTTCAAGCCACACTGCAATACATGGAAATTTTTAACATTTAAGGAAATGGAGATGCTAATGAGTATGATTTGATCCTTATTTGTACCCTACATTTTTACCCTATAAATAGGTACAATTTAAACAGCAATAATCTTCTGGGTCTGGGGGCACAGGTCTATAATCTCAGCTACTTGGGGCACTAAGGTAGGAGAATCAACCTTTCAAGGCCTGTCGGGGCTACAGAGTGAGTTCAAGGCCACCCTGGAAACCTAGTGAGACCTTGTCTTAGAATGAAAAGTAGTTCAGGTTGGCAACATGGATCACTGGCTAAAAGCAGAACCCTGAATTTATGCTGCATATATTCACACAGATACACACACATACCTGCTAATACAAATGAAAATAAAACCTTTCTAAACAATTTAGTCTTAGGCTGTGTTAATGAGAGAGAGGGGGAGGACAGAGTGGGGGGGGGACTGTCTACAGTAGATCATCAAGAAGTGGAATTTCCAGCTGGTGGAGTAACTCAGTTCTTGCCAAGCATATACAAGACCACGGGTTCCATCCGCAGCATCACAAGATGGCGAAAAAAGAGTCTGAAATCCAAGAGTAGGATAGAAAAGCCACACCACTAACTCAACCATGTCCTATAAGCAAGCAACGCAAATGCAAATCTAGCACCAGAAACCTTCCCTGGCCGCCAAGGACAGAGCCCTGAGATGATCCGACAAAGAGCAGAGGAGAGCAGTCCCTTCACAACTAGTCAGAGAGATGATGCTGCAGAGAGATTATGGTACAGGAGTGTCTTCAAAGATGAGTCCAGTGTGCATGGGCGGAAAGAAAAGGAAAGAACACCAAGGGACTTCTAGAAGGTTCTTACCTCGGTGGGCTTCAACCAAAGCCCCACGTGTTACGTGCACCTATTTTGGTACATAGGTTCATTCAAGCACCTGGAGAGGGAAAGGAGACATTTCCCAGCAGCCAGTGGGAGTTGAAACATCCTGAATGTCCTCAGCCCGAGGTAGGGAAGTGGGTCTTGTCATCTTCCTGTGTTTCCCAAGTCTCTGAGCTGTTCTTCCACCAGGATCCCAAACTCCTCCAACAGGTTCTAGGGGGTGTGATTCACCTCATTTCTGACTCACAGGGGGATAGCGTCTGCCCTTCAGTTTCTCCTGTGGTACTTAGTCACATAGCAACGCTCTTGAAAAGGCATTGTTCTTCGGAGCCTAGGAGAAAATGGGAAGATCCAGGGCAGAATGGAAAGTCTTCCTTGAGATCTGTGATCTACTTCCCTGACAGGAGGTTATCTGTGTCTGACGGCTGTGTCTGTGTTTTTGTTACCTCCCTGGATACCAAAGGCTTGACAACTTTTAGAGCAGAAAACAGCAATGTCAGAGAAAAAAACCTGTTGTTTCCATAGTTCATATTCACACTAAACGAATCTGATTTGATTTACTGGTTTCTTGACCTCATTTTTCTAGAGTTTTTTTGATTATTGGCCCTAAAAAATATGATTTATTGGTAGATCCAGAAATCTTCCTACCTGGTTGGTTTCTGAAATAGCTACTACTGTCGTGCCATAAAGAGTGACATTTACTATCAAAACTGTTTTTACAAGGAAAAACAAGAAAAATTAGGGAGATCTGTGGGCTTTTGCCTCACAAATACAAATCAAGTGTCTAGGACCAGAAACCATCCCTGGCCACAGAAGACAGATCCCTGAGATGATAAGACAGAGTCATAAGTCTTCTTGCTATGAACAACAAGGTCAACTGCAAGGAAAAATCCTGGGGTGCCAGAGTCCCAGGAGAAGTAGTAACCACCAAGGAAGTGAAATGTATTTCTGAAGGTCTATCAAAATGTAATTTGGAGCTTTATAAAGATGACATCTAAGCCAAGTATGGTGATGCATGCCTGTAATCCCAGCCCTTAGATCAAGGATGAGGAATCTGAGGGCTTGCTTTCATTTTGCTTTACTTTGTTTTGTTTTTGTTTGTTTGTTTGTTTGTTTGTTTTGAGACATGGGTGTGTAGACGTGTAGGAATATCTGTTTGTGTAGGTGTTGGGGGATGGGGTGTAGGTGTTTTGAGCCCTAGCTGTCTTGGAGCACATTCTGTAGACCAGGCTGGCCTCAAACTCAAAGAACCACCTACCTCTACCTCCTGAGTGCTGGGATTAAAGATGCACACCACCACCACCCACTAAGTGGCTCTTAAATGCTGGAACCTAACAGGTTTTAGGTCATGGGGACACACCCTTGAAGCCGATAGTGAGACTCTGACTCTTTCTTCATTTTACTTTCTGGTCATAGCTGGGTTAGGGGGCGGAGCACTTGTTCCACCATGCATTCCTACAATGACGTCCTGCTACATCATTGCATGAGGTAAAACCTGTAGGACAAAACAAACCTTTCTTCTTTATAACCTGTCCACCAGAGTATTTGTTGTAGTGATGGAAGATTGACTGTGAACTCCTGAAGAGCTTAGATTTATGAATTTGACATCATTCACTGACAAAATTCTAGAAGAAGAAGCATAATGGAAATACCTTGAGAACATGAAGAGAAGAAATTAGCCAGGGCAGTAAAGATTCACTGCAAACATTCAAGAGCAGATCAAGGTTACCAAAGCCAAAGAGTGTTTTCAGCATCAGTGGCTTGACTATATAAGGTTTTGATAAACTCTCTTTTATCCTTTCGAGGTGCTGATGGAGAAATAGAAGCTGGATTAGATTCAGATTAAATCAAACTCAGGCTAACTTCCTCAAAAATATTTACTTCCTGTGGGTAGATAGTCCTTTGATGTAAATGAAGCCACCTCATCCACACCAATAGCTGGAGGCTACTGAGCAGCGTGTGTGTGTGTGTGTGTGTGTGTGTGTGTGTGTGTGTGTAGGTATATAGGTGTAGGGGGGTATCTTTGTGTGAATGTGTGTAGGTGTATAGGTGTGGGAGTGTGTAGGTATATGTGTGTATAGGTATGTAGGTGTATGTATGTATGTATGTAGGATAGGTGTGTATTTGTGTGTGTAGGTTTGTAGGTATGGGGAGTTGTGGGTGTTTATGTAGGTATTTAAATGTAGGTGTGTAAGTGTGTATGTGTGTGTGTGTGTGTTTGTGTGTGAGCTCTAAGAGCATGCTCCACTGCTAAGCCACACCCCCAGTTTTACAATGTGCATTTTGGTGCTGGAGATTAAACTGAGGGCCCACAAATCCTAAACACACTCAACTACTGAGCTATACTCCAGGTCCCCTTTTAACTATTTGTGAAGGCATTAATGTGACCTTCTTCAACAGAGGCCAGAGTGAACTGAAGATGTACATAATGAAACCATATAGGCCAGAGGGAGAAGATTTAACGTTCATTTTACCTCAATTAACTTATAAAACATTTTTAAAAAATCACATAACTGATGCCACCCACCTTGCTGTCCATAGGAGAGTCAGCATTCTGTTTCTTCCTTCATTCCTTTCTGCTTTGTTTTGATTTTATAGACACAACCTGAATTTGTAACCCAGGCTGCCTCTAAACTCCTAATCCTCCTGCCTCAACCTCCCACATGCTAGGATTACAAGTGTGGCTCAGCTTCTGTATCTATCATCCCTGCTACTTCATTCATTCACTTTTCTGTATCTGGCATTCCCGCTACTTCATTCATTCACTTGAGACTTAAACTTGACATCAAAATGCCTCTCTGGCCATAAGCCTACAGACCAAAGATGTTAACTATGACCCTACAATCACTATGACCACGCTAATGTGAAGTGCTCATTTAGAATGCCATTCTCATCTTATTAATATATAACCTGGATACCATGTCTATCAAGCGTGCAGATAGCCCTTCCTGAATATAGCTCTCATTCCTAAGAAACCTGGTTAACACTTAGCTGAACAGTTTTTCAATGAGTAGATAACTGAGTGCATTTTGTGTGGTTGTGTCATGGTTGACTTTTTCTAATACTAAGTTAAGAGGGGTCTGGCCTTGAAAACTAGCCCGTGGAGAGCTTTGATGTAGGATTTTCGGAAGGGTAGACTTCAGTTCCACACAGCCTTTTTGGGTTTTGTTTTTTGTTTTTTGTTTGTTTGTTTGTTGTTGTTTTTGTTTGTTTGTTTTTCCGAGACAGGGTTTTTCTATATAGTCCTAGCTGTCCTGAAATTCACTCTGTAGACCAGGCTGGCCTCAAACTCAGAAATCCGCCTGCCCCTGCCTCCCAAGTTCCACACAGCCTTAACAGGAGCTATGCTTGACAACCCAGAGACTCATTGAAATCACCAAGAATGCCCATTGTGGATTCCACAGCTCCTGGTCCCGTTGCTGATATGATACTAAAAGGCAGCCTTTTTACTAACTGATGAAAGTGCTGTTGTTATCAATCCTAGGACATGAGGAAGTGTGCAAGGATGATTAAGGTCTGGGCAAGGAAGAAACATGAGGATCGCTGCTCCGCAGGTGGCAGTGCTGGCAGGGAAGACCGGCGGGAGAGAACCGAGCAAGGGTGATGGTTCAATGCGGGGACATGGAAGAACAAGGGACCCGGCAACACTTAGATGTCAAAATGACACAAGATCCTGATGGAAAATAATTGGTACTTATTTGCATATAATTTCTCGTATATGTTTTGTAAGTTAATTGAGGTCAACATGAACATTGAATTCCCCTTGGCTCATGTATTTTCTTGTATGTATATTCAGTCGCCCTCCAGCCTCTGTTGAACGAGGTCACATGAACCCACTCACAGAAGGGGTGAGAGAGAGAGAAATGAGTGTTGCATAGCCAAAGAGTATGTGCTTAGCATTCTTAAGGTGCTAAAACAAAATTAGAAGTCTCCTCTGCTCAGCCTAAACCCGAAATGTCATCCTCCCGTGTTGCTAAGTTTCCTGGTCTAGCATCGCTAATCTCACATTCATCTTCGCAGCTTCCTCTCTGCTCCCTCCCCTTATCTCCAAGATGGGAATCCAAGCCAGGACCTGTGCATGCTAAGCAGAATTCCTACCACTGAGCCGCATCCTCAGCCCCTCCCATCACCATCTTGATACTAGGGTACCAATCGGAGCATTCACGACCAACTAACAATAACCTGTGTTCCTCAAGATGATCCTTGCTTTTTAAAGAACAAATCTGAAATGCAGAGAGACTTAGTAAATGGGCCAAACCTCCAGCTGATAACAGGAATTCACATCAAGCCCCATGGCTTTGAAAGCCGCACGTTTCAATTAACCTCAAGCTGCATTGCAGGCATGGGAACAGAGAGCCCACCAGACTCTGGGATCTGGACATCTGTCACTCTGAGCATCTCACCTGGCTGTGCAGCATCTAGGAGACAGTGGAGACAGTGGAGACATGGAAGGACCTTCTGCTCATATACCCTTCACTCCCAGTTTAGAAGAATATCTTGGGGTTCAGAAGCTGTCTCGGGCTACCCCCAATTTCCACGAATGCATACTTTGTAAGGTGGGATGCTCTGACACTCCCAGCCTTGGCTGACATATGTCTCCTATAACTTAGTGCTGAGAAGCACAACATTCTGACATTGAGAGAGATAGAGGGTGACCTTAAAGAAGCCACAAACTTCACAACCTTCTTAAAAATGAGGCAGAAACACTACTCGTGGGGTGAGAGAGATAAGATGAAGAAGAATGTGTGAAGACGAGAAAAATGGATAACGTATATAAATTAACCAATAACATCAACGATGACCCTGTTGAGACAAGATTAGGTAAGATCATACAGATGTTTGAAGGAAATGTCTCCCCATAGTCTTTGGTGCTTGAATACTTGGTCCCAGTTCATGGTGCTGTTGACTAGGTTTAAAAGGTATGGACTTGTTGAATAAGGTATATCACTGAAAGCAGGTTTTGGGTGTTTAGACCTCAGGCCTCTTGGAGTCCATTCTCTCTGTGCTTGTGGTTTAAGACGGGGGAGCTCATGTGGGGCATGGTGGGAGCTAAGAATGCAGAGGCAAGGAGACCTCTGCGAGTTCCAGGCAAGTCTGGTCTACATAGTGAACTCTAGGACATCCAGGGCTATATAGAGGAACTCTGTCTAAACAAAATAAGTAAATACAGGTGACGTGAGCTCTCGGCTTACTGTTCCAGCTGCCATGCCTTTCTGCTCGCCTCTCTTCCCTGCCATCATGGCCAACCTTCTAGAACTTTAAGCCCAAATAAACCTTTCCTTCTATGTGTTGCCACGGTCATGGTGTTTCATTGCAACAATAGAAAAGTAACCAAAACAGATGGGAAAGGAATGGACCAAGAGACTCTTTGTTGTCTGTTGCTCTGTAGACGTTTACTGGGGAGCCATGTGAATATATTATACACTCATAAGTCAAGCACAGTCCAGCAAGATGGCTTAGCAGGTGAAGGTAGCCACTGTCATACCTCACAACCTGAGTTTGATCCCTGGGACCCATGTGGGAGAAGGAGAGAATTGGTTCCCACAAGTTGTTTTCTGACCTTCACACATGAGGCATGTGTGTTTGCCCACAGACAGACAGATAGACAGACACTCACATAAGTGAATGAATGAATGAATGAATGAATGAATAAAGATAATTAAAACAGAAAACAAAAGTCAAGCACACTGATTTTCAATTATAATAAAATACTGCTGTCATAAATATTGACATCATTTACTTCAAGACAGAGAACTCAACGGTGCAAGGACGGTAATCTAATACCACATGGGTCACTCAAAACAACTTTAGATCAGGCATCTGCAAATCCACAATCAAGACCTTAGCAGGGCACTGATCCCGTTCAAACTTCGTGACTTGGGGCTGGCATTCCCTGAACTCTTGAATTACTCTATTCTCTCTCCCTGCCCTCATGTGACATCTCCCCTGCTGTTCCCTGTCCAGATTCCTTTTGACGAAGATTCTCGTTGCTTTAAGGGCCTCTTCTCTCCAGTATGACCCCAAATTTAAAAACAAACCTTCAACAACCCACTTTCCACAAAAGATGGTATCCTGAAGACTTCATTACTTGTTGCCTTCCAAATGCCCCCAGGCACTGGGCAACCATCACACACAGCATTGGAGAAATTTCTCAGTTTCCTTTCATGCAGTTATATATCGTCTTAGTTAAGGTTTCTATTGCTGTGATGAAAATACCTTGACCACAGAGCAAGTTACATTTTAATGAGTTTTGCTTGTATGCACGTATATGTACCATGTGCATGCACGATGTCTCAAGGAGACCAGAAAAGAGTGCCTGATCCCTGGAACCAAAATTACAGACAACTGTGACCTCAGCCCCCAACCCCTCACCCTGTCCAAGAACAACAAGCGCTCTTAACCACTGAGCCAGGACACTCGATTTTAAACTTCCAAATATTCAAAGGCTTGAGCTACATCACAAGCTGCTTCTTAGTGAAGAGTTCTTGGTGTGGTGTAAAGACAGACCTGCCTGAAGCCGGCCGAGGTCTAGAGGAAAGACGAGTGATCTGAAAACTGACAGGCATGCAGTGTTCTGCTGTTGGCAAGTCACTTACATAGGTGTGCCTCCACTGTTCTCATCTGTAACACAGACACAATTATATATAAACTGAGTCTATATATAATATTTGCATTTGGAGGGCAATAAGTAATGAAGTCTTCAGGATACCATCTTCTGTGGAAAGTGGGTTGTTGAAGGTTTGTTTTTAAATTTAATTTTTTTTAATATGTCATTACACTTCCTGGTCACATACCATCTCTGGAAAAAGTTGAGATGGGAACCCAAGCAGGACAGGAACCTGATGCAGAGGCCATGGAGGGGTGCTGCTTACTGGACTGCTCCCTTGGCTTGCTCAGCTTGCTTTCTTATACGATCCAGGACTACCAACCCAGGGATGATGGTACCACCCACAATGGGCTGGGCCCTCCCCCACCAATCACTATTGAGAAAATGTTTTACAGGTGGATCTTATGGAGACGGTTCCTCAATGAAGGCGCCTTTCTCTGTGATGACTCCGTGTGTCAAGTTAACACGCAAAAGCAGCCAGTGTATATAATAGACCTTAATCACAAGCAAATTAGTAATTGGCTGGAAATGGTTGTTCCCCATTCTGATTAAATTCTACAACCTTGCTATATAAGAATTCTGTCTAGAGAGTTGATCCAAATGGGTGAGGAGCTAATGATAAAATCACACAGAGGTTTGAAGGAGATGTTCCCCCATCGTCTTTGTTGGAACAATTGGGAGTAGAGGAAGGCTGTCTATTATTAATTGCAGGTTCTATTGCTGTGAAGAAACACCACAGCCAAAGCAACTTGGGGAGGAAAAGGTTTATCTGGCTTACTCTTGAACACTACTACAGTCCAACATCAAGGGAAGTCAGTACAGGAACGCAAGCACATCAAGAACAGAAGCTGATGCAGAGGAATGCTACTTACTGGCTTGCCCCGCCCACTTCCTTATAGAGCCAGGACCACTAGCCCAAGGACAGCACCTCCCATAATGGGCTGGGCCCTGCCCCATCAATTCCTAATTAAGGAAAAGCCCTGCAGGCTAGTCTACAGCCAATCTTCTTCGGGAGGCATTTCCTCAAGCGAGGCTCCCTTCTCTCTGATGAGTCTAGCTTGTGTCAAGCTGACATAAAACCAGCCAGTACCAAGGATATTGTATGAGAAAAGAATTTATTTTCAATAAAAGGGGAGGCAGAATTTTGTTTGTACTTGCTTAATTCAGAGTTGGTTTTGCTAAGGTAGGACATATTTTTTGTTTGTGTGTTCCTTTCCCGGAAGACTAATATACAAGCTTAAGATACACACACACACACACACACACACACACACACACACACCTGTCTCCACATAAGGGAAGTGCATGCATGCTTACACAAGCCTTCAGTAGTTCTAAGGTTTTCATTACTTTGATGCACTCCTCAGAAAAACCCCCCACCTCACCCCCTCCCAGAGTTCTGCTAACATGATTGGCTCAAAGCTTCATTCCTTTAGGGATGGTATTCTTCTCTTACAAATCCAGGAAAAGGGCATAGTAGTAGCATCTAGGACCCACCTCCTCAGCATTTATTAATTACCCAATAAAACCTAATTGCTCCATCATTAATTCTGATGACACCCATTCACCCAGAAAGCCATGGGACATTTCAGTGGCACACAGCAGCTGATGCTTCCTTCCAGGGTGACATCCTGGAGGAATGGTTTGTTCCATTGAAAAAGCAGTTTAGTCCTGTGTTAGCAACAACTTAGGGTCTGGGGGAAGGCTGACATAAGAGTCTTCTTCCTCTTACAGAGAGTCTAGTCTGGAAATTGAGTACCGTGTCGATGACAGAGCTTGACGTGTGCCTTTCTATTTAAACGATCTATCCACAGAGTGGTGGAGCACACCTGCACTTCCAGCCCTCAGGAGGCTGTGGCAAGAGGACTGTCACAGGTCTGCGGCCAGCCAGAAATAATTCTCTCTCTCTCTCTCTCTCTCTCTCTCTCTCTCTCCCTCCCTCCCTCCCTCCCTCCCTCAAAAAAACAAAACAAAACAAAACAAAAAACCGAACAACACAAAATTCTATGGAACCAAAATATTGGAGTCAGTTTGGTACGTAAAGAAATAAGTTGGGCTGGAGAGATGGCTCAGCAGTTAAGAGCACCAACTGAAGGTCCTAAGTTCAAATCCCAGCTACCACATGGTGGCTCACAACCCTCTGTAATGAGATCTGATGGCCTCTTCTGGAGTGTCTGAAGACAGCCAGAGTGTACTTACATATAATAAATGAATAAATCTTTAAAACAAAAAGTAAGAAGTTTAGGTTTAGTCAGTCATCCCTCTGTCTGTCCATCCATCCAACTGTCTGTCCACCCATGCTTAAAATGTCTTCCCTAAATGTACCCGCTGCTAAATCTTTTCTGATGACTTTTTTTAAAAAAAAAAATGTTTTTTCAACATAAAACAGGAAAACTTTTACTCAGTGTAGCGATTGCTGCAGCGTGTGTAGTTTGGTGGTAGAGCACATATCTGGCATGAGCTAGACACGCTCATCCCCAGCACTGCATAAGGAAAACCATCTGAGTAACCACGTGTAAATATGGCCATACAGGTACACACACACACACACACACACACACACACACGCACACGCACACGCACACGCACACGCACACGGGCACACACAGGGTCTTACTATGTAGTCTTGGCTAGCCTAGACCTTCCCATTTAAACCAAGCTGTCCTTGAATTTACAGAGGTCCTTCTACCTCTGCCTCTGCCTCTACCCCTGCCCCTGCCCCTGCCCCTGCCCCTGTCCCTGCCTCTGCCTCTGCTTCTGCCTCTGCCTCTGCCTCTCAAGCGTCAGGATTAAAGACATGTACCACCACACCAGCCTTACCTAGCACCTTCTGTTGTTATGATGTGCTAGATCCTGCCAATCACCATGTAGAGCCGAGATAGAAACAGAGCCTGTCTGCTCTCAGTAAACGTATCATCCGGTAAAGGAAACAAACACAAACAGTTAGTGTTTGTGCTAAAGGTAACCAGGGTGGCATTGGACCTGGCGCACATGTGGTGCTGTGTTGAATTACTTCGTGATAAAGATATAGGCTACGCAGTAAACGCTGATGATGCTCCCAGGCTTTCAGCAGGAGGTTTTAAACAAAATTAAAGCAATACTGAATAAAGTTACAAGATACATGCACTAAAAAGTGAAATGGAGATGGGCAGTGGTGGCACACACCTTTAATCCCAGCACTTGGGAGGCAGAGGCAGGCGGATTTCGAGGCCAGCCTGATCTACAGAGTGAGTTCCAGGACAGCTACACAGGGAAACCCTGTCTCGAAAAACAAACAAACAAACAAAAAAAAAAAAAGTGAAATGGAGAGATAAACAGTACTGATGGAGGAGGCGCTAAAGATGCTTATGAGCACTGGGGTGTGGCCCAGTGGTGAGCACATGCTTTTAATCCCAGCACTTGGGAGGCAGAGGCAGGTAAATCTCTGAGTTCAAAACCAGCCAGTTTACAGACTGAATTCCATGACAGCCAGGGCTACACATAGAAACCATGTTTCAAAAAAAAGAAAAAGAAAAAGAAAAAGAAAGGAAGAAAGGAAAGAAGGAAGGAAGGAAGGAAGGAAGGAAGGAAGGAAGGAAGGAAAGAAGGAAAGAAGGAAGGAAGGAAAGAAAGAATATATTTTGAAATTTCTTTGATGAGAATCATGAGATTCTAGGCTGAGCAAGACCAGGAGGGAACCCTGTATGTTCTTGATGCATCAAAGATGTGACAGCAGCCTGTGGCCTTTGGAGTCATTTCATGGGACAAAACTCCAGAAAAGCAGTTGGGGCGAGGCCAAAGATGGTCTCACAAGCCAACTGAAGAGGTGTGAGAAGAAAGCTGCAGGAAAGAAGTTGGTACAATTGACTTGTGCTCAGGAATACAACTGTTTGCCACATAGAATGTTCCACTTAAATCCAGTATAGACTGGGGAAAGGGAGGGAAAACGAGATACAGGGATATCAGGAAGGAAATCTCTGTGTTATACATCCTCAAGCCAACTGTACAAACCACCTTGAGTTTTCAAGGGCCTCCATAGCTTGACCATAGAGTATTTCATCTCACTCAGCCAGGATGTATAGGAGACTCAGTCTATATATAGTTGTGTCTGTGTTACAGATGAGAACAGTGGAAGCACACCTATGTAAGTGACTTGCCAACAGCAGAACACTGCATGCCTGTCAGCTTTCAGATCACTCGTCTTTCCCCTAGACCTCGGCCGGCTTCAGGCAGGTCTGTCTTTACACCACACCAAGAACTCTTCACTAAGAAGCAGCTTGTGGTGTAGCTCAAGCCTTTGAATATTTGGAAGTTTAAAATCAAGTGTCCTGGCTCAGTGGTTAAGAGTGCTTGCTGTTCTTGGACAGGGTGAGGGGTTGGGGGCTGAGGTCACAGTTGTCTGTAATTTTGGTTCCAGGGATCAGGCACTCTTTTCTGGTCTCCTTGAGACATCGTGCATGCGCATGGTACATATACATGCATACAAGCAAAACTCCCATACGTAGAAAATTAAAATAAATAAACCTTTTTAATCCAGGACCCCTTCTTCCCTCCCTTTCTCTCTGCTTCTATTTCTCTTCTTTTTGTCTGTCTCTGTCTTTCTATGTCTCTGTGTGTCTCTGTCTCTCTCTCCTTCTGTCTCTTTGTCTCTGTGTGTCTCTGTCTCTCTCTCCTTCTGTCTCTTTGTCTCTGTGTGCCTGTCTCTCTAGCTCTCTTTTTTCTACTTCTCACTGTCTCTATCTCTCTCCTCTCTGTCTCTCTTTCTCTGTCTGTGTCTGTTTCTGTTTCTCTGTCTCTGCCTCTCTCTGTGCATGTCTTCATGTGTGTCTCTGTTTCTGTCTCTCTGTCTCTGTCTCTCTCTCTCTCTCTCTCTCTCTCTCTCTCTCTCTCCTGCTAGCAACAACAGCACTGAGATCTACAGTGAAGCAAATGTTAGTAGTCAACTTTTAAACTTTGGAAATGGTGTCATTGAAGGAGTAACAGCCACAATAACACGACTACAATAAATAGTCCGTGCTAATATGGTGTGAATGGGAAGAATTGTTTGTTGCTTTGGCTGAAGAATGCGGGTCAACCTTCTCATGCCTCCCTCGCTGCTTCGTCTACAGCGTGAACAAATGGCTTCTGTTAACGTCCCTGTCTGCGCGACTGCGGTATGCAACTGGACAAGCAGTTACTATCACGCGAGAAGGGTTTCTACATAACAGCCCGTATCTCCCCATGGCCTCCGCTGCAGCCTTCTGACCTGTGTGGATTGAAATGCTATTCCAGAGAGAGGCACTGCGGGCTGGATTATTTTTTTCAGCCTGTGGCCTTAGTTTGAGAAGTCACTAACTCCAGCTTTGTACCCGGCCGGCAGGTTTTCCATTCACACGGCCTACCAGGTTCACGGTCTCCTTCCGACACTTCTTAGAACTACTCAGGCCGTCTTTGTGGGTGGCTTTTTTTTTTTAACTTTAGTGAAGGAGAAACAGGAGTTGTTATTATTCTTTGTAAATGGGGCCACTTCGGGTAAAGTGATTTCTGAGACTTTTTTTTTTTTTGCCCCATCTCCCTCGGGCCATCTTTCCCCCATTACTCAGTAATTATCATTATTTCTGCTTTCTTGATTGTTAGAGTCCAGCTTTTAGTACACTTTCCAAATTTGTCTTATGTTCCACCACTTAAGTCTTTATACAGTGAAAAATTCCTTCCAAGCTTTCTCCCGCAAGTCCCAAATCTTAGACTCAGCAATTTCTTAGGTTAAGCTTTGGGCAAGACATAGAAGCGATAATTACAGCTGGTCCAAAGGATTAAAAACTCCAAACCAAAAGAATAAATTACGGGCAGCCTTGGAAGGAGGCTTATTGCTTTCTCTGTATATTAAAATCTGATCCCGTAACCTCTGTGTGAACGGAGGGGAGGGCCGCTTGCCAATTCGACATCCGTCTGGTTGTTAAGTGGTAACGTGAGAATTCGTCTGCACAAAGTCCTGACCATCTCCAGGTACCAATGCTCTGTCTAACAACTTTGTTTTCCAGTGGAGCCACTGAGGCCAAAAGGTGGCTTGCCAGGCTTCCCCGGAGTTAACCTACTTCTGAAGAAGCTACAGGAAGACTTGAGAATGTACTTGGCTATTTTATAAGATAAATATTCGGGTAGCAGTGTCTGTACCAAGATATGGATCTGGGATATTTTGAGGAAGTGTTAGTAATTAAACCCAGCACCTCCTGAGCACCAAGCAGACATCCCACCGCTGACTTACAGCTCCCAGCCAAGGCTGTTTTCTTCCTTCCTTGTATTTTTTTTCCTTTCTGTTTTCCTTCCTTCCCTTCTTTCTTTGTCTCCTCTTCTTTCTTTCCTTCCTCCTTTATTTTTCTTCTTTCCTTTCCTTTTTCAAATTTCTTTTGTTTATTGTTTTTTCAAGACAAAGTTTCTCTATATAGCCCTGGCTATCCTGGAACTCACGGTGTAGAGCAGGCTGCTTTAAGCTCAGAAATCCACCTACCCCTATCTCTTGAGTGCTGGAGTTAAAGGCATGTGCCACAAGACCCTGAATAAAGTGTTTTTTCATTAGTAAGATACCGTCACATTTTTGGAGACATAAGCCGGACTGGCCTGGAACCCTCAGAGGACAGCCTGCTTCTGCCTCCTTTGAGTACTGATATTAAAGGAGCGCCCCACCATCCCCGGACTGTCTTTGCTTCCTTTTTTAGATTTTTAAAATTAAGTGTATGTGTATGAGTGTCTTCTCTGTATGTGCGTATGTCTGTATGTACATGTGCATACTTATGCCTGCCTGGTATCTGCAGCGGTCAGAAGAAGGTGTAGTATCCCCTGGAACTGGAGGTGTGGCTGGTAGTAAGTCAGCCACAGGTGCCGGGAATTGGCCCCAGTTGCTCTACCAGAGCAGCAGATGTTCCTAATCACTGAGTCATCTCTCCAGACACACCACCGCTGCTGGAAAGAGACAAACAAACCTATGTGATCATACTGAACGCATCCCTGAAGCCTGAGATGATCACAAGAACCCCTGGAGCTAGACGTACAGACAGTTGTGAGCCGCCATGTGGGAACTGGATCTGTAGCCTCTGGAAGAGCACCCAATGTTCTTAGCCGCTAAGCCATCTCCCCCAGTCTCCTCGCTGCTTCTAACGGCTGCTCGGGGCTCTCTCTGCCCACTGGTCCTGGGGATTGGACCTCTGTTTCACGCAAGTATTCCACGAGTGTGCTCCACTCATGGTACTGGTAGCCTGGAACAGAAAGAAGCAGAACCCTTAAGTCAAGTCTTCCCACCGGCCCAATGGCTTATCTGCTCTTTATTTCATGACCACCTCCTCCAAGGAGAAGAAAATAAATTCAATTTACTTCCTAACAAGAGAAATTAAATCAAAAGAAATGTGATGTTGTTGGATAGGGTTGAGTATGGGGGGGACACAAATCATTGTACGATCTGAGACGATGTGGTTTCCCACGAGATGAGTTTTGCCCCTTTGAGGGCAACATCGCCCCAATTGGGAACACATTTCCTACCCTGATTCCATATATCAAAATGACTAAGTCCTATTTGATGGATAAAACATTATAGGGGCTCCCCCTACTGTTCTTTTGCTGTGCCCCTCCCCCAACACAAACATGTACACACACACACACACACACACACACACACATCCAGCCTAGAAACTTCTCAGTAAAAAATTTTTTTTAATTGCAAACAATGGAATTTCAGTTTGGATAAATCTATAAACAGGGGGCAAAATAAAGTACAAAAACTGAAGAAATTCCATGTCCTGGTAGGTCTGCCTCTTTATTCCTTGACTAAAGAGGATTCCAAGCATTAAAGGCTCTTCCAGGTGTTGCCTAAGACAAGTAACCAGTACAAGAAGACAGTAAAGAGTTTCAAAGCCCACAGGTTTCGCCCCCTTCTTGAGCAATGACAGGTGCAGGGGGCGGTCACAGAGACCCAGTGTGTGTTTGATGTCTTTGTGGCCATTCCTCCACCAGACACAAAAACGGTGTGGGAAGTAGTAATTATGTCGTCTCAAAAGGAGCATTGCAAATTTCCGCACAAAAATGAACACTTAACCTCCCTCACTGTAAAGCCTGGACCGGGAGCACAGACAACAGCAGGGCTAATGGCCTGGGCATGGCAGAACAGAGCACCCTACAATTAAAAGGGAAGGTCACACCCCGAGAAAGACCGTGGAGGGAGGCAGTGGGCTCACCCAGTCCTGCCAAACCTAAGACCCCACAAGGTGCAGAGAAAGCTCACCTAACAAATGTTTCCTGCATTTACCCAGGAACATCTTTAGACTCTGTTCTCATCCAGTCAGTTTCCTTCTGTCTCCCAAAGCAGTACTCAGCAGAAATTCAATCAGTCCAGCTATGTTTTGGGGTTTATTTTTTTTAAAGATTTATTTATTTATTGTATATAAGTACACTGTAGCTGTCTTCAGACACCAGAAGAGAGCGTCAGATCTCTTTACAGATAGTTGTGAGCCACCATGTGGTTGCTGGGATTTGAACTCATGACCTTCAAGAGAGCAGTCAGTGCTCTTGCCTGCCGAGCCATCTCTCCAGCCCGTGTGGGGTGCTGAGAAGCCTGAGATAAGAAAGGACACTCAGGGGGAGGTGTGTGAACTGACGCATGGTCGTAGAGTGGGCACACACTTCCTAAGCGGAGGCAGTTCTGTCTTCACCGCACTGTGTACGCTACAGCTAGGAAAGCTACGACGTCTACGACGATGGACTTTTCCAGACTCGCGCATGTCACAGAGACTTGAGTTTCCCCACAGGTGCCTAAGATGCTGGACTTGTCTCCTTTCACTATTCTCTCATTAAAAAGACAAGCGTCCGGGGTGTCTTTCTGTGGCAGACGGGGTAGGGGAGCAGCCCAAGTTCTCTTCAGAGATGGCTGGAGTTGGGGCTCTTGAGGCACAGGTTACTGTGGCTGGAAAGATGATGTGCTGAAACATATGAGAGGGAAGGAGGAGAGAGAGAGAGAGAGAGAGAGAGAGAGAGAGAGAGAGAGAGAGAGAGAGAGATACAAATATGTGTGACTGGATAGTAGAAGGAAAGGACATTTGTGAGACAAAGAAACAGCAAACTGGGAAAAGGGACTAGTGAGGTAGGGGAGTAAGGAAGAGGAATGACCAAGACCAAAGTGCAATTGTGTGTGTGTGTGTGTGTGTGTGTGTGTGTGTGTGTATACACGTACGTTCGTGTGAACACGCCAAAATGTACTGGATGTAGTGATGTAGGTATTTAGCCTTCACGCAAGAGACAGAGGCAATTGGATCTCTGTGAGTTCCAGGCTAGCCTGCTCTACACAGCAAGTTCCAAACCAGATGGGATCACAAAGAAAAACTCTGCCTCAGCCGGGCGGTGGTGGTGCACGCCTGTAATCCCAGCACTTGGGAGGCAGAGGCAGGCGGATTTCTGAGTTCAAGGCCAGCCTGGTCTACAGAGTGAGTTCCAGGACAGCCAGGGCTACACAGAAAGACCCTGTCTCAAAAAAAAGGAAAGAAAGAAAAGAAAAGAAAAGAAAAGAAAAGAAAAGAAAAACTCTGCCTCTGCCTCAAAAACAAGCAAACAAACCAAACAAGAACAAAACAAGACAAAAGCAAGAAAGAGAGAGAGAGAGAGAGAGAGAGAGAGAGAGAGAGAGAAAGAAAGAAAGAAAGAAAAGAAAGAGAGGTGGCAGAGGGAGAGGAGAGGAGAGGAAGGAAGGGGAGAAGAAAGGAGGGGAGGGGAGAGGAGAGGACAGGAGAGGACAGGAGAGGAGAGGAGAGAAACTGTAATGAAACCTGTCACCTTCATAAGCTGACTTTAAAATAAATGAAATTAAATGTCTGAGCAGGAGATCTCTGTGAGTTGCAGGTCAGGCTGGTCTACATAATGGTTTCAGGCCAACTTGGTCTACATAGTGAGTTCCAGGTCACCCAGGAATACACAGTCAGACTCTGCCTCAAAAACAATAAATAAGCAAATAAATAAATAAATAAATATTAGTATTAGTACTTGAATACAGGCTACATGGAACTCTAATCTATGCAAAACCAAAATGACTTTTGATTTCTGCAGCTCTCAAAGGGAAAAGAGAGATGGGTGTGGTGTCACGGAACTGTAATCCCAGCACTTAGGAGGTGAAGTTAGGAGGATCAGGAGTTCAAGGCCAGTCTCCCCTCCATATCTACTTTGATGGGAGACTGGGTTGCATGAGACCCTGTCCCAGAAGCAGATGGACAGGGCATTCATGTTGAATTTGCTTACCGCAGCCTTATAAGCAAACCAAACACATTTGTTGATTTCCTGAACAGACAGAGTGCTTGGGATGCACAGTCTCGCCTTAGAATGTCATCAAGCAGATCGTCCCTGCTTTATTTAACCTCCAGGTCCTCTCTGCCCTTCACTTTGTCAACACTCACTGAGGTAGATCACTGTGGGGGTGGGAGGGTGGGGGGTGGGAGGTGGGGAGGAGATGGAGTGGGGGAGGGGAGAGGGAGGGGAAGGGCTATAGGTGAGGAAGGGGGAGGGGTGGGGTGGGGGATAGGGAGGGGGTGTGGGTAGGAAGCTGGGGGTGGAGGATGCGGTGGGGGATGCGGTGGGGGAGGCGGAGAGGAGAGGAAGGGGTGGGGATGGGGGAGGGGAGAGGGAGGGATGGGGGATGGGGGATGGGGGATGGGGACGGGTGAGGAGTAATTCACTTGCTCTGGAACTCTGATTTTCTGCACAATGAGCTTGGCCATCCTCTTCCTCTAGGCTGGAGAGCTCCTTTCTCCCCCCCTCCCCCATAGCGTCCGATGAAATCTTGGGTCTATCACAAGCTTTCTGTGCCAAATGGTAAGGTGGTAAGGGACCCTTCAGAATGCTGTTTTACTTCTGACCTACTGCCTTCTGCAACTCGAGATTTGTGTTTGGTGGTTGTCGTTGTTGGTGGTGTTGGTGTTGCTGTTGCTGTTCTTGCACCTGCCAGTTAGGCTGCCCAGTGAAGAAGACACCCGATGACCAGCAGTGGTGAGCTACAATAGAGCCCTGGCCCTCTGCCACCTGGTGGGGGGGGGGGCAGCACCATCGTTGCAGCTGCCGCTTTAATTATGAGTGTGTGTTAAGCGGCACCTTACTTCCTCCGCCTCCCTTCAGAGGCAATGATGTATGGTTACTTTTTGGTAACTGGATTTCATTAACATTTATGAACTCTCATAAAGTAGTAGAAAAAGCAATTTGTGTGGAAGAATTTTCCACCTCATTAAACAGTGTTCTTTGGTTGGGGGGGGGGGGTCAAGCTGATATTTTGTTGTAATTTTTTTTTCCTTTTTGTAGGTCCTTTGTCCTTCTCATAGGCCTGGAGTGGGTGAAGGGAGAGCCGTTCACATACAGCTGGGCCTCTGGAGCCCTATAGAGGGCACGCTAGTGGGAGGGCAGGTTACACACACACACACACACACACACACACACACACACAAGCTGTGGGCTTTTAACACTCCCCGGAGTGTATGTATCCTGGATACACACCCTTTCAAACCTCCTTGGCCAAATTCGACTCTTTTGTAATAGGGCCTGGTGGAGGGCAGCGTGTAGTTACTATCTGTGGCAGCTGTGACAAGGGTCTGGGGTCCTATAAGGATTCAAGCCGCCTGACCTTGAAGGAGTGCTCCAACCCCTGGGAAGCCAGGCTTCCAGAAGCTGTAGGAGAGGCCCTGGCTCAGTCTTTTCGGTACTAAGTTGTATGATCCCACTGTGGTGTGCACTCAAAAGGCTCTGAAGGGAGGCAGGCAGGTTTTGACTGGAGTGTCTGCCCCCACTGCACAGCCCCCGAAAAGGCACAGCCATTTCAGCCCCTCTAGACAAGAGCACCTCTAAACCTTGGTCTTCAAAAAAGTGGGGAGTGAGGGGTTTTTTTTTCCTCCCCCACTACTGGTCCAAGGAAATTGGAGGTGGTGGCACAGACTGAATGGTTAGAGGGACACTCCTTTCTGGGTAGGTCCACTTCCAAACCCCCAGGAGGAAGGAAATGTGTCTCATCAGGACCCCAAGATGCCAGTGTCTGAGGGTATGGTAAAGTCACTAAGGAACGGGGTGCTGGGGACAGGTGCTAGGAGAAATTAACATGCAAAGAGACTCCTGAATTCTAGTCTAAATGTAAACAGTAGCTCAGACCCAAGAATCTGTGTGTCCCGCCTTGACAAGAAAACCAAAGCTCTCCTCCCAAGAAAGAAAGGAAAGAAAGAGAAAGAGAAAAGAAAGATGGTCATCGTATCCCAGCAGCATGCGGTTCGGACAGACAGCTCTGAAATCAGATGGTGTTGAGGGAAACTGTCACCTGCAGGTGACAAGGACAGGCCCCGGAGCATCTGCCAGGAGGAGGTCGGTGTGGACTCCAAGCCCTTGCGATTTGCTGAGTCAGGCCCAGACCACCCGGGGCTTAGCTGTTTCCAGCTGGGTGACTGTGCGCTGTTGCCTGTGTATGGACAGGGTGGTGTAGTGATTGTTTTGTTTTCTAATATGTAATTACTCTTTGTCGTCGCTATTGTGAATCCACCGTGCTTGACTGAAACAGAAAGGTGGAATCAAGTTTGGGGTTGGGATCCAACTCCTGGGCTTCCCCCCTCCGCAGCCTAAGACAGCTTTGGGTCCCCAACTCACCAAAATGGGGAGAGTCTGGGTCACAGATAAGAGACCATCAAACCAGATCCTATATTCATTAAATAACTGAGTGTGGAATCCCAATAGATCCCTCCTTTTCTTTTCTTTTCCTTCCTTCCTTCCTCCTTCCCTCCCTCCCTCCCTCCCTCCCTCCCTCCCTCCCTCCCTCCCTCTCTCTCTCTCTCTCTCTTTCTTTCTTTCTTTCTTTCTTTCTTTCTTTCTTTCTTTCTTGTTGTTTCCCTTTTCCTATTTCTCAGACAGAGTCCCATGTATCATAGACTGGCCCGAGACTCTGTATGTAGCCTATGAAGACTTTAAACTGACAATCCCCCAACCTAATCTCTGTAGTGCTAGGCTCACAGGCATACATACATGATCATGTTCACGTTGTGTGGCTCACTGCTCCGGACATGTTGGCCAAACACCCTAACTCAAGAAAAGGAGGACATAAGAAGTCTCTTTTCTTTTTCGAAATATCTCCAGAGAAACAAGGATTGTGGCGGGGGCGGGGGCGGGGTGGGGGCAAAGACAGGAAGGAGGGGGAGGTCAGGACGTTCTTGCTTGGATACTGGGAAGTCCTGCTTCCACTTGGCTTTTTAACATGCCTGCCTGAGTTACTTCCTGAAGATGCCCGCAGCTTCAGTGCCCGTTATCCCGGCAGGACAGCCTCCTTTTCTCCACCGTGGAGGCGACCCCTCCTGCCTTCTAAGGTTGCCTCACCCCTTAGGTCAGGAAAAGGCGTGGGCAAGGAGCTTGTTCCCAGGAACTGAACGGAACTGAAGGACCACACTAGCAGCTGCCCCAGGTCCCCAACAAGGCCGCAGGAGGAAGTTGAGAGCTCTGTTGAGCGGTCGTAATACCCGCGTGCTCGCCCGGCTCTGTGCTGCCCCCGGACCATCCGTGCCTGGCCTTGATGACCTAGCGGTCAGCTCAGAAGAAGGACCTGCCGACCCCGGCCGGAAACGGGAGGTCCCAGGCCTCAGCAAACGATCCATTTTCCCTACCCATTTGTCCTACAGCTGTCAGGGTAACGCTGTCTCCTTGGCGGCCCAGAGAAGAATACATTAAAAAATTCTTTGCCGGGGAGTCTCCCCGACCCCAAATATATCACTCCATGGCTTTCCTGACGCCGACCACTGGCCCCTAACCTCGGTCACCTTCTCTCTCGTTGAAATATGCACATTGCTCTTCAATAATTCAGACACCTGGGAAACTGGACAATTATAATTTTTCCAAACATCCCAGCATCCGGGTAACCATTCATCATGCGTCTGTTTTATTTGAGATGGGCTTTGTGTGTTTTGGCTACCCTAGTCTATCCCATTTGCATGAGGCTATTTAATGGGCATTTATTTTAGCTTTGAAGATGTGCTTTTTTAAAAAAAATCTAAATCCAGAAAGGCGGGAGCGTCGCCTCCCTTGTGGCTCGGAGTAGATTTGCCTTTAGGACCCATTGCTTTGAGGAGAAGGGCCCTGGGGGTCCTGATTACGCATGAATTTTGATTCTGAGATGGGACTCATCGTGAAGCTGATTCGGCTTCCACGAGCTCAGGGTTTCCTTTTTAAGTAACCATGCTCCAGTCGGTCCTCGTGGAGGACACGAGTAATTGTGCCCCAAACGCTTACATAAATCACTGATGGGTGAAATCACTCGCGCTCACTTAAAGTGTAATGTGATTAAAAGATTATGAGGTTGAAGCTAATATCTTGTCTCCCAGCTCCTGGACCCAATATCTTGACATCAGAAATTTATCAACGACAACTGTCTTGAAATTTTCAGATACAATGGGCTTCTCTGGCCAGTGCATTAAACGGAAAACTCTCAAAAAATAAAAATGGTTGTATGTGTGTACGTTCTTTACTCGGAAAAGGACGAAAGAGGAGACGGAGGCTATGGGCAGAGGGTGCTAACCTCAAGGCATCTTTTATTTTAAAAAGAAAAAGTACACGGGGGGGGGGCGGGGGGCGTGACGGGCACTGTGTCTGCGAGCTGATTACTGGTGCTCTGAAAGCCACGCCATTCCCCGCACGGTGGGTAAGTCCTTTATCGGGGGAAGCCCCGGCCTCGCCCGCAGCCATGCATCGCCTGAAGGCGCGCGCTGGGCCGGGGCGCGGGAGCTGCACGGCGACTCCGTAATGACCCGGGTTCGCCGCAGCTGCGCCCTGACCCTTTGTGATGGCGCCGATAGTGCTCGGATGAAATTATGTCCTTCTCCGGGTGTGAAATTACCATGTTTATTAATTGAGCCAGACATTAGCTCTACCTTTTCTTTCTAAGCCGTGAAAATTTGTGATTCAGAGCAAATGGTTCTCCGACAGACGCGGCGCTCCATGTCCTACCCCTCCCTTGCCCTCCCCTCCCCTCCCCTCCCCTCCCCTTCCCTCCCCTCCCTTCCCCTCCCATCCCGTCCTCTTCCATACCCCCGCTCCCTTCCCCCCACGGCCAGGGCAGTGAGCTAGAGAGCTTTCTAGATGCGGGTACCCGGAGTCCAAAGAGAACCAAGGCGGAAAGCCTGTGAGCGCGTGTGCGTGGCTATACGCGTTATCAAAAAGTAACAACAGTCTGAATTACAACTTTGCCCTCGGAATTCCTGATCAGTAAAACCCAAATCGGCTTCAGGACAAAGAACCATCAATCAGCGACAAAGACAGATTTAGCGTATTAAATCTTTATTAAAGTGAAGTCATTCTTATTGGAATGATGTATTGGGTTGCAGAAAGATTGGATTTCTGCACACACACACACACACACACACACACACACACACACCATGCTTGAGATGGAGACGTTGGTGGTGGGGAAGCCTCCAGCGTTGCGATGCGCCCCGGTTGTTCTGGGTGGCGAGTGGAGGTGCCTAGGACTCTCTGGGGGAGAGGGGTGTCCCTAGCGAGGGAGTCCTAACAAGGCTTGGACTCCCTCGCCCTGGTTGGTGCACCTCTCCTCCCCCCAGTCCACCATAATAGCATAGCCCTGGTCACCTCCCGGAGAAACTTTCCCCCCCTTTTAATCTCTAAAATAGGGAAACTGAGGCACAAGTTTGAGAAATCCAAGTCTCCAGAGGCCTAGAAAAGAGAAGGAATATTCTGCTTTTCCAAAACAAGAGTACTCCGCAGAACCTAAAGGAAGTTCCTGTGCCTGGGGTCTGAAAGAAAAGGGAGAGTAGGTTTGTTCCCAGCGGGCTCGAGGTTCGTCTCCACCATCCCTTACCCCCTGGGGCAAGATTGGAAGCAGGGGCTAGCTACATTCACGCCTGAAGCGGACTCTCAATTAAATTGGCCGGGCGGGCCTCCTCCTGCCCTGCAGTCGGCGAAAGCCGAGCCAGGAGGAGGGTTCAGGGGGGAAGTCCTCTCTGCCCGAGGGATGAGCCGCCCCGTAGCGCAGCGCGTAGCCGGCGAAATGGCTTGAATTCTTAACTCCCCGGGAGCAAAGGAGGGGGCGGGTCTCCCAAACTGCCGGCAGCTTTGCAATCCCAACAAGATTTATTTGTGTCCTTCCACCGTCAGACACGCAGACGTCCAGACCCGACTGGAAGACTGAAAATGAACTGTTGGAATCAATTTCCTTGGGATAGCCAACTTTTTTTTTCTATCATATTTCAGCAACGGGCTGAACGATCGAGCCAGTTGATTCAATTTAGTATTTGCATAACCAACCGGAGAAGGTGGCAGAGCCCATGAATGGATCTCTTGTTTGTTGTCAGTCTGAATGTGTTGTGGGCTTGGGTTTTTAAACCTGTGTAAGGGGGAAGGGGACCTAGGACTTTGCTGAAGCAAAGCCCTCCCCCCCTCCCCACCCACCCCCACCCCCAGTCGGGAAGAGAAAAGCTGATGAGGAACTGAAGACAGACTCAGGATCCCCTCCAACCCCAAGCTGCTGACTGCCTTTCCACCCACGTGCCTGAAGAATCCTTCCCGATTTTCACTCCACTGATGGGGCCTTTCGTTCACTCCATGGAGCCTGGATCTTAGACTGCCTTGGCGAGATATTTGAAATCATTTGGCGGCAAAGAAGAAGGGCGATGCTTTCCCTTACTCTGCACATAGAAAAGAGACAAACAGGCCTTTCTAAAATAGAAGCTGTTTTAATAGGATTCCAGCCAGGGCACTAATTAAATATTTCACAGCTCCCCCCAACCTAATGTGCTAACACTGGGAATTTTTTCCACCAAATCATACAAATTGGCCTTCTCTAACTCCACCCCCTACTCCATCTACCCTTTCCATATACCACCACACACACACACACACACACACACACACACCACACCCCATACCACAAACTCCTACCAACTGGTTTTCTGAATGGCATTACAAAGAATTTTGTTAAAGAAAAGTCAGACTAATTGCTGCCAGAAGAGCCGGCTCTTGGAGAAGTCTGGTTTTCATAAACCAGATTCAGTCAAGGTTGTGGTTAAACCTTAGCCAATGGAAGGTTCTTAAGGTTTCCTCAGCAATACAAAGAAACACTAAGTTCAGCCAACATGCTGGGGGGGGGCACGCTGGGGAGAGGGCTCAGAAGAGTGATCTGAACTCTTTATTCCTCCCACATTTCCCCCCTTCTGAAGAACACGTCAAACTTCCTAACCCTATTTTTCCCCCAAGCAACACCTCACAATTACTCGCTGACTTAACTGTCACCCATAGCTAAGGGCTGGAACCTGAGCTACAGGGTACAGGCACGTTACCATTTTTAAGGTATCCAAGATTCCCAAATCGTATGTTTTGCCCAGCTTGCCCCTACACACGCTACCTTTGGTTAGGAGCAAAGGGGCCTCCGAATTGCAAGCCGGTGGCATTTCCCTCCCTCTTTTACCCAGTCACTGAGGAACACGGAGGCTCCTGGAGATTTTAAGAGAGTGCTACTCCCAGCATTCCCTGCCTCTGGTCTCCCTGAGCTCAACCAGCACCGTGGCTCGCCCTTAAACCAGAGAGAGTTAGAAAGTGGTATTGTGGGGGGTAGTTGAGGTCGTGACCTTTGAGTGTTTAAGAAGATAGGGCTCCTCTAAAAATGATCTTGTTATTGAGGGGCTGGTTTCATTTCTAAATTTTCCTCTAGTCTCTTCTCCCTAAAGCTTTCAGGGGTGTGGTCCCAGGACCGGTTAGAAACTCCTCCAAATGCATTGTTTCCCCATTATGTATCTCTCTTCCCACCCCCACGCCCCGCAAGCCTACCTCATTCCAATTGATCCAAAAAGTTGAGCCTCTCTGATTCTATGTCATGATGGAAAGAGGAGAAAGTCAAACCAGGCCTGGAAGCAAAGGCCTGTGACCCCAGCCCAATATTCTCAGTGGTGTGTGTGTGTGTGTGTGTTCGTGAATTCACAGCACTGACCATAGAGGTGCAGACATAAAAGAGGGGCAGTGGGCTAAGCAAATGAATATGAATTTCAAAATCATTCTCCAGATAGTCTTCCTGGTTGGGATGTCCAGAGAAATCATCTTTTCTTTACTTAAAACCGCTGACAAAGCTAATGCCACCTAGCAAAGAATATGTCCCATTTTCTAGGTCGTTCCTGCAGGAATCAAACCAACACCACACACACACACACACACACACACACACACACACACACACACTGCATCACTTTACATCCCAAAGCTTGGACATTTTAGGGGCTTAAGAATAGTGTTTCCAGGCCGGGCAGTGGTGGCGCACGCCTTTAATCCCAGCACTTGGGAGGCAGAGGCAGGTGGATTTCTGAGTTTGAGGCCAGCCTGGTCTACAGAGTGAGTTCCAGGTCAGCCAGGGCTACACAGAGAAACCCTGTCTTGAAGGAAAAAAAAGAAAGAAAGAAAGAAAGAATAGTGTTTCCAGGGGAGGCTGGAGAGATGGCTCGGAGGTTAAGAGCACTGACTGCTCTTCCAAAGGTCCTGAGTTCAAATCCCAGCAACCACATGGTAGCTTACAAGTACATGGTGGCTCACAACCACCATCTGTAATGAGATCTGACGGCATCTTCTGGAGTGTCTGAAGACAGCTACAGTGTACTTACATATAAGAGAGAGAGAGAGAGAGAGAGAGAGAGAGAGAGAAAGAAAGAAAGAAAGAATAGTGTTTCCAAGCATTGTACTAAAGAGCGGTTATGGAAATTGGCTTCAAAATGTTTACCTAGGTCCTATCTTGAATCAACTGTCTGATCTATTCAGATGCCCACGAATAGCTTTGTCAGACTTAGGAAACAGACCAGTGGATGGAAGCTGAAGGCCCAGGCAGCTAAGCGGACCTTACCAGATCAAGCACTTCAGTCTAAGAGTGTACACACAGGAGAGCTGCCCCCCCTCCCCCAAGCTCTGGGGAGTTTCATGACTTAAAGACTTGCTGAAATTCTAATCTGTAGAATTAGGGGAGGGGGTTCACTCATGAGCACTGTCTTCTTCCTCTTGGCTATCAGGAATCAATTGTTGCAGAAGGAGAAACTACCCGAGCCATGAGAATCAGTCTCGGAATGGGGGGGGAGGTGATTTGGGATTTGAAATCTGTTCTTTTAGCCTCCGCTCTCATCTCCTAAAGAAGCAACAAGGATGCCTTCTCCTTCTAGAACCACAGTGACTTCTGCCCGTGTATATTTGCATAATAATTGCTATACAAAACCAAACCTCATGCTTCCTTTACACATTTGCTTTCCGTTTTTTTCCCCTCTAGCACACACACACACACACACACACACACACACACAATTAATTTTTAATCTGCTTCTAGAGGTTTTTTTTTCCCAAAGTTCTTTTCAATCTGTCATAACCTCCTTTCCCCCCCCCCCTCAGGGAACTCCGAATACAGTTAAAACATTTGAATAATGTGCGAGCATTCCCATTTACCGAGAGGGTGTCACCATCAGGTAGAAAAGGCCTCACGTACAACTTTTTACTGGCATCTGTCGCTGGCAACAGAAGAGACGTGATTTGGACACGGAAATCAGCCTCGGGAACTCTCCGGTCTCAGCTTTCAGAGGCAGAGCCCACGAGTGATGTCCTCCGGGAAGGGCCTCCCCTTACCGTCAGTAGCCCACTTTGCCCAGTTAGCTCCTGTTGGCCTTTTCATCCCACCGGGCTGGCCAAACACTTCCCACAGAAGCAATTCATTTCTGGGATTTCAAAGGCAAAAAAATAAATAAATAAACACATAACTGGGATGAAACATGTTTTCTGCTTTGAATGTAACCTTTGACCTTTTCTTTCCAGTACACCTGACATCAGGGCCTTCAAAGAGACTCATTTTGGGTCTGGCCTGCTGATTCTGATTCGTTCTGATTCATTCTCTCTCTCTCTCTCTCTCTCTCTCTCTCTCTCTCTCTCTCTCTCTCTCCCACCTCTCACCCTATCTCTCTTCCTCCTTCCCTCCTTCCCTCCTTCCCTCTCCTCTCCTTCTCCCCCTCTCTCCCTCTCTTTCCCCCCTCCCCACTCGTCCCTCCCTCCCTCCTTCCGGTCCTCCCCACCCCTGAACTCTGTGGAAAGTTGTTGCTCTAATCGCTGCTCCGTGCTCAGGGCCAAGGGAGGCCGGCAGAACTCGCAGGGTGTTTTGTTAAACGCTCCCGTCGTTCGCACGGGCTGCGACTTGATAAAAGGAGACAGTTTTCTGAAAAGATTTGATTGAAATGGCGTGTGCCAGGGCTGATGGGAGCCAGCGAGGGACAAAGCGCAGAGAATCCATGGACACTCGAGCAATTACGCCTCCACGCTGAAGGTGGATTAGCGCGCTGGAAAGAAGCATATGTTTGGCCTGGGGCGACACTTCCCCCCGGCTGAGCTTAGAGAATGGGAACGCGGAGAGCGGCTGGACCCGGAATATCAACTATCTGCGAAGCTCCCCGACCCCCTCCCCCCCCCCCGCCCGCACAGCCCAGCTTGTCTCCCCGCCCCCGCCCCCGTCCCCGAAAAGTCAGAATGGGTTTTTTTGCAAAGAACAGAGAAAGGAGAAAGTAGGGAGAGGAATAGAGGAGGGCGGGAGGAGAGTAGGACAGACCAACAGACGGATGGATGGAAGGGGAAAGGGGGGAGCATGTCAGAGGTGCAAATGAATAGATATCGCCTAAGGGCACCACCTGGGGGAGGGGGTCATCCTACTGAGACACCGAAGCTCGGGTGTGGAGACCCAGAGCAAGTCAGAAGAATGGTATCTCCACACTAGTAACAAGTTTAGGCAGGGGCGGTCTCTCAAGCCTGTATTGAAAGATGACATCAATTGTTACAATAAAGCAAGCGATCTTGGATGCGACCGCAAAAACCTACAGTGGATGTAGCTAACAGACAAGAGACTCCGGACAGGAGCTCTGGGTGTAGGGGAAGAAAGGCCTAGGGAAAAGGGTTGGGCCGAGAAATTAGTGCAATGGGCTGAGGGCAGGCAATTCCTAGAAGGCGGCGGGAAAGAAAGGGCAGTCGGTCTGTTTACAGCCCTGGGCTAGGGATTTGCGTACCTCGAGCTGTCCTGAGTCTGGTGGAGCCAAAAAAAAAAAAAAAAAAAAGTTTTCCAAATCCTGCCTGCAGTCATTAATTAAAGAGTCGATCCCGTGCAAGGGGCCCTTAAAACTCTAACTCCGTGCCTTCCAGCTCTCGCTGACTCCGCAGAGAAATAGTGGAGGTGGCGGAGTCGCAGCAAAATGGTTTCAATGCTCTTCCTCAGACCTGCGTGTGCTTCAGTTTAATTGAATCTAACCTGGACGCAGGTGGCAGTGGCTACCGCCCAGAACTCCCTTAACTCTAGCCGTCCTCGGAGCCCCCAACTTAGTCTCTCCCTAGTGCTATGGGCACCCCAAGTAAGACTCAAACCTCCCACGGCGCTGCATCTCCACCTCTGGGCCAACAAAATCAAGTTGTGAATTGGTCCCAATACCAGGGGGCTCTAAGCAGGGTGGGTCGGGTGAGGGTGACTTCAGCAGTAGAAATAAATGTCTTTTCAGTAGGCTGGGTCCCTGGAAGGCTGGATAAAACCTTCCCAGGGGGTGCACAAGGTTCTGCCGCCACCGCCGCCGCTGCCACCTCCTTCCAGGCTGATTCCCTGCTGTAGACAAAAGTGCAGCCCAGACTTGGGGCTCCAAAAAAGACAAGGGGCATCCTGAAATAGGATTTGGTAGCTGACAAAGCAAACGGAAATTTGATCCTAGCATTAACTCGGTGCCTCAGGAAAAAAAAAATTATTTTAAGCTGTATTAGCTAAATTTAGTTTGACCGTGTGCGTGTGTGTGTGTGTGTGTGTGTGTGTGTGTGTGTCCCATATCCCCAGGTCATGTTGGATTTTTAAAGAGTGATGATCTAGAGAGTTCCGGGTACTCTCCTTTCCAAGACAAAAACAGTGGCCCAGGTTGCTGACTGGTAGAAGCTGGGTGTCTGAATTGACTTCAGCCCCAGCCCCATGGATGGGACCGGTCAGAGGCTGGCTGCTCTCATTTGAACCATTTGTGTTTAAGAGTGTTATTGGAACTCAAAAGACAGGAGGTTGTCCTTGTCTGGTTTTGTTTTTGAGGGGCTGCAGAAGTACACCCAGCCCTAGTCAAGTGCTTTACCACCAAGTTACCCCATCAGCTTAAAAAAAAAAAATCTTTATCTCCATGAGAAGATCACAGCAAGGTTTGAGCCACTTTAGAAAAAGAAGACGTGATGGAAAAGGCAACCCTTCTTTGCGATTGGAAACATCCCCATTCCTGAGACATAACGAGGAAATAGAAAATCAGTCTGCGGAGCTCAGGATCATCAGACTTACCAGAAGGGACCAGGAGGAAGAGCCTGCTCTCAGGATGGACGCTACATCTCCTTAGCTTTCTGCTGATCCACAGCTCACTCCAGCAACATAACCATGGCTGGTTTTGTTCAGAAAGAAACCTGCTCTGTGAAAACTAAGCTGCCTCTGCTCCCTTCCTGCTGTGTGAGACAAAATAAAAGCACACCCTTGCATATGAGTAACACAAAGTTTTGTTTCTGAGACCTCCCCTCCCCAACTCATCCTGTGACCTGTCCCCCCCCCCGCTCCCCCCTTTTTTTATAACACAGCAAGGCTTTTTTGTTTTAAGCCCCTAAACTCTTCACATACCTGAGTCGCTCCGCCTCCCACATCAGCATAGTCTCTCCACTCTGCAGACAAACCCTCACGGGAAAAGGTCAATCATGTCTTTGGAGATTGCATGATTGGGTTGGGAAATGTGTCTGATCTATATCCCCACGCTAACGATTCATTTGGCCATGCTGTCCACTTGTCTATAGCTTGCCTATCTTGACCTGGTCCATCTCAACCATCAGAGGCTATTAACTCAATTCCGATCATTGGTAACATCTTTAGTTCCAACTCATGGTTAACTTGGTCCTAGGTGTTATTAAATATGAACTTCTCCTAGAAGGAATACTTGAGAGGAGAATGCTCTCTAGTCCCAGGTGGGTGAAAGGGGGACACACACACCCCTGCATCCTTAAGCGTAACAGGGAGCTGAGATGACACCTTTTGTACAGCTTAGCTATTGAGCCGGGTTTAGTATAGAGCAAAAGAAATGGTCAGTTGAAAGTTACAAGGGCAGATATTCCAACACCCCCTAAGACAGGATGCAAGGGTGTGACAGATGTTGTCACTTGCTCGGCGATTTTATTCTCCTAGGATGGAGTGGTTGGCTGATACTTGGAGTTGACTTATGTGTTCCTGGATTATCTTTCCTCTCTCCCTCCTTCCTGTCTCCCCATTCCCACCCAGCAGTTAACAATGGGGAAACCTGGGATCTGTTTCTTCAAGTCCCCACTTTGGGTAATCAAATTTTAAAAGGGCACATGTCAATTGTCCCGTCTCAGTCCCAGCAATCTCTGCACCTGTAACTCGGGGGTGGGGGCTTGGGGGTGGGACAACAGTGCTGGTTATTTGTGTTGTTAGTTCCGTCTCTCGGATCTCTAGCGAGTTGACCTGATTTTTATAGCCCTTTTACCCAAGCAAAGAAGAAGATTCTTCCCCACTCAGCCTCCCCTCCAGCCCATCACCGAGTGGCTTGAAAGATCTGCCACGGGCTGAAGCAGCTGTTGGCTCCGTGCCCTCTTCTAACTTGATTATTCTTTGGACACGTTAGGCAAGCATTAGTGATTGATAATGACGCTAATTAACCCCTTTCCTTTCCAAAGACTAAACGGCTGCCAGCAGGATGCTGCAAACAATAAATATAAAACCCTGCATACATCAATATCTGCTTAAAGCGCAGCTTCATTTGGGCACATGCAACTGTACTGCTTTGTTTAACTGTTCCTACTTATTCATGCACTTCCCAAAAGCCTTTGGGAAGCCTTTGGTGGGAGGCAAAGGAAGAACTAGAGTCAGGAAAGTAGCCTGTGGCTTTAAGACCACAAAGTGCTGTGTACCTGTCCAGCCAAGTAAATCTCTAACAGAAACCATGCAGGTTATTTTTTTTTTTTTAATTTCAGGTCTACACTTTAAAGATGAATTAATTGAGCTTTATTTTTAACCTGTTTAAACTTAGAACAAGGCTAATGACCACATGACTTACACATACACACACACACACACACACACACACACATACAAACACACCCTTTCTGAGGAAACTCTCCTGCCTGACAGAATTATTGTGAACACCCTCTGGATTGAAAGAACTGGAAGGCATTATTTTTCAGAGTAGATAAAATTTGAATTTTAAGAAGGCTTTCTGGGGAAATCCAGGTAAACTGGATTTGATTGTGTGGTCTAACATAAGCTGAGTTGTAAAGAAATATACATTAAATTTGGAATTTTGATAAATGAATATTCCTAGCAAGTGAATAAAATGTATTCAATTAACTAAAACCCTGTGCACTTCTGAACTGAAGTGGAATCGACTGTAATTGATTTATTTGAAACCAGAGGTTAAGGACTGAATTAGCTAAGTACAACTGGGTATTTCAAGCCACTGACTTCTCAAATGTCAAATCCCTTCTATTTTAAATATTATTTCAGCTGCGGGGCATTGCGGTCCTGATGGTAGTTCTATCAAGAACACAAATCGTATTAATATTCGATTTTTGGGGAGGAGTGGGGTTGGACTGTGATCTTTAAAGGGTGTTGAAGTTGAAGAAGGGGTGACTGACTAGCTTCCTAGAAAGAACATTGTGTTTCCATAAGAATTGTGTGTGGTAATTAGCACAGCCAGGCAAGCATCTTTATAATTTAACCATGTATCTTGATCTGATTTAATCCAAAGAGAATCGCTGCTGTTAGCATATAAACACCTGACCTGTCAAGCAATCCCCACATGTTTGAGAGACTACACATCAGTTACAACAGAAAAAGCCAAAATTCACATAGCCTTTGGTTAGCTGAACTTTAAAAAAAAAATTATAATCACCTCCTGCATCCCATTCTCCTAAAATGAACATAACTCCTTTTAATTTAATTGTTTAAAAACAGTGGCACGAACATGAGCCCAACCGAAGAATTTAAAAAAAAAAAAATCACTGATTCTCTGCATTTGAAAACCATTGTTTATTTTTTCACCCTGTTCTTTCCATCTTTCTTGGGAGGCAAAGATTATATTGGGTTCAGGTTTTCCAACGTAACAAGCATCTGTAAATCCAGATATGAATGAATGGTATTTAATAAGATTGTTTTCGTTTTAAAATGGGTATTTATGTGTCACTGGAGAAAGATCGGCAATGTATGGCTGTTTATGAATGCTACTGTGCCTGAGGTTAGGATCCTCCCCCCTCCCCGCCCCCCACAATCTGAGATGCAGCCAAGAAAAACAGTCCTGATAGACAATGCTTCACTTCACCTGCTACGACGATGTGTGCATTTCATTTCTGTCAACAGTATGTACAGTTAGGGTTCATTCGCCTCATTATTTTATTACATCTACGTTACAGTTAACCAGTCTCTCTAGGAAATAATAAATAACCGCTTTAAAAAACAATTGCTGCCTTGCGTTCTGAGAATACACTTTCCATCTGAATTTCTCTCCTCTCTCTCTCTCTCTTTCTCTCTCTCTCTCTCTCTCTCTCTCTCTCTCTCTCTCCCTCCCCTCTCTCTCTCTTTTTTAACCCACCATTGTTATGAATTTTCTAGCTTTGGGAAATAGAATTTAGACTCCACCAACTCTTGCTGGTTTGTGGAGATTTATCTTTACACTGCCTTCCATAAGGGGATCAGAAGGGGGAAAGCCGCAGAGGGACATGTGGATGCTCTGCCTTCTCAGTCTCCCAGCACACCAAAGCCCAGGACCACAAGTCCAGACCTTCTCAGCATGCCTACCTACACAGCTACACAGCTTTTCTGTAAGCCTTCCAGCTAGCCAACCTCCGTTTCTTTGTTAAAATAATAATAATAACAACAACAAGAACAACAACAACAAAGCCATATGTTAAATCAAAACAAAAAGCCACCTTACTTCCAAGGCAAAGAATTACAAATTCCATTTACAAAAAGCTCATAATTTGCCATCTCCCGGTGCAGGAAGGTTCTTCCTTTCTCCTGAGCAGTCCTGTTACCGTAGAAGACAGATAGGGAAGGTTGGCCCTCCCCCCCCCACACACACACACCCTCTCGACTCCACTTTGGAGACCTTTGTGTTTCTAAAAGGTCCTGGGAGGAGCCCTCGAAGACAGAAAGGAGTTTGGGTGTGCCTGCATTTGGGGTGGGGGGCGGGGGCGTCAAAGATTTTAAGGATCCACCTACTTTGCCACTCCCCTCTTCTTGCTCTGGTAGTGAATCCATCTCTAGTATTAAAGCAAATAGGGCATCTGTCCTCTCTTTCTGTGTTCCATGTATATTTCTGCCACCTTCTCTTTTCTCCTCCCAGAAAAAATGAGAGTTGGCTTAAGCCATAAAAGATTAAGCAAGCAAGACTGAAATGGCCATCTTCCTTGTACTAATGAACGAAATCATTTGAATTTCAGTTGTCTTCTGAGACAGATTCTGGAGCCAGTCAGGAAGGAGGAGGGCTTCTTCTGTTCTTCCTTCACTCAGCAGCACCAGATCTGTCATTTCTAATGTTTAGTTCTGAGGGTTTAATATTTTGGCTTCCAAAAATGCAAATGAAAACCTAAAGGATCAACATAAATAAAATAAAACTTTATTTTTAATAATAAAGTTAATGCTCCTGGTCAGGAAGCATTAGTATGTCATTCCTTTAGCAGTACAAACAATCTTTTATCCAAAAGAATACATTGGGCTTTATTGGGTCGTTTGTCTGAATACAGACTCAGTGGAATACCTAAATGATACCCTGCTCTGAACTCCGAGTTGAAAGTAAGTTTTTATTATACTTGAGGGAAGCAATGGGTTCAGATGCTTATTGCAAAGAGCAATTGCCAAGGGAGAGTTAAACTCAATTACTGTAACCATACTGAATAAAAAATACTGCCAAGAACAAAAATACGCCTGGGTAAAGACAGCCACTGAATAAAAAAAAAATCGACATAAAGCGTATCAAATATTTATTTATCTGGGCAACAAAGGACTATGATACATTGACAGGCATGGAGGCCTACTGCCAGAGAACTCAACACAGTGCAGCTAGATCTGCTTCCAATGTGGCCAGTGAAGACACACAATACCAGGTGGTCCCAAATGCTTCAAGTTGGGGAGAGAGAGAGAGAGAGAGAGAGAGAGAGAGAGAGAGAGGGAGAGAGAAGAGAAATCCCTAACCCTTGGTTTAAAGACAATTCATTTATTGCTCGGAGGACGCTTTTAAGGGAGGACAGTGAACTCAAATAAACTTTATTTTTCTCCCCATGATACCATAGAAGGATTATCAAATCACTCCAGTTTAAGAAAAAATTTTTTCCAGTGTCCCAATATCACTGATTTTTTTTTCCTGTCAGATCAATGAAAAGCTAAATGTAACACTAATTATATATAAATTTTTATTTTACCTTAAAAATGTTTTCTTCGGCTGTTTCATTATAATCGTTTAACATGCTACCACGGGGCTAAGTCCATGAACTCCAGAGAGGGGGAGGGGGGTTACCCAAACCTTGAATTTCTAAGTAAAACCACATGAAGAACTAGTAGGGACGATCCGAAGCCCACTAAACAGGAGGTAAACGAGATCACCAGATAAATAAAAAAAAGGTTTAAAACAGACTCACCATATTTACAAATCCCATTAAATTACACATAAATAAATATATACAGAGACGTGAACACTGATTCCCTTATAGAATTGTGGATTGTGTCATCAGAGGAAGTTCAAGTGGGTGGTTGTACCTTGCAGAGACAACTTTACAACTGAAGACAGGACATAGAACTTCTGTATTTGTGTTCAAGTTTATTCACAATACTGATAAAAAATGTCATTATCCTCTTTGCCTTTTTTTTTAAAGTATGGCTACAATCTGAAGTATGCAAGGGAAGGCGATGAGTTAGTCCCATGAAGCTCATATACTTTTTAAATTTTTTAACGTCCTTTTTTTAAAAAAAAAAAAGTTTTAATGTTTGTTGTTGATTTGATTTAAAAAAAAAAAAAGAAAAAGAAAAAGGTTCACAAACGCGACAGAACTTTTCTTTGCTGGCTTCACGACCTGTTCTGATCTCTTAGGCTCCACACGAGGGTCAAAGGGGTGTTGGTTGGTGCTGATGGGGAAGTTGAGGCAAGGCGCTGAGTAGGCAGCGGCTGCCTCACTGGCAGTCGAGAGAGCAATCCGGAGGACTCCGGGGACGAAGGGCGGCGCGGTAGCGCGGAGTAGCAGCAGCAGTAGGAGTGGCTGGTCCCGGAGCTGTCACCTGCCGGGTGGGGGGAGGGGCGAGTGGGGGACACGCCGGCCGGTGAGGCGGGCGGGCGGGGCCGGGGCGGGAGGAGAGCCTCACTTTCTGTGTTTCTCTTCTTTGTCACTGCTTTTGGCGCTGTTGTCCGTGTGGCTGTTGGGGTTGTTGCTGAGGTACATTTTGTCCATGGCCTTGAGGGCCTCGGTGAGATAGTTCTGCAGGGCGGTGACCGCTGCACACACTGCCGGGCTGCCGAAGCCATGGGAGATGAGGTTGAAGTGGGTCAAGCAACTCTGGATGCCAGGCTCCAGGATAGGGTTGGGCCGCGAGTTCCCCAGGGGAGATCGGTCCTGAGCCAGCAGGTCAGTGAACTCTTTGCAGATCTGTCTGCGGCGGAACAGAGACAAGAAGTGACGCTGCCATCAGGCCTGGGTAGCAGTGAGAAACCACGGCCTCCCTGCAGTTACCTCGGCCACCCAGCCCGCCTCCTCCTCCTCCCCCTCAGGACCCAAGGCCAGCCACTCCAAATAATAAAGCCTCTCACTTCCAGACCGGCTCTCCTTAAATGAATACCCTACCTACTCCAAAAAGATCGCCCCTTCTCTCCCCACCCCCAACCCTGACAATCTTCTGACTACACCTTTCTCACAGCAAAACACCCTGAACTCAGGAAAGCATTTCGAAGGCTGAATGAGGGCAAAGAAAAGTTATACAGGAAGTGAAAAACACACGTATCCCTCTTCAGTATTCTAGAAATGTCAGACTTGTTCTTCAAAGTATCATGGAAGCCTGTGCCCCAACACCCCTAAAGGAACCACACTAAAAGCTGGTGGAATGGCTGGGGGGGGGTCCTCATCTCATTCACCCTCATACCAGGTGAGGCTTGAATTTACACAGAAAGGCGAACGCTGCTTTTTAAAAACATCAGCAGGGCCCGGGGAGAGAACCCACACTTGACCACCCACATAAGGGCCTGCCTTTGGCTCCCCAGAATTTATGTAAAAATCCAGCTTGGAGGTTTATGGCTTTAACCCCAATGCTGGATGAGAGCGATGGTGGGGTCCCAGTGGTTCGCTGGGCAGCCATTTTAGCCTAAATAGTGAGCTCTGGGGGTCAGTGACAGAGACTCTCTCAAAGAATAATGTGGAGAGCCATAGAGTAAGTCACCTCAGCACACAGGACATCTGTCTGGTCCTGGAAGGCAGCACTAGCAGAGGCCTTCCTGAGGAGGCTACAGCCTGTGGGGGGCACGGGTGAGGAAATGTCTCACTAGGCCAGAAACTGTCCCACACAAGGCCTCAGCCTCTTAATCCCATTGCAGTGCCCTCCAGTGACACCAGCTTTTGATAATGGAGGACTTCTAAACAAGCCTTTTAATCTCCAGCAAACGTATCGAGACAGTCGTTTTCTTTTCAACCAAGAGAAGTCAATTCCGCCCAGGCACCTATGGGAATATAACTTGGGCCATCTTAAAACCCAGTTGATAGCTTGCCAGTTAGCTAAAACTTGTAGTATAACTGTGTAACTGTGTGTGTGTGTGTGTGTGTGTGTGTGTGTGAGAGAGAGAGAGAGAGAGAGAGAGAGAGAGAGGGAGATGGGGGTGGGGATTGATGTAAACTGGGATTAGAGGAGAGCTGTTTGTGGATAGCAAACTTATAGGCCTGGGCCTAACCTTCGCCCTTCAGAGCACCGTGGTAGAGAGAAAACCTAGGCAAGCCTGGTTAGTAGCCCTTTGAGGATTTGATTCTGTTTTGTTGTTGTTGTTTGTTTGTTGTTTTTTTGCAACAAATCCATACTCTTTCAGTGAAACCCTGGCTTCCACACACATCCTCATTAATTTAAAAGTTAGAGCAGGAAGAGACAGACCCAAGGAAGAACACACAGGGACAGTCCCACTCCGTTTCCTCTTTGATTCAGACTGCACAGATGTGTGTGTTAGTGCCCTGGTTTCAGTATTCACAACAAAGCTGAAGAGGGGGGAAGGGGGGAAAAAAGCATGAGATAATTTTTGTTTCTTTTGACAGCGAGCACTGCGGACCCCGCAGAGGTAAATGCCTTACTTTGTAGCCAGGAGCATGTTTTTTCTTGTCACTTGCTCATTGGGATCGGAATGTTGTCGGTTGAGAAATTCTGCTACCGCTTTGGCAGGAAATTCAGTTTCGCACACGTACCCAAAGTCCCTGGCTAGGTGGACGGCTTCTCCTGGCAAGAGGTGGGGGGACGGAAGTGAGGGCCAGAGAAACACGGAATTGGGATCAAAGTTTTCCTCTCCACACCCAACTCCCTTTACTTTCTTCACCAAAAGTTGGAAGGGAACAGAAACCACTTGTTTCCTTTCTTTAGACCTTTCTTCTTCTCTATGAGAGCTAGAGAACAAACTCACCAGGGAAAGCGCCAGGCTGGCTTACAAGGCCGAGAGGGTTTGAAAATGCTAAGCTCGCCCATCACCCCCTACCCATCCCTTGACTGAAGTTTCCTCGCCTTCCGTTTGAAAATGGCTGCCCTGTTGCGCGCCCTCGCACCTATCAACACGCCGTGAGTCAGTGGAGTTTCCTAATCACTCCCCGGGCTTTTCAGCAAGGGAACGAAACCGAGAGAGTTTACATTTTAACTTGATCACATACAATTATCTGTTCATCCAAGCCGATTAACCAAGAGGATTTGAGGGTCACTCCACTGAGTCTGTCTGTGTTGTTGATTTTCGAATCTTTGGTTTTAATTTCCTGAACCAGTTGGTTTTTACTGCAGGGCTTCCTGCCATTAGCTCCAGCTCCGGAAGAACGCATGCGCCAATTAGAGCATCAAAGCCCTCTCCGCAGAGCTTGTTTCCATAAAATGGAGCGGATCACAAACAATAACAGCTCTCCAGAAACTGCCTCCCCTCTGCATCGCTCAACCGCCAGACCCAGACCCACTCCTCACGCTCCACCCTCGGCTTCCACCACCATTTTTCTGGCATATAATTTGGGGAGTACGATATGAATAGTGGGGGGGGGGGTCTCAAGACGCTACCATTATTTTAATGTCATGTTGCTGGATTTGAATTTCTGGCCCTAAACAATAGATTTTTTTTTTAAAGTTACATTATCACCACCATTTTAACACCCAGAAGTCAAGGAATCGCTCCTCCAAAACATTGTTTCAGCTGTTCTCTAGCAACTTACAAATTCTTAGACTCCAGGGCAGTATCTCCCCTCATGCCTTTACACAAAATCAATCATGCCTCCTTCAAATATAAGCGGCTAGTTTTAAATCTACCTAGGAATAAATCACCATCTTATTTTTTTTTCTATTAACGTGAGCTATAACAAGACACAAAGGAGAGCTATGAGTCCGTCCCAACCCTTATCCCCAATCTTAAATGAACTGAGTATCAGAGGTTAGGAATCTAAGAAGCAGGCCTAAGAGTGAGCAGATTCTGGTGACAGCTCTTGGGTAGCTGGCCGGGATGGCTTTTTGTCTTAAGGACTTTAGAAGGGGGTGGTGTGTGCTAAAATTGGGGTGGGGGAGGAGGAAGGCATAAAAAAAAACTCTTTTACAATGTGTCTGTTTCTTCTCTTTCTGTATCAAACAATCCAGATTCTAGCACTGCTCACTGGCTTCCCGGTGAGAAGACACACAGTGGAAACAAGAGGTAGGAGGCCTACAGATGGACAACCTACAAGGGCTTTTAACCCTGAGCTTTCGGGGACCGTCTTAAATCAGGATGCAGGTCAGAGATTCCCAAATTAATTCAGGAAGTAATGGTCACGCATTTCTGAGACGCAGATGTCAGAATAACTTAAGTGATTTGCTGCTGAGCTCTTTCCAGGAGACAGGAACTTGGGGAATGCGTAGCTCTTAAGTTTGTGCACCGTGTAGGTCAGATTTGTGCTGAGGGTAGGGTGACTGCCGTACAGAGGAAGAAGAATGTACAGGCATGAGTCTATATATATAAATAGGCTTTGGATCTTTTGATTTTTGTTTTCTTCTGTTTTGTTTCTTTTTTTTTTTTTTTTTTCCTCTTGGCATTCCAAATTCTGTTCACTTCCAGCTACATTCTGTGGAAAGGTGAAGTCACCAAAGGACACAAAACACACTCCAACATCTGGCTGTTAAATACCATCCATTCCCCGCAGGCTGACAGTTCCCTTGTAGTTAGCACGTAGATCTGCTTACCTTCCACCAGTGACGTGAGAAGGGTAACGTTGGCGGCTTTACGTCTCCCTGCTGGCAGATTCAATCCTATCTTGTCCAGTTTTTCTCTTAAGGATCTTCCTCCATTCTTAGACTTCGCTCTGTTTCAGAAACACAGGGAGGCGGGGATGTAGGAAAGATCGACTTTCTCTGTGTCACCATCAAAGTCGTTCTGAACACTTTTTAAAATGTGTGCCAAAAAAAAAAAAAAAAAAAAAAAAAACACCTGAAGGGCGTGGTCCCAGGGCTGGGGAAGAGACAGCAAGAAGGAACTCTACAGAAAGATCGTGGGAGATAAAGGCATGCTAATCCGTAAAGCACCCACTGTGTTCAGTTGTCATGGGGACTATGGTGGCAGGTTGGGAGCTTTTTGTTTTCAGCTCTCTGAAGAAGGCACACACACACACACACACACACACACACACACACAGTTCTGATTGCTAGAGTTTCAGGTACTCTTGAGGTCCACTGATAACTATGTATTTTCCCTGTTGCTACAACCACAGCAAACCCCAGTGGGGTCTTTAAATTGTCTTCATAAGCTCTGCTGTTAGGCTGCTCCCAGTAACCAAAGTTATCATCACGCTCACATTTCATGTCCTGGCTTTGGTCCCAATGGGAAATGCACCTCGCCAACTGTTTACACGCCATGTCAAGAGCGTAACTGGAAATGTCAAGAGGCTGAAGGCTGATATCAGCCTTCAAAAAACTTCCCTGATTTCACAGGCAATGGAGGAGCTTCTAAATAGATGTCTAAACAGACTCCCATAATCAGAAAGTGGTTAAGATAAATTGTTTAAGTAAAACAGCCAATTAATTAATTCCAGATTTTATTCCCTACTCAAGTGGGTCTTTAATTGTGTGGATTAGATTATACTCCCATAGGTAAGCAGTCTATGATATTGGGGATGGGGGAAGGGGAGGGTAAAGCAGAGGGCAGAGACAAATGTGTGTCAGTAAAAGATAACTAAGGAGAGTTGCTGGCATTAACTCTGCAAAACCCTCTTAGAGTATGTAGTGTACCCACCAAGGCCCAACTGAGGGTTATTAAGATTCAGGAATAAAGTTAGACAATGAATTACATGTCTTTTGTAGAGAGGAGAGTATTTGGCCAAAGTTAACACTAGGCCCATTGGATAGAACCCTAAGAACAGAACTGGCTCTGAGACTCTTCTCTCTTTGGACTCTTACCTCCCTGGCCCTTATGATAAAAGGTCTCACTCACTCCAGAGAGGTGAGACTCCTGTATTAATGGTTGCAATCCCTGAGCAACTACATATAAGGAACGGAAACTGGAAATGTACCCTGCACATTGCTTATCACACATCACAGCAAATCAGAACGTCAAAAGTTAGAGCCTTGGTTACCGGGACTGGGTTGGGGGTAGGGGTGCCTTCTGGCAGGAAGTGCCAGCAACCAGGCATGGGAGGCTTGCAGCAAGCAGAAGTCATTCTCTTCGATTACTTGAAAATCTGTCTGTTAAATCTCCACTCAAGACCCTCAACTGTGGTAAAGCAAAGCAAGAAGCTCAGAAAAGCTTTTCTGAGCTTCTAACCTGTGCGCGACCAGGGAAAAGGCAGCAGCACGGCGCCCCACGGCTGCCAACGCTGGGACTGAGCCCCAGAAGGAGAAAACTGCGCCTGCGTGCTGCAGAAAACGGAGTCTCCCGAGTGCGCAGGCGCGTCTCCTCACACCCTGCCCCCCCCCCGCCTTCGGCCACGCCTACAAAGCTCCACTCTTTTCTCCCCGCCCCTTTCTCGTCCGGCGTGCAGTACCGCTACTGTCCCGGCGCAGGCGCACTGGGACCGCGTCGCGGGGAGGGGCGGGGCGGATCGGGGCGGGGAGGGGAGGAGCGGGGAGGGGAGGGGCCGGGAGAGGCGGGGCGGGGCCGGTGCGAGCCTCACCTCCGCAGTACTCCGCCCAGGAGCGACGCGTTGAGACACTCGGGCGGTGAGAGGCGCCGCTGTACTTCCGCCACCGTGACCTTGTACTTCGAGGTGGAGCTGAGGAGCGACAGGCGACCCGGAACTGAACAGAAGACTTCGTTGGGGTTCACCACGCCACCGAAGAGGTTGTCCTTGTTGATAGGGATGGCGGAGACAGCATTGCTGTTGGACTTGGACAGGGACACAGGGCCTGCGAAGACAGGATGCGGGCTCGTGTGAGGGATGGACGGACCGTCAGGAATCCCGTGGCGGCTTCCTACCCTCACCCTGGCTGCAAGCTGTCTAGAGATGGCCGATGCTGTTGCGACCCCCTGGGCTCTCAGAGGGCTCCGGAGTGATGCAGAAGCTCGGGTTTAGGGAGGCAGCGAATGGTTTTTGTGTGCAAACCCGAGACAGGGTTGGTGTAGTCGGGGTTTTGCGGGCAAAAGGCTCAGTGAGGAAAGAAATTACTGTTAAAACCAGGAGACAGCTTCGATGGCAGCAGCAGCAGCAGCAGCCAGTAAATGAACATTTCCGTTAACTAGCAAGTGGTGGGTTCTGTTGTCACACACTACACGTCCGCCCTTATGTTCCATTTGAAAGACACTCCTCGGGCTTTGGAGCTCATTCCAAGCCCATGAACGGGACTCAAGAATAGGCCTAGAGTTGAACATTAGGAATGCATCCTTTTGTTGAGCAAATACTAAATGAACCTTGTCTGTCTAAGCCCCTTCAATCAGTTAAAACCATAAGCTCTTCATTGTTAGAAAACAAATTCAAGACCAGCAAAACATGGGGTTCATTTCTTAACACCAATGTAATTCAGATGCATCCACAACCATTTAAGTTCAATGCGTTTGTAGCTTAAAATTCCACACGGAGACATATAATAATAATAATATGCACAGTCTCATCATAGCGCCTCTCATGTTGTGTGTGTGTGTGTGTGTGTGTGTGTGTGTGTGTGTTTTAAATGGGGATAATCTAGTTGTATGGGGGAGGTGAGGGGCTCTAGGTTTTGGATAGATCACTTGTGACATTAATAGCTCTGGGGAGGCTAATAGAAACAATAGGAGTTAAACGAACTCGAGAGAGATTACTAATAAAAGAGCCAATTATCATGTCGACTTGGAAAGAGTACCTCTTAAGATTTATCCCTTACACATCTAATTTGAAATGACAAAGATTTCACAGATGCAAAAAATGAAACTTTAGCTAACAATATGCTGATTTGGGGTTAGTAATGAGAACAGTTTTATATAGCATCATCCTCTGGTGGTGCCTAGAACCCTGAAGTGCCTGCCAACATAACAAGGAAGGTACTGCTTCTGTGTTTAATACAAGAAACTTTATTTCTACCCACTAAGCACAATGCAATGATAAACCCATGCAAATTATGTAACATCTTTCTAACCATTTCTTTTCTATGTACGTAGGTCAACAGCGGCATCTTCAAGATGCTAATTTTAACGAAAAGCTGAATTTTTGCTAACCTAATTTAAGTTTTAAAGCCTTGGAACTCAATCAAGAGACTAGAAACTAAATCAGAGATCTCTAAAGTTGCCTTCCCCTTCTAGAGTGAGTTTTTTTTTTCCCAGTCTGACGTTTTTATTAATATTAAATTATTTGTATTATTTCAGCTTGATGACTTTGTAACCCTCATGGCCTTTAACTGCACACAATTAATTAACTATGAGACTATTTCCAAATTGAAATGCCACTTCCAAATCAGGTCAACTATTGCACATTTCACTTTGTGCAAATATCACTGAACTACATTCAGTGCTGAAATCCCGATTAGAACAAAGCTAGCCTGTTGCCATTACCGAGATCCCGAACGCCGGTGGTTTGAGCACAGTTCTTCTTTGCCTATCTATTTGCTAATTCTGAGCCTTTAGGAAATCCTATTTGAAAAAAATAAATACAGTCCTGTAAGTTCTTTTAAATAGCACTCTGCCTGTAAGGACACGCTTGGAATGCTGAAGGAAATGGCTTACCTTTCTTAATTACAGTTTGATCTGGGATGTTAATACCCGGGTCTTCTACATGCTGCAACAAAAGGATACACATGAATGTAAGTGTATAATCAAAACAAAAGGAAATGAATATTCGCTGCAAGGTGGGGGAGGGGAGAGGGGAGGAGGGGAGCTCTCTCTCTCTCTCTCTCCCCGCCTCCCCCATGACATTTATATATAAACATCTTATCTTGGCTTACTGAATTTGGAGCTTTAAAACTCAAGAGGTTTCACTGTACACCCACGGCCCATTTCTCCTCCCCCCCACAACCCCCAGCAGATAATCCACGTTGAAGAGGACCTGGGATGGAGAATAAAACTTTCTTTGAAAATCAAATGAAGTTTTGGAGTTCCTAATCTTTTTTTTTTTTTCTTTTTACAGTGGGTTCGACCTTTAGAAATGCACCTAGCACTAGTGTGGCGCCTTTCAGCAGCTTTGAGACCTCAGGGATCCCAGTGTGGAGGCCGCCAAAGCCAAGGAAGCACAATAGAAAGGACAGGGGCGGGAGCATGGCAGACTGTTGGGAACCCTGTAGGTAATGCGACAAAGCACAAACACACAAGCACACCCCACACACACACACCTTCACTTAAGAAAAGCTAGAAATGATTTTAAAAAGACTGCTGCCCGGTAGTAGTAGACATGGCAGGAATATGTAAATATATCAAGAACAAAAACCCTTTGAGGCTGCTCTCCTGTTGTCCAGCAGCAGTGTAGGGTCCCCCCACCCGCTTCTCTCTCTCTCTCTCTCTCTCTCTCTCTCTCTTACAGATGGATGGGTATATGGGCATGCTAGAATTCAAACGTGATTAGAAAGTAAAATGAAATCATGTTTTCTAATGCAGAAACTGACAGGCAATATAATGTCTGGCTGTGTTTACAAATTAGCACCAGGGCTGCTGAGATAGAGGATTTCGCAATCGTTACCAAGCTCAGGCATTGCCATTTAAAAAACTATTACTTCCTTCTCTAGTCTTTGTCCAACAATAATACCGATTCGAACATTTTCCATTCTGTCTTGGATTTATGCTCCTGTTAATTGTGCCTGATCGCAATGATTCCGGGTGGATGGTACTAAGTTGCTTTATTACAGGTTTTATTATACTCAATGCTCTCATTTGTAACTTGCCTAAAGTGCTTCTGGATTTAAGTATAATTAAATTGAGAAACGTTCAGAAATGACTACTGCTGCAGTTCTTGTGTTTTAACTATATGGGGAAATATGATCCCTTTATGCATGCACCCTAAACCCATAAAGTAAATGCAGTGTGGCATAATACTTTTATTTCTGTTATTTCTAGCTAGACCTTGTCCATACAGAGAAGACTGTTAAGTTTAAAACCCCACTGAGATATTAATGATTAAATAATTTTCACCATCGACTTGATTTTCTTAAATATTTAGCAGTCGTTCTTATTAAAAGTTAACTGTGGCAGCAATGAGAAAATTGAAAACAACCCTTTTCCTGACCCAAATTCCTTTGAAAGATTTTTTTTTCCCCTTTGAAAGGTGGGGGAGGGTGAGAAGAGCACTGAGCTTTCAGCTTTCCAGTGATCAGTTGGTTAATTTCTCCTGCTGACCAATTTTACCACAAAGAGTTACCACACAAGAATTCCTACCAGTCACAGGACATTTTTGCAAATGTAAACCTATGTGCATGGCAGGGTAGCTCCAAAGCTTAAGACATTATTTTGCTACTTGAGTGTTTTCAAAGAACAGGCAAAGAAAAGAATTCAGAGACTCTCTAACTAAAATCACCATAACTTCTAGTTCTATTCAAAATTACTTTTTTAATATATAAAATATTGCCTCAAATTCACTAAGGATCATTTTTCTAAAAGTATGTAAATATGCACACACGTGTGTGTGCGCACACACAGACACACACACACACACACACACACAGAGAGAGAGAGAGCTTACTAAGCCTTGCATTGGACCAAGTGCCTGTTTTCTGTGCTCCTTGCAAGGTTGTTAAGCACAACCAACAAATTTCAGTGATTAACTAGGCTAAATGAGAGAGGTAATAAATTTTCTATTTTCCTGTAAGAACTTCAAGAATGTTTTAAATCCGCCAGGCAATCAGGTAAGTTCATGTGGCCCGTTTTCCTTACAATCTAATTCAGTAATCATTAAACTGTCAACAGACATACCACTGCTATATTTGATGTAGTAATTTGAAATAGCATTTTAGCAAAAATCACATCCAGATACATTTCCTTTCCAAAGAAAAGCACCTTTAACAGAAGCAGTATATATATATATATATATATATATATATATATATATATATATAATCACTCCATTTCAGAAAGATTGTAAGAAAGCCATAAATTTATAGAGACGGGGCTGGGATGCTGGTTGCTATTTAATTTTAACAAGTATTTTCAAATTATCAATAGCCTGGGTTACATTCTAAGCAGTCTATGTGCTAAGGCCCTGCTTATTTAGAAATCATCTTAAACTGCATTTATTGATAACTGAATTAGAACTCCACACAGCACCCAATAGTCTCCAAACATTTAATTGAATATGCAGTGTAGCAGATTCTGATAGGCGTTGGGAACCTAGCTAATGATTTATGAGGTCACCACTTAGCACCCCCAGGAAGAGAAGAAAGCTGCATTTTAATGTCCGCCCCCCCTCCCCACCCGGTGCTAGGATTTGCTACTTATGTCCCTTTGATCAGGATAGGGTAGGCATAACTTCTAGGTTTTACTAATGCTTATAAAAGCCGGTTCAAGGACCTTTCCCTGAGTCTCCCAGATTTTCTTTTACTTTGTGAGCACATTTGAGGAGGTCTTTAGGCTAGATTTAACCTCTTTCCCAGAACAGCGAGAAATTCCTCCACGACACTTTGAGCAGTGGAATTAGATTTTCCCTCGATCTACACAGTTTACCGCCTCCGAGAGAAGCTACCTGAAGGGTGACAATCGCCTGATCTATTTTGTGTCGGTTGGAAGTGGTGACGCTGGCTTTGTGGAGCTGGCTCCAGGATGCATTGTTCTCAATTACTTTTTCATTTCAAAATTCGGTTGCTTAAGTGAGTCTCACCCTCACCCCCACCCCCACCCCCAATTATTATTGAGGAAAACCAAAGGCCCCGAGGGCCTGGGCTCCACGAAGCTTCCCAGAGGGCAGGTGAGCCTGGGGCTGCGTTCCCTCCCGCGGCCTGCACCGCCTCTTACCGGGACGTCCTCGATGGCGTGAGGTAAGGAGTGGATCGGGAGGTCCCCGAGCCCAGAGCCGAGCCCGTGCGGGCCGTGCAAGAGGTCCTCGTGTCGCCGATAGTCCCTGCGAGGGTCCAGGCCCGACAGTTGGTGGGGTAGCCCCCGGTGTGTGTGTAAGAGCCCAGATTCCTGGTTCTGCCTCTGGCCGGGCCAGCCCGGGTGCTGCGGCTGCGGCTGGGCGTGCAGGGGATTCAGGCTGTAGGGGTCGTTGACGTGGGAGTAAGGATCTTGCGACTGGGGGTAGATAGGCTGGTAGGGCGGGGGGAAGTAGGGAGGCTGGAAATCGGCATTAGGGGTGTGGGACAGCGGCGGGGCGCTGGTGTAGGGAGATTGACCTACAGTGCCCAGCTGGGGCAACCGTGCCGTCCCGTTGCTGGTGCCGTCGTGACGGTCCTGGAAGAAAGCAAGACGGAAAGGGGAAGAAAAAAATGAGGCGCAGGATTTCAGCTACCCTTCTAAATCCATTCCACAAGCCCAGTTGTGGGCAGGCCGCCGAAGTGGGGGGGAGGGGGGTATCAACTACTACACTGTTCGTCCTGGAAAACACCCAAGAAGTGAGGCAGGCCTTTCCAAAAACAAACAAAAAGAGAAAAAAAAAGGCAAAGAAATCAGAATAGGTAAATATAATGGTAGAGCAGACTCTCCCGGACAGTCCTCTCAAAGGAGGGAAGACGTAAAAGAGTCTGTCCTGTAGTACAAGCCTTAACAGCCGCAGTACCAAACCTCCCTTAAGCAAAATTCAGATAGCCACTAAATATTAAACAGGAGAAGCAGCCTTCGCTTTCCCCGGATTTGAACCTGTCTGCCACTGCATTATTGTTTACTCTTCCATTAATCTTGAGGGGGGAAAAATCATAAACCTTCAAAGACTATTACCATTTCATGACTATTTAAATAGAAACATGTTTCACACAGAGGCCATAAGAAAGCACACGTTTAAATGACCAGCTTAAAGGTTTTAAGGGGAGGGGGGGTCTGTCTTTTCCACTTCCTCTGTTAGAAGGCTTTTTTTTTTAACGCGACAGGGTGGTTTTATGATATGAATGGGGAGTGAAGGACGCCAAGCCAGCCGAGGTTTAAAATAGAAAGATTCTGTTTTACCGGGTTCTTTTTTAAAAGAAAAGAGGTGCACCCCGGGGCGGTGGCCCCCGCCCCTTCCACCCCAGCCCCAAAGGGCAAAAGAAACCCCTGACTTCAGGTTTCTCAAATGCAATCTGCTTGCAAAGCAAGCCAAGAGTGAGTTCCAGAGAGCGGGAACCTTCCGAGGTTTAGCCGCCAGGCCCCAGGCTGGGGGGGGGGGACACACACCGGGGTGCGCCTTTCACTACCCCACCCCACCCCACCCCACAGACGGATTAGACATCAGATGTGGAGGGCGCCTCTGGAGCAAGAAAAGCCGCAAGGAAATAAAGACGAACCCGGCGAGAAACTGGCCCAGGGAAAGAGCTGCGGGGTAGGTAGGTCTGCGCGCGCGGAGAGGTCCAGCAGGGACAGGGCAGTGGCGACGCGTTGGATTTGGGGACGGAAAGGAGTCAGAGAAGAGAGGAAAGGGAGATAGCAATGCAGACGGAAGGCGAGGTCCACAAGGAACCCCGGCCAAGAAGCGCAGGATTTCGGGGCAGTTTCTCGGCTACGGGTTTCTGGAACAGAATTCCTAAGGAAACAGGGTTGGGGGTGGGGTGGGACTCACCATAGCTGAAAAACTGTGAACTAACATCTGCGAAGAGTCTGGGGTAACCAGTCAGGGTGAGGAAAAAAGAAGAAGAAGAAGAAAAAAAAAAGCCAACAACAATAACAAAAGCAAAAAAAGCAAAAACCACCACGCCTCGAGCACCCGGCGGCTGCCCGGTGGCCCGAAAGAGCCACACACAAAAGGCGCCGCGAGCCCCCCGCGCCACCCAGGACTCCAGTCACCGCGCGGACGCTCCCGCGAGCGCCGGAGCCCCGCTCGGATCCATCCGAACTTGTCCCACTGAGTCGCGCGGCGCCTTCAGCTGGTCGAACCCACGATCTCGAGCCTCCCGGGATCAGTTAGGATTCAGAGCTCTTTAAGAAAAACAAAAAAAGCAAAAACACCACCAAAAACAAAAACAAAAAAAGAAAGAAAGAAAGAAAGAAAGAAAAAAAACTGAACAACACCAAAAAAAAAAAAACACCAAAAAAAGAGAAAAGTGTGTGTGTGTGTGTGTGTGTGTGTGTGAACGCGCGCGCGCGTGTTCCTTAATCCGTGTCTCCCCCTCTTTCCTTAGCGGCGGCTTCACTTCAGCTTCTAATAACCGCGCTGGGCAGCGTTCCTGGAGCCTCCTAATAGCAGATATTCATGACTATTAATATTACACGAATACTTAATAAGGGAAGAATGCCTGGAAATCGAGCGTGAAGCGGAGAGGCAACTCGCGCCGGAGCCGGCTCTCAATGCAGTCATTGACCGGAGTCTCAGTGTAGCAAATCGGAGGTGGGGAGAGGGAGCGCGAGAGACAAAAAGCGAGCGACGGAGGGAGCGGGCGAGCGTGCGGGGGGCCGCGGCGCGGCGTCTGGCGAATCACAGCAAAGGGGCAACATTTTAAAAGGTTGCAGGGCCTGCAAAAGTGAAAGAGAAAGAAGGCGAGAGAAGGAGGCCGAGGGGGCCGGAGCGCGGAGAGGGGAGGATGTGTCTGCGTGCGTGTGCGAGAAAGAAAGTGTGGGCGACCAGAGGGGAGAGGAGTGGAGAGAGGGAGGGAGGAAGGAGGGGAGCGCCGGGGAGGAGGAAGGGAGGGCAGGAGGGAGGGAGGGAGGGAGGAGGAGGGGGAGGAGGGGGCCGAGCCGGAGCTGCGGAGGGGGAGCCCGCGGCGGGGTGGGGTGGGGGGAGGGGAAAGGAAGCGAGGGAGGACAATCGGACCTAAAAGGGTAGGGCAGACCTCGGGATGGAGCTGGGGTCTCGCGCCGCGGGCTGGAGCTCCGGGGACCCGCTGGCGACTGCCCACCGAGTTCTGCGCCTGGGACGCGCTCGCCGCCGCCGCTCTCCGGCCGCGGGATTCTCTGTTGCGCAGCGGGGCCTGGGACTCGGGACTCTGCTGCCCGCTGCCTCGCTGCTCCTCCATGGCCGGGAGTCCCGCCTGGGAGCAACCCGCCCTCTTCGCTAACCCTTGTCTTCCTCCGGCCTGCTCGCTGAGCCGCCTTCCCTAGGACCTCGGAGCCGTGCGCCCGTCGGCTGCGACTGCTCCGATCTCGGTTGGTCCCCGGGACCGGGTTCCGGGAGCCGGGAGCCGGGACGCGGCCCCAGGCGCGCACAAGACGCGAAGCGGCCCAGCCTGGGCGCCTCTGGCAAGGGCTCCGGGCTCCCTGCACAAACCCGTCGGACTGGCTGGGCCACTCCCGCCGACACCCCATAGATGACAGGGCTAGCTCTCCCCGCGCGTCGCCACTGCTAGTCTGCCCGCCTGGTTGTCGGAACAAGCGGCACCTCGCCTTTTGCGTGTCCCTGCAGAGCCTCAGCCAAATCAGACATCTCCAAGCCCGCTCGCAAACACGAAATCCCTGCTCCAGCGCTGGCTACCCCGCCGCTACCAAAGTTGTTGAAATCGCCCAGACTTTTTTTCTTCTCTTTTCTTTTCTCCAACCCCAGTCTCAACACACCCTTCTCCCACCCCCTCTCTATTGCACCTCCAGAGTCCCTCTGGGGGGTTCAAGTTCATCTTGCGCCCTATCCTCTAGATCCCTTTAGTGTGTAGAACCACACGAAGGTTCTTAACACTATCACTCTGGGCGCTTGAACCCTGAACTGACTTCTGGGTTCCAAGAAAGTGAAAACACATCAGCGTGAGAAGGGAGCCCAGACCCCTAAGGGGGAAAAAAACTGCTCTTAAAGAGTCACAGTAGAACCTTGGCCTGCCGACAAAAGTCACCCTTAGCCTAGAAAACAAAGCTGTCTGGTCCTACGTGGGGTTCCTGAGCCCTCCCGGTGCACCACAGGAACCCCTAGGGAAGCACGGATATTGGTGGGATGTCTGTCATCCGGTGTCCCATCCGCCAAGTTGGAAGTAGAGGGGGGTAAAGGGAGATCCGGAGAGGAGAAAGACGTAAAACAGTATTTTAAAAGCGAAGAGGGGAGGGAGCGGGTGACCCTTCCTTCACAGTAAACCCAGTTTCTGATTTCAAGTGAGGACGGAATTTTTGCCTCTGCCCGGCCGCGAGCAGACGTTTCAGCCGGAATCCCCAGCTCCAAATGCCAAAAGGAAAAAGAAATAAAGCAAAAGAAGAACAGCGAAAGTCAAGGCTACTACAGATTTGGATAATCACGGGCTTCCCACCAGCTCCTTTCAGTTGGGGGTTTAAAAAAAAAGAAAAAAGAAAAAGACCGAGGTCAATCCATCCCTCCCGTCCCCGCACAAGCCGTTGGTTCTTTTCCCAGGCCTCCCTGGCTGCCCCAAAAGTTAGGCTCTGAGGCCCTGGGTTTTAAAATGGGTTCCCAAGGGAGAGCCCTCTGTGATCCCAGCAGAGTCTGGGCAACCGGAGACGATCGGCAATCGCCCCAGGATTTTCAGGGTCCCGCCGCTAAGCACTGGCAGGTAGAAGGGGGATCCCTTCCCCGCCCCCGACTCCCAGAGGCCGGTACGGCACACGCACCCAACCACCACCACGGGGTGTGTCCACCCAAAAGCTCGGCGGGAGAAACTGCTTAGAACTTCAAGGACTGTAGAAGCTAAAGAGTGACAGCAAAGGCTGACGGGAGGGCCCCCAAGCCGAACCCGCTTTACAGGTCAGGGCGAAGTGTGTGGGCCCTTCTCCAGATGCAAGAAGGGAACGTCTTTAGGAAGAAAGAAAAGAATGAATGAAAAAAAAAGGAGGGTATTAATGTCAGGAAGGGAGTGAACGAAGGAACATGGTTTTATTTTTCTTCCTGCTGCCGTAGGCACCCCCAGGATCTTGCTCAAAACACACCAGAGTGCACACGCACGTGCCCAGTTGCCAGCCTTAAAAAAAAAAAAATAACAACCCAAGCTCCTCTTTTCCCTTCCACTCTCAGGCAGAGCCAAAAGTAAGCAGGGAAAAAAAGGGGGGGAAAGTGGGACACGGGCTTCGAAAGACAAAAGTGAAAGAAGCGAGATCCATGTTCACCATCTCCTGCGTCTCCCCCTGCTATTCGGGGGAATTGGAGGGGTGAGAGCCGCGCCGGTGTGAAGTTTGTCCCACTCGCAATTCGCAGCCAGCTGCGTGCAGAGGAGGAGGAGGAGGAGGAAGAGGAGGAGAGGGAGGGAGGGTCGATCTCCAAGCCTGTGGCCGCGAGGATAAGTGAGCGGGCGCCTCGCTTACCTCGCAGTCTTCGTACTTGATATTATCCGTCAGTTTCCAAAGCATTTTCATGGATCGGCGGGATCGGATTTGCCCCTCTGCGCCTCGCACCCCAGCGGAGCTACTCTCTGGGTTAGCGCAAAGTGCGGGCTGCGGGCGGTGAGCAAAAAGAGGAGGAGGAGGGGGAGGAGGAGAGGAGGGAGAGGAGGAGGAGGAGGAGAAGGGTAGGAAGGGGGAGGAGGAGGAGAAGAAGGAGGAGGAGGTGGAGGTAGAGAAGGAGGAGGAGGGCCAGGAGGAGAAGGGCGAGGAGGGAGGAGAGAAGGGTTGGAGAGCTCCGGTGTGCGCTCGGAGATCTCCCTCTAATGGTAGAAACTTTTCCCTTTCCCTGCTCCCTCACGAACAGCCTAATCGTCTCATTAGCATATCAACAATAGTCCAATTGCTCGCCAGGACCACAATCTGCCGCCGGCCGCTCCGACCTGGGTATAAAGGCCTCTTCCAACAGCGAACTTGCTCCTAGAGCACACAGGCAGGCGGGCCAGCCTGCTAGCCCAACAACTCTGCCTGCAGTTCCAGCACCCTCCCTGTTCCAGCGGCCCCTAGCCCCAATGTCATCCCTTTCCCCTTCGCCAGTCTTCGGGTCCTGCTAGCCAAAGATGCTTTGGATACAGCTCTATACGACTCAGGCAGGGTACCAGCGGCGGCGCCTGGGGACCAACTTTTAGTACCCCACAACCCACCCCTACTACAACCTACTACAACTGCCTTTCGTCCCCGTCCGATTTTATTAGAAACCATTATCCCTTTCGCAATGAACCGTAACCACCAAACCAGGACCAGCAAAGTCACTCCAGGATTTTTGCCCAACTGGAGATCGCCTCCGCTCACGGCTGTTCCCCACCCCCCCCCACCCCCGGGCTGCAGCGCCCTGGGAGTTTTATTAGCTTTGCTCTCCCCCTTCTCCCCCCCCCCCAGGTTGGAGATTCTGCCAACCAGCTCCCGTGGCTCGGTTGGGGTTTGCGATCTCTTAATTGCTACGTGTAAAATAAAAGTTGTACCCTGAAGAGGTTACTCGACAGATCCGGGGGTTAAATGATTTTCCTCTGGTTTGTAGGAAGCTGAAGCGGATTATTCATCGGGCGTTTGGACTATAAGGTTTCCCAGGTGCAACGTGGACAACAACACAGAATTCGGACGCGGATGCACCAGCCCCTTCTGGAGTGAGCCACAGTGCAGACCCAGGAGCTCCTGCGACTCTCCATGCGGTGTCCTACGTGCATCCAAATAAAACAGTGGGAACCAACTCTTCCTGTGCTAATCCGCTCCAGTTTTCCCAAGATTCTCCTTTTTAATTAAAGAAGGACGCTATCCTTCATGATTTGATGTTACTGACGCCGGTATTTTGGCGGCACAATGGCCGGCTGGTGAAGAACCTGAAGGCGGGAGACACCCCTTCCCCAAGTTGACCACTCCTGGCTTCTCCAGCTCCACCCCAGGGGCTCACTCACTCCACCGAGACCCTCCCTCCCTTACAGCAATTATTTTAAAGTAAGAAAAAAAATCTAAAGACTTTAATGTGACAGTTTTATAGAGAGAGATTTCTCTGGCTGAGTTTTCCCACTAGCACTTCTAAAAAAATATTTTTATCTGTCTTTCTCCTGCTAATTGTGGCAAACTACTTAAGGACAGGAGATCTCCTCAGAGACCTCTGGTTCATCTGATTCTTTTTTCTTTTGGTTTTTCTTCCTTCTTTCCTTTCCTTGATTCTCTTTCTTTCTTTCTTTCTTTCTTTCTTTCTTTTAAAAAATCTTCAGGCCTCCCAGATTTCCATAGTGAATCCCTTATGAGGAGAAAGACGTTGGCAAATCCAAGTGTTTACTAACAGGTGGAAGAAAAGCAAGAGAAGAGGGGAACCCCAATCTCCACTCAGAACCGAAGAGGTGTAATTCCTCATCCTCAAGACCCTGCCTAACTAAGCTAGAGTCTCTTCCCGGAAAAGCCGGAGCTGACAAGAGAATTCAAAGCCCCACGGCCCTGCGTGCCCCCTAGAGATGCCTTTCCAGATCTAAGTAGCCCTTTGGCTGATAGGTGTAGAAGCTTGGCGCCCTACTCTGCCCAGAAAAATGGTCAATTTCTAAACAAGGCCCCGGCAAGGTTTTCCCCCAAGCTCAACTGATCTGTAAAAGGGCTTAAAACCTGGAGCTCAGCCTCTGGGAGGGGCCAGCACCTCCACTTTTCCCAGCGGCAGCTACAGCCCGGTGCCCTATGACCTGTAGGCCGGCTCCAAGGCCTGCGAGCAGTTTTTTTTTTTTTTCCTTTTCCCATCCTGCGGGCTCGCCAGGGTGCTTGCGGGAACACTTGAGTTTCGCTTTCTTTTCCTTCAGTTGTGACCCGGGGAAAGACGCTTAAGGGGTTATTTGGTCTCTAACCCGACCTCCAATCCCCTCCCCTGTCCCTGCAGCTCAGGGCCTGGCGGATCTCTGGCTCCAAATCAGCTAAAGGCTACGAAACTGTTGTTGTTCTCCCTCCAAGGACACCATTGAGGTGTAGATTGGGCCTGCCAGCTCGTGGGGTCCCCCGCCCTCCAGTCGCCCGTCGCGCAGAGAGCGCCAAAGGAAGGCTGGGAATAGCCGACGGGTAGCCCCTGAGCCTGGGAAGCTCACGCTTGCACGATCTTCATTACCACAACTCCTCTCCTGCAGTCAGCCCTGCAGCTGGGCAGGAGGAGCCTTGGTTCCTTTGGACAGTAGCCTAGAGTTAAGAGCTGAGGATGCAGGCCTGACCTGGGGGGAATGAACTATACCGAGGCAGGGACGTAGGGAGAAACACGGGTCAGAATGATCTTCCGGTTCTCTGACTGTCAACATCCACAGAGATGGGGGATGCTCAAGTGGTCACGGCTGGTAGATCTGATCCCATCGGTCTCAAAACCACTGGCCCTGAGCCCCGGATTCAGGGCTGTAGCCACTTGCCAAACTGTAAGCTCTCTCCACCAGCAGGCCCTGGGCTCCACCTTGACTCTCTCGCCTCTAGCTTTCAAAACCGAGCCTGACTCTCCGGAGGCCTGGACCCAACCACAGCCCACTCCGAGCAGTGGGCACCTTCTCGCCTCCTGCAGATTTCATCACAATTTAGCGCTAACAGTTCCCCCAAGCTTTCGAAGCCAGAAACAAGAGTTAGGTTTGGGGAGAGAAGGCTCTAGCGTTTGTGTTTGGGGTGAAACTTTCATCCTTAAGCAAAGTCAGTCTAAGTTTGAGGGAGGAATATTATTTAATAGCTTTAACTAGAGAGAGAGAGAGGATGAAAGAATTCACTCAGCTAATAAAAGTAATAAATATAAGGGAGAAACAACCAACCAAATGCCTCCCTTTCTCCAACTCCAGACAATGTAATGAAGAGGACACCGAGCTCTCAGGCAAAAGAGACAAAAAGAAGCTCCTGGAAGGAGCAAAGCGTCCACCTCTGTTTTCCCCCTTTGGGAAGGTCGAATCCCTTAGTTCAAATTGCCCCTCAGGCTTGTGGCTTCCAGAATGTCGCTCTAACCAGGCCTTGGTTGGCCGACAGGGCCCCGCGGTTCCTATTATGAAATCCTCACTGGGGATTGGCAGGCGCGCCGCTTCAACCTAGCTAGAGCCTCCCTTGTTTCCCAGTCAGGAAAATCTGGAAGCAAGTTCCCAGGGCCGGTGCCCGGGGGGTCTGTGGCTCGGGAAAAGGCCAGATCCGGCGCCTACACCTCTTTGAGGAGTTCACTGCCTAGCGGGGGGTCACCTTTGGCAGGTTCTAATGCCGAAAGTTCTCTTTCCTCACCAACCGCCGCAATACTGTAGACCAACAACCGAAAACCTACCCTGGGAAGCCGATTGAGGGAACAGCTAAACTTTAGGCAAACTTTAAAAAGTGTCTCTCCAAAAATAAAACAAGTAGAAGAAGAATGCGCTCCCGGCTATGCCTGGCTACCAGGGCGTCTTTTTATTTCACCCTCCTATCCCAGCTCCCCAAAATGCAGGATATCAACGGGTCAGGTGCACCAGGTCTAGGGGCGAAGCTGAAGGCACGGACATTGGGGGAACCCACACCACCAGCTCGGCGTCCCTTCCCACTTCGTAATTAGTCATCCACCCAAGTTTCTGTTGGGTTGGGGGTGGGGGTGGGGGTGGGAAAATAGCTGGCGATCAAACCACGAGTGACCCCAGGGGCCACCTGTGGAACCCGAGCCGGACTTCTCCCGCATTCCGGCCCCGAGGGCCGCGCGCTTGGCCCCCTGCTCCGAGGCTGTTGCCTGCGCTGGCTGCTCCAGTCTTCCCTCTCCTGGGAGCACTCTTGGGCGCTGCCAGGAGTGCCTCGCCTAGAACTCCCCTGCCCTGGGCCACAGCTCTTCTCCGCCTCCCCACTCCCGGCCCCCTCCTCCGCTCCACCCCCGCCCACCTCAGCCCCAGCCAAGGCAAACCCCCGTACCTGCCAGTCCCCCATTTTGGCAAGTATGGACATCTCGGCTCGGCGCTCCTGGCGACGGGTCCCCGCCGGGCATGGGCTGGAGGGCTCGGCCAGGCCCGCTCCCTGGAATCGCTTAGACAAATCCTTTTTTTTTTTTTTTTTTTTTTTTACCTGCTCACCAACATCTCACCTGGTCATAAAGAGCTTGGTTGCTACCTGCCGACGCATGCGCGCTGGCCTAAGGAATTCACTCTGCCAGCTCCAGTCCCAGCACCTCTCTCTCTCTGAGCTGACCTGGGATGTGATGGATTTATAGCCACGGCAATCTCACCATCAGCTCCAGCTTTTCCCAACAGCCCTAACCCGCTTTCCCGGTCAGTCCCTGGCCGGTGAACCGGAGCCAGGGACTGGCTGCTGGAGGTTGCTGAGTCCCACGCGGGTGTGAGCGTGTGTTTGAAGCACTCGTGTCGTGGGGTTATCTGCAAGCTCATTCCACCGTCTCCCTCGGCCCCGGAACTTTTGGGTTAGAGGTGGGGGAGGGGCTAGGGGGGATGGGCCAGACCTGGAGAAAGGGCTGGTGGAGAGTCTGGGTGCACCTGGACGCTAGCGATGGGACAGGGTCCCCGCCCCCTCCTCCTCCTCACCCGCCCACGATCTTCAAGGCACTGCCAGCCTTAGCGGATCTGACTGCCACCCCCAGGGCGGCCTCAGCGGTGGATTTCCAGATCAAGTGTTGCTCAATAGGTGAAGATATTCGCAAATCGGCTTCGCTTCTGTCTCCGAGATTTAGTCTCCTCCCATGGGCAGAGGGTTGAGAGAGGGTGGTGGGGGACTACAAACACACACATGCTTTTTCACGTTTGAATATTTAACACTTAAGTATAAAGCCCACCGACCCACGTTCACGGTTCCCGGTTCCCTGCCCACCCGCCCCACCCCCCAAGCCTCTATGACTTTCAGGCTCTTTATCTTTCTCATTGAAAACTTTTAAAAGCAAGAACGGGGCGTTGGCGGCTCTGGGATGGGCAGCTGAGGTTTGGGCTTGGGGTTGGGGTTTGCTTTCCCAGGACAGATAAGATCGTTCAGGTGACTTCACTGCTGTTTCTAATTAGAGGGGAGTTTAAAAGAAGCCACAGGATTTGGGGCTCCCATCTTCCTCGCTCATCGCTGTCAGCAATCACACCTGGGCAGGAGCAGAGGCGAGAGGAGATTCGCCTGGGGGCGGGCGCCCTGCTCCTACAGTTGCGGTAGCCCCCTTTCTCGGGGACCTTGAGGTCTCCGGTTGTACAGAGCCCAAGCCTGGAGCACCTAGGACAACCTCAATCCTTCTCCTGGCGCTACTATCGCGGAGACTTGGGGAGGAACAAAGAACCGGTCTCGAGTCATTTCTCTGACTTGTCAGCAAATATATGTAAAAGGTCAGCTGGGAATTGCAGAGTGGAGAAGATGTCTCCACCCCAAAACTCCTCCTTCCTACTCTGGCGGGGAGGCTGCTCTAGAAGGTGCACCCCAGAGGGGAGGAGTGTTAGTGTCTCTCTTTGGAGTCCCTTCAGCGTTTTAATCTTGCCTTAATCTGCTGGCCTTTCATCTCAGGGCCGATTTTCTACTTGATTGGAAACTTTCTTGGACCTGTCTTAAAACCTTGCTCAACAAGTTTGGAGTTTGTAGGTGGAGTTTGGGGGGGGGTTGTTTCCCCTTTATTTTGTTTTAGTGACAACTAATAGTCAAACTCATGCGTGTCTACACTGAACCCGCCCTGTTTTTTTTTTTTTTAAACTGGCTGTTGAAAACAGACTTGTGAAACCTATTTCTTATTTTAGTCCAAGCCGCAGGTGGAAGCAGCGTTTGACTCTCCTTATGGCTCCCTGGGCTTACTGGCTTGCAAGTGTGCAATGGTTACAGGTCCCGTTTGTCCTGCCTTTTCCTAACTTGGAACCCTTAATGGGCCTGGCCCAGTCCTGAAAGACCTAACAGACGGGTGCCTGGGCTGGGGTGGAGCTTACTTAAGGAGCACCGGCTCCTCCCTGGGTGTTTTGTTGTTGTTGTTGTTGTTGTTGTTGGCGAGGAAGGCGATGCTTGCAGGAAGAAGCAAGCAAGACCATGGTGGTGATGGTGGTGTGTGCAACCGCTGCTCAGAGCAGATAGAGAAACTGGAAACCAAAGAGCCTGGGCCTTGGGAAGGCAAGCCTTGGGGAGGGTGGAAGGAAGATTGGAAAAGAGAAAAGATCTAGAGTTGGTGTTTGCAGTTGAAACCTTAGCGTCCACATCAGATCTGCACGTTTCATCTGTTGACTGAGTGGTCTTAGCCAAGATTCTGGGTTTACTTGAAACTCGGTTTGCTCATTTTTAAAATGGGCGATGGGTGAGAATTCAGGAGGGGGACCTGAGTAGATCTCTTTAGCAGGTGACAGGTGTGACTGCCAGAGCATGACCGTATGAGCACTCCGGTCCCGCCATTCCAAACACACCTTGCCGCTACAGTACTCAAAACCAGTTGAATTCAAGATGAGATCAGCTCCATTTTCCTCACCACAGAACCACCCACCCCACCCCACCCCCCACGCCCCCACCCCCCACCCACCCCCCCACCCCCCGCCGCCATCCTCCAAGGCTGAGATATTTGTCTAAATCCCTCCTCAAACCTGGGTCCATCCAGACTCCAGTTCCCCAGACACCAGCTTCCATATCTGCACCTCATCTCATCTGTCTTCTGTGGCCCGAAGAAGCACTCAAACACCTGCCTGCCGTGCCCAGGACGGGATTGAAGGACGAACCTGAGAAGCCTCAGGCTTCATTCCGCCCCAGGCTTAAGACAGTCTTCCTAGAGAGGCAGCGGTGCTGGTTCTGCAGCTAACAGGATCTTAAGACTCAGCACTGGATCGCAAACTTTCTGCGCCCTTCCAGAACTCGCTCTCTGGGAAAAGAGTAGATCGGATGACAGATGACACGCAGCTCCAGCTGCCGGTAAAGCTGATCTGGGTCTCTGCCAGGCCGGAGTAACAAATAGACAAGAATCCATTTCTGACCCGAAGCTCTCCTTGAGCGCCACCGGCCCCAGAACCGCAAAAGGAATACAGCTGTTAAGACTGGTCTCTGCGCCTCATTTTCATTCACCTCAGGGCCAGGACTCCTCTTCATTTCTCATTTGCCAATCTGGTGAGGAACTTCCAGCGATGGACCCCGAAGTTCCTTAAAAGTACTTCAGGATCTGGATCCAAGACGAAACCTTGGGTAACTCTAAAGTCACCTGTGGGGGTGACCAGTGTATGGCTCGGTTTCCCCCTTTGCAGATCAGGATTCAGTGAGCACCACCCTCTTTCACAGCTTCTCTTCCTGGCTGCCCTTGGGCCAGAGAGAACTCAACTCAACTTCGAATAGTAAACTAGGTTCGAGCCAGGAAGGGAGTTTGGAAAGAAAGAAGGGGAGGAGGGATAGAGAGGCATTATCCCACTGTACCTGAGGCCATCCTGAGAAACGATGTCTCCAGGGCCCCCAAAGCCCTCTGGACTCTCCGGTAGGATTAAGGCAAAAGAAGAGGATTACCAGGAAACCACAAGAGAAGGAAGCTTTGTAAAGGTGCTGAACAGAGGACCTGAGACCTTGGAGTGTAATCGGGCTGCTCCACACTGACTCTCCCTGGTGCCAGTAGAAAGAGGCATCCTGGGCAAGAAGCCCTAGGTGTGTACTGGAAAGGCCCAGTGTCTGGGGATGTGCCCTGAAGGCTGGAAGAGCACGCCGCCGCCGCCGCCACTGGGTGCAGACCTTTCCCCGCCCGGCCTCCGGGCCCTCTCTGCCCTGGGCGACAGGTGCGGCGTTTGGTTGACTCGGCCGCCCGCTGTGCCAGGGCTGCCGGTGCACTGGTGCGGAACCACTATCGGAACGAGTTTGGGCTTCTGTTTACAAAGCAATCCTGCCATCAAAAGAGGAACAAAATCACCACTTGTCACACCCTGTCATAAAGTGATCTAGCCAGGGAGCGGAAAAACTGTGGAGAACCTCGCGTGGTGGGGTGGTTGGCGCGAGAGGCGACAGCAGAAATGGAGACTATTCTAACTTCCTCGAAAAGTAAATTTTTGGGCCACAGCGAGGAGTCCCCATCGTGTCTTGTCCTGACAGCCCAAGAAAGACCAGGGTAGCCTGGGCTCTGGAGCAGGAACGTGGCAGAGGAGCCCAGCCAGTCAGCATCCAGGACTGGGCCAGTCAAGGTGCAGCGGCTCCTTTCTTGGCCCTGTGGAATGAGCTCACCCGCTGTCCCAACACTAATACAAGCTTTCCTCAAGTCTTCAGATGCCCTTAAGGCCCTACAAATTTGATAAGAGAATTGGGGAGTGGGGCAGATGAATTCTTTCATCTCTCTCTCTCTCTCTCTCTCTCTCTCTCTCTCTCTCTCTCGGTTTTTCGAGACAGGGTTTCTCTGTGTAGCCCTGGCTGTCCTGGAACTCACTCTGTAGACCAGGCTGGCCTCGAACTCAGAAATCCGCCTGCCTCTGCCTCCCAAGAGCTGGGATTACAGGCGTGCGCCACCACCGCCCGGTTGGGGCGGATGAATTCTTAAAAACTGCGAGTCCCTTTTCAATGTCCCTGGCTGCAGGGGCACTCATGAAATTCCTGACTGGTGACTGTAGATTTTGCCCCCTGCAATGGACATCATTCCCCTGAATGTGTTCTGGACGGGGAAAAAAAATGAGATAGAGCCAGGAAGTACCCACTAAATGTCAAGGCAAAACTGGAAAAGTTCATCCTGAGACACCATGAGAGACCCTTGTCTTCACCCACAAGCCTTGGGGGGGGGTCTTCTAAATTTTTCCAGGTTTGAAGCAGGAAGAGAGGAGTTTTGTGTAGCCAAGCTCACAGACTGCAATGACTGACTGGGATGACTGGGGGGGGGGTTCCACCCAGGTGCCTCTGCCTGCCTCTCCATTGCTTTCAAACAAAGAGAAGGAATTTTCCCTTTTAGACTGCTTTGTCAATCTTGGTATCACTTTTCATACCTTTCTACAACTAACACTTGAGTTTATACCTGAGCATTCGAAACTGTTTCCTGACTCACTACCCCTACCCCTGGCCTTTCTATCTCCCCATCATGATCCACGAAGCACACCCATCCACATTTGGGAGTTTGAACTCTTGTGCATACGAACCACCCTAAACTGGGGGAGACTCCAGTCTGTTATACCCGAATCTGAAAAGTCTGTGGCCATTGGCCTTTAAGAGAGATCATATTGGGTCCTAAAAGACCAAGCTGCGTCCACAGGGACAAAGGGAGTTATAAGTTTGCCTCAGATCCAGCTGGAAGAATTTTCAATGTGCAATTCTCATCTGTACTTGTCGAAGGCCTGAAGAAGCTGTGTCGCCCTTTACAACTCCCATAGAGCTCGTGAAAGCAAGTGTCGGGCTATGCTTGAGTCCTGGTGGAAGGGCTCTGTCAGATGTGACAGGGTGTTTGTCACGGGGCTTGTGGATTAACAGAATCCTCAAAGGCCTAAGGTGGGGTGACCCAGTCCCTTCCCCAGCTAAAAAGCCTTCCAGGGAGCAATGAATAAGTCAAGAGCCTTGGCTGTCCCGGGTTCTGCTCTACAACAGGGTCACCTGGAGAGTTTTCCAGGGGTTTGACGCCCAAACAGCTTTCTAGTGCAATTACATAAGAATGTCTCCGAGGAGGAGGGACAGGACAGAAGCAAAGAGCATTTAACTCGAAGAAGACACTTGCCTAGCATGGCGGAGGCCTTGGGGTTGATTCCCAGGCCTAAAGAAATGAAAACCAAAGCAGGCACCGCCAGTCTGCAAGCTTTCCAGGGCAAAGTCAATTATCAGCTGGGAACTTGTTAGGTTATGCAAGCTCTCAGAGGCCACTCTGCTGAATATTGGGAGACTTCCCCCCCCACTCTTACCCCCACTCCCACACCCCCACCCCCCACCCCCACCCCCCGGGCCACCGATATTTTAACCAGCTGCCTTGTTTGTCTCTCCCCCTCTCACTGCTACTACACCCTTGGAGCAAGTTTTAAAGAAAACATTTTGAATTAATTTTTTTTTTAAAGGTGTGAGTCCCTGTCTTCGAAGGTGCCTGTAGAAAGCCAAAACAGGTTACAGGATTATTGTGAGCAGCCCAAGAAGGGTGTGAGCACCTGATGCAGGGTCCTTTGGACGAGTCACACGTGCTCCTAACCACTGTGCCCACGGAGGAGGAGGTTGGCTCTTGAAATCTGCCGCTACTCTTTCTCTTTTCCCCTAAGTTAGGAGGAGAGGCGTTCCTCTCTCTAGTCCATTCTGCCCATCCCCCACCCCCGAAAAAAAAAAAAACCTCTCCAAGCTGTTTGCTGACCACTGTCTCTCCCACTGTAGCTCCCTCTCCGGAATCCTCTCTCTCCTGGGTCAGTTTTTCTATCTCTGAGCATAAAGGTAGGTCTCCTGGACACAGCAGCTTGGATGCGTTTCCTGCACCAGCCGTCGGGTTCCGTGACAGGCTAAGTTTTACTTAACCACCCTAAAGGCTGCAAGCAGCTCCCGGCACCTTAATCTGTAGGAGGACGTGTGCCCCTACGGTTCAGTCATGCCTCTGATGGAGTCTGGCCTCTAGTTGAGGTGTCTTTGCCCGAATTGAACCATCGGTGAGCAAACAGGTGGGCGTCGCCTCCTGTCACGAAGGGGACACCAGGGGCTTCTGGCGGTCTGTACGTCCAGCCCTCCCCCCACCCCACCCCAGCCCAGAGACTCTGATCCTCCCAGCTCCAGGGGGAGCCAAGGCTGGTGGCTAGAATCCAACCTGGGGGCGGCGCCGAGCATAGGAAGCCCCCTCGGGATGGATGGTCCCTGCTGCGTGCAGCGGCGCCAAATCCTGCCGGGCCAGGGGGCGGGGAGCCGATCTGGCTCCTTCCCATTCAGAATTTAGAGGCTGGTGGAGACAGAGAGTCTCCTAATTTGAAACAAGTCTCCTGGAAGTCTGGGAAGGAAGCCTCAAAACTTTCTGCCCTGCAAAACCGGAGCTGTCGCCAGCCAGTGCTCTGTCCCGAGTCCCTTTATCCAGTGCCTTCCACGCATTTTCGAGCCCCAGCTCTGTACGAGTCCGCACAAGATTGCGTTTGCTTTCAGGTGCAAGGCGTGGCCTGAGACTTTTCGAGTTGTTACTCTAATTTGGAAATACCCTGGTTTATCTTTTTAGTTATTTATTTAAAGGGCTTTATTTCAGAGAGTTGAGACACCTGCTTCACCCCTTATGTCTCTTTAAGGGGTCCATCTGCTGCCTCCATCTGCGCTAGATCAGGGGATCCCTGGACCCCGATGGTGCTAGATCAGGGGATCCCTGGGCCCTATTCTTCCAGCACAAACCTCCACTGCCAATAAAACCCAAGTTATGTATTTTAGTCTCTGAGTTCCTCCCTCCCCCACTTGCTGTTATCTTCTCTTTCTCTTATTTTCTAGACAGGGTCTCACTATGTAGCCCAGGCTGGCCTCAAACCCATTGCAGCCCTCCTGTCTTAGGACGCCCCACCTCCAACATCTGTCTGTCTGTCTGTCTGTCTGTCTGTTTGCCTGTCTGCCTGCCTGACTGCCTGCACGCACGCACGCATGCACGCATTCACGTACACACATATGTATGTATTTTGTTTTTTGAGACAGGACTTCTCTTGCCTTGGCTGTCCTAGAACCCGCTCTGTAGACCAGGCTGACCTGAACTCAAAGATCAGGCAGCCTCTGCCTAGGGCCACCACTGCCCGATTATCTATCTATCTATCTATCTATCTCCTTCTTTCTTTGTTTTTGTTTTGTTCTGGTTTTAGAGATAGAGTCTCTGTACATTGCACTGGTTGTACTGGATTTCCCTTAGTAGAGCAGGCTGGCCTCCAACTCACAGAGAACTACTTGCCTCCGCCTTCCAGGTGCTGGGATTGAGGACTGGGCCCCCAATACCTTGCTGGGTAAATTTTTCATATCAGAGCCTTGTTTATTTTCACAAATGTGGCTTAAAGGACGGCTCTCAGTGCCCGTAGGTATGCTGGGCTGTGTAAAACAATATTTATGGACAATCCCCAAATGACAATCCAGATACTTCTGTGTTTCAGATATAGCTGGCTTTTCGGAGTCTGGGGAGTTTCGTTTCTGTGTATTTTTAGATGTCATTCATCTTACCCCCCACAATAAAACAGTATTTGATACTATTTTGGCACCCCTGAGAGACCTTCAAACAGCATTGTGTTTTCCTCTATCTTTATTTCAACATGGTAAGTTTTATTCAGGTTTCAAATTGGCAACTTAACAAAGCCAAACCAAATCCTTGCCACTGAGGTGGGAGACGCTGTGGGGAGTTTTGACAGAGCCCTCTGACATCATCTGTCCCCAAACTTAAACCTTCTGGTTTTGAAGCTCACAATGTAAATTGTGTAACCTTTTTAATTAGATGATTTCAGCCAGGAGGCTGGGAATGTGAGAATTTCATCATTTTCCTTTGAAGAGTGGTGCTCAGAAGGGAAGGGACAGCTCCCCTCCCCCGCCCCAGAGTGATTGAAAACAAATACACAAACCTGACAATTTATACACACTTTCTGACTTGGAGAATTGCTATGTAAAATACGCAAATTATAGGATACTCGGATAATTGTGGTCTTCAGCCTAAATAGTTTATTTCTAATTATGAAAAACTGGTTTTCATTTGCCTCAGGAACTTTTAAAGGCAAAGTTGTGTGTGACCCTCAGTAGAACAAGGATTTTTACAAGCATTTGGCTGTTTCTAGCTCCTATTTTAATTTTTTGAAAAATTAAATTCGAATGAAACTCATATGTTTACTAAAGAAAGAACATGAACTTAAAATAGTCTCCTTTTATTACTAGAATATTCAATCAACTGTTATGCACAATGCAGAAAAATATGTGCATGCAAAAATACAGTTTAAGCATTCCTATTTCATTCAAATATTTAATACAAAAAACCCTCACGATTTCAAGCATTATTTTAAAAATATATACGTGTTCTTTAACTTTACTCCTAGAAAGAGGCTAACAAACGACACTCTACGGCATTGGCAGCTTCCAGTGTGTTGAGATGCCAGCGTGCAATAGGGAAAATTTGACTTGTGGTGTTTGAGGTTAAACACTGGCTTGGCTCAAGACTCCCAAAGAGACAGAATTCAGTACATTTTCCATAATTTTACCCTGAGGAAAAAGTCGCCAGAACTAGACTTTGAGAGCGTTAGAGCTTTTTATCATAATGCCCCTTGTAAAACTGGAAGTATGAGTGTACTGAGAGCTCTACAAATCTATATGCTGATCCCAGTTCACCCCCATACAGTGATCCGAGAGCTCCTGAGACTATTAGTGGAGGAGGTAGTCGGATGTCCAGGCTGGTGGCTGGTCCTCCCTCTACGCATTTCCTAAGGAGTTAACGCATCAATGTGTATCTTGGATTGAAGACCTGATAAGAATTTTTGGTTTTTTGACTAATGAATGTTTGAAAGCTGAGAGGATAGAATGACCAATGGTGTTATAGATCCATTGCCTATCCTTGGCAGGAAGTGTGCAGAACTCCAAGGCTGAGAAAAGGCTCTTTACTTTAATGGTGTGTGTGTGTGTGTGTGTGTGTGTGTGTGTGTGTGAGAGAGAGAGAGAGAGAGAGAGAGAGAGAGAGAGAGAGAGAGAGGAGAGAGAAAGAGAGAGAGAGAGAGACAGGAGAGAGAAAGAGAGAGAGACTATTTCCCAGCAAGGAGCTCAACCTCTACTGAAAAAAAAAAAAAAAAAAAAACTAGAATATGAATGTTACCTAATTAGGCAGACCTCTGCCTGCCCGTGTCTTTAATGTATGGCAGAGTCTGGACTTTCTGGGGCTGGAACGACGTTTCCAAGGTTAAGAACACTTAATGAGGCCATGTATATTCCTGTAATCCCAGCACTTGGGAGGCAGAGGCAGGCGGATTTCTGAGTTCGAGGCCAGCCTGGTCTACAGAGTTCCAGGACAGCCAGGGCTATACAGAGAAACCAAAAAAAGGGGCTGGAGAGATGGCTCAGCGGATAAGAGCACGGACTGCTTTACCAAAGGTCCTGAGTTCAAATCCCAGCAACCACATGGTGGCTCACAACCATCCGCAACAAGATCTGCTGCCCTCTTCTGGAGACAGCTATGGTGTACTTACATATAACAAATAAATAAATCTTAAAAAAAGAAAAGAAAACCCAAAAAAACAAACAAACAAACAAACAAACAAAAAACCAAAAACAAAAACCCCATGGTTTGTAAAGGAGTCCAGACATAGAACTAATATTTTGTGACAATAAAAATCACAGAACAAGGGTTTCACTTTCACTGTTGTCTGTGTGTCCCATGTCAGTCCCTCCAGTCTGCCCAGTCCACACCCCAGTCCCTTTTCTGCAAGCAATCCTATAGTTTTAAGTTTTCTGAGTAACTGGAGCCTCAGACACACATGGCTGTATCAGGCCATCGTCCTGCCTTTCGGGAGTCAACAGGACATAGTAGAAAAGCAATTGAAAATTCAGTAGTCACGATTTGATCGAGACTCATTAGGAATGAATGAAAAAAACAACAATAAGAAATGAAATCATTCAATGAGCAAGCACTTAAAAAGAAAATTTACCAAAGGGGGCGGGGGAGGAATCCATATGATAAAAATGTGTTAGGATAGTAGCAAAGAGAAATCTTAGCCGGGCGTTGGTGGCGCACGCCTTTAATCCCAGCACTTGGGAGGCAGAGGCAGGCGGATTTCTGAGTTCGAGGCCAGCCTGGTCTTCAGAGTGAGCTCCAGGACAGCCAGGACTACACAGAGAAACCCTGTCTCTTTGAAAAACCAAAAAAAAAAAAAAAAAAAAAAAAAAAAAAAAAAGGAAGAAAAATCTTCCCCAAGTTTCATGGTTCTTAATCTCCACACCACACCAAAGCTCACAATGTCTGTAAGGATCTTGTGATTCAATGTTAGCATTCAGAAGGGGACAGACTTCTCTTTTAACATTTAGTTATATATTTTTATTGTGTACATGTGCTCATTTGTAAAGGTCAGAGGACAGCTTGCAGAAGTCTTGCTTCTCCTTCTACCAGCAGCTGAACTTAGGTCATCAGACTTGGTAGCGATCACCCTGTCCTGCTAATCCCCTTTACTGGCCCATAGTTCCTATTACTAAGGAGTGCTTTATATCATTTCTTAGCAGAGGTACATTTAGAAACGGATTGAGCCGATGGCGAAGGACACATCTTCTAAAGTCCTCAACCCCTTGTTGAAACGGTCAAAGAACATCAAATAAACAACCCCAAGACAAACCCCAACAATAACCCCTTTTCCTAACGTCTTGAACTTCTGTTGGCCACCGAACTAAATATTTTTCCTAAACCTTTGCTGCCCTCGTGCGTCCCTTTAGAAAACTGACGGATAAAGCTAAATCCTGGTCTTGTAGGACTTGGAGCGAGAAGAGGAGGGCGGAGGACAGCGGGGGTCCAGGACATCCTGAAAGCACGGTCAAAGAAACCTGGTAGGGAGCCACAGACAGAAAGAAGGACTGGAGAAAGAATGAGGAAATGAGGAGGAGGCTCTGACTTTTACCACGGACTTCTGGGATAATCCTGTCAAGCCTGAATCCCTCTGTCCCAAATTCTTCAAACTTGAAACCCAGTAGCAACTGGTAGGAGGATCAGGTAGATCTTCTTTGAGGTCTCATCTAGCTCTTAGACTCAGTCCTTCTCCTGGAGGGGTAATAAAAAGGGACTTTTGGGAAACCCAGTTGCCCGTCTCTAGCCGAGCCATCAACTTAGAGGTCAGTGTGCCAAAAGCTTGTGAATGAGCTTCCTGTTTCATCATTGGAATCCATGACCTCGGCTCTCTGTCATCTTGGCAAACCTGCTTCAGTTGTCTGAGTGGCTCTGACGAGAAAGAATTCGTTTCTGTAATGGCCAACCATTGTGCTCTGTCCCACAGTAACTTCAAAATAAAAAAAAATGGCCTTCTGTGGCTACAGGAGGAGTGAGGAAGTTGCTGTCTCTCCCCGTTCCTCTAAGGGTTTGTTTTGATATGAGGCAGCCAACTGTCTAAAGAGAAGATAGGAACCTGCTTTGCCCAAAGGGATGGATCTTGACCTAAGAGTCACATATTTGAGCAACTGAGATGGTTCTTTGGATAAAGGCTCTTGCAGCCAAGCCCTGGATCTTGATCTCCGGGCTCCACATGGTGGAAGACTAAACTCCAGTAAACTGTTCTTGAAGCTCCATACTTTGTGGAGCTGCGGTCATCTGTGCCACAGCACATGTGGAGATCTTAGGACAGCTCTGTGGGATTCGTCCTCTCTTTCCACAGTGTAAACTCGAGACACTGAACTCAGATCACTGGGCGCGGCAGGTTTAGCCATGAAGTCATCATTCCTGCCCCCAACAAAATAAAAAAGATTCACACACTTACTGGTCCTTATCTACAGGGATTCAGCTGCTTCTGGGAAATCCATAAACACACTTAGACCAGAAGCTGGAGAGATGGCTCACTGGTAAAGAGGCCCACTTCCAGAGCAACTGAGTTTGGATTCCCAACCTCTATATCAGGAGGCTTAAAACTGCTTGTAACTCCAGCTCTCGGGGACTCAATGCATCTGGCCTTAACAGGCACAAGCATTCGGGTGCACACAGATTTCCATATTTCTGTAATTTAAAAAAATAAATCTTTAGAAAAAAATTACTAAGGCCAGGGAGAACATGGCAACTTTTGAAAACTCCAAGCATATGCAGCCTGGGTGTGATGGTTTGTACATGGTCAGCCAGGGAGTGGCACTATTAGAAGCTGTGGCCTTGTTGGAGGAGGTATGTCACTGTAGGTGTGGGCTTAAGACCCTCACCGTAGCTGCCTGGAAGAGAAGTCTTCCACTAGCAGTTTTCAGAGGAAGATGTAGACCTTTCAGCTCTGCCTGCACCATGGATGCTGCTGTGTTCCCAAGTTCATGATAATGGACTGAACCTCTGAACCTGTAAGCCAGCCCCAAGTAAATGTTGTCCTTATAAGAGTTGCCTTGGTCATGGTGTCTGTTCACAGCAGTAAAACCCTAAGACATGGGTCATGAATCCAGTATGGAGAGGGAGGCAAGGTCTTAATGTGTTCCAGGCAGGCCTCAGACTTACTATGAAGTCAAGGATGACCTTGAACCCCATCTGGTTTAGAGTCGTTCCTGCCACCCCACGGTTTCATGTGGTGCCAGGGACCAAACGCATGGCCTCATACAGTCTAGACAAGCACTTTACCAACTGAGCTGAATCTCCAGCCCAGTGTGTGCAATTATTAAAGTTATTTTGACTTCCGTCTTTTATGTGATTATTATCGACTATTCTGGCTATTATCATAGTTTCTATTTTTGCAATAGGGTCTTGAAAATAGCTCAGATTGGTTCAACTCCTACAGTCCTCCTGCTTCAGCCTCCTGATTGTGCTATCGTTAGCTACCATGCCCAGATTACATGTGATTGTTGGTGATAAAAGTTTAATTGACATTTGGCTTGAGTACATAAATTATTAAGTTTTTTAATATCATATCAAGACTTTCTGATTGTTCTTAACACATAACTTTGTCATCGATATGTTTGAAACTCCTGCATTCGAATTTATTTTTTCTACCTTTAGCTTCTTGCCATTGGTATTATGCTTGTGTGTGTGTGTGTGTGTGTGTGTGTGTGTGTCTGTCTGTCTGTCTGTCTGTGTGTTCAGGCATGGGTATATGGTACAAATGTGAAGGAAATGATAGGATTGATCGCCTTAGCTGTTGGTCCTCAGTTTCTACATGTTTGACACCAGGTCTTTCTTGTTTGTAGATACTTGAAATTTACTGGCCAGTCAGCCTCATCAAAATGAGCTCCGTATTCAGGTAAAGAGCTTTGACGTGGCTCAAAAATAAGGCAAAGAGTGATCAAAGAAGAAGACATACAATGTCGACCTCTGAGTTTTATACACACCTGCACAAACATATACATATACTACACACACACACACACACACACACACACACACACACATCAGCATCAATTAATAAATGATTTGTCTCTGATTATAGGATTCCCAATCACGGTCATATTTAAAGAGTCCTATCTCATTTCTCATTCACCAGTAGCAGATAGTGTAGATATTAGCCTACTAAGCCTTACCAGACAAGGTACAACGAGATCACATTCTCAGTTGCTTACAGAAACCTGACTCAAGTCATGGATATTCTTACGGTTCCTGGACGCGCGACCTTATCAGCAAGATGTGGATCGTGCAATGCAAATCAGATGCGCACACACCCAGACCCAAACTTGTGCTCATATCCGAGCAAGCTATTACTTATCAGCATCTATTCCAAACCTTAAGAGTTAAGACAGCTTCAGCCCCGAAGGCAGAAAGCAAAACACTTCAGGTTAATCCAGATGGATTTTTTTTCAGCTTCCCCGTTACCTGGTGACCTAACATTTAGCTGACTGGGAAAATAGGTTTACAGAGTAGAAAATGTCTGTGTGTCCTTATCTAGGTCACAGACATGTTTGATGTTTTTTGTCGGTGGCATCTGATGAACGTTGTTATTGATAATAATTGGAGGTATCTGGTGTTAAGGGTGTAGGTGAGGACAGACGTGAAGTCATCCTGAGGACCACAGTTCAGTTTGATTGAAAAGCAAAGTCCTGTTCTTCATCCCCACACTTCTGTCACCCTGGCCATGATTCCTAAATTCCAATCCCTATTCCCAGGCCTTGACTATGTCTTTTTAAATCTATACATTGGGATTCAGCACCACGCCTACCTCAGGAAAGGCCCCTAGTGTTTCAGGCAACTGCAGACAGAAGAGCCCCATTCTAATATCAGCCACAAGCTGACTGGATGGATGTCTTGGGCAAGTTTCTTCTTGTCCCGGAGTCTCGTTTCCCAACCAAGAAGGCAAGGTTGTCAGTCTTAGTGATTTCTGAGCCCTCCCCAGATGTATAAACTTCTCAAGTAGCCTGGCAACTCTGACTAGAAACGACAGTCCAAATGAAACACATAGCTGGAAAACCACAGTCGGAAGACTGGAAAAAAAAACAAAACAGAATGTCTTTTGGTGATTTCCCTCGGAACAAGTCAGAACACAGGAGCGACAATCCCATTTAGATAGTGTATATGGGGCAAAGCATTTTCAATGGTTCCTATCTCAGTCTATGAAATCCAGGTAACTTCTATCAGGTACAGAAATGAGGTAAAGGTTATCTCACTTACTCATTATCTTCTGAGAGAGCTATATGATAATATGCCAGGAATGTCTAATGTAAATATTATTGTGTGTCCTTAAGGGAAATGAGTCGTATAAGCTCTGAATAAATCCTACATAATAATATTTATAATAATTTGTTGCATTTTTAAGTTTTTTATGATTTATTTATTTATTTATTTATTTATTTATTTGTTATTCTGCCTGCATGTATGCCTACAGGCCAGAATAAAGTACCAGATCTCTGTAGTTATGTGGTTGCTGGGATTGAACTCAGGACCTCTGGAAAAGCAGACAGTGCTCTTAACCTCAAAGCCATCTCCCCAGCTCCCCCAGTTATTTTTTAAATAAGAAAAGAACCATGCTATTTGAAAACCTGCAATTAGTGCTACAAGGTCATTCATCATCTATGCAAATAATCATGTTACAGTTACTATTTAAATGTACAAAAGTGGCTGGGTGTGGTTGCACTCTAATCTCAGCACCTGGGAGGCAGAAGCAGGTAGATCTCTAAATTTGAAGCCAGCCTGGTCCCAGCAAGTTCCAGGACAAAGCAGAACAACAAAGAAAAACCCTGTCTAGAAAACAAGGGGGCTGGAAAGATGACTCAGTGGTTATCTCCCTCCCACCCACCCCCACACCCTTTTTTATCTGTAAGTACTTAAACCTGGAAAAGGTTGAGAACTGCCCACCTGGCTGTCACCACCAGCATGCTTAACATCAGCATGTAAACACCATCAGCAAGTTAAAACTCTGTCCTGTTTTCTTTCTTTTTTTAAAATTCAATATATTCTTTATTTACATTTCAAATGATTTCCCCTTTCCTGGATCCCCCCCTCCCATAAGTCCTCTTCCCTCCCCCTGTTCCCCCATCCACCCCTTCCCACTTCCCTGTCTGGTATTCCCCTACACTGATGCTTTGAGCCTTTCCAGAACCAGGGGCCACTCATTCCTTCTTCTTGGACATCATTTGATATGTTGATTGTGTCTTGGGTATTTCTAGATTCCAGGCTAATATCCGCTTATCAGTGAGTGCCTACCGTGAGTGTTCTTTTGAGACTGGGTTACCTCACTTAGGATGATGTTCTCCAGTTCCATCCATTTGTCTAAGAATTTTATGAATCCATTGTTTCTAATGGCTGAATAGTACTCCATTGTGTATACATAGCACATTTTCTGTATCCATTCCTCCGTTGAGGGACATCTGGGTTCAAATTGCTCCTGTGTGTCGCTGTTACTCCTCACAGTATCCTCTTGTACTTAACTGTGTTCCTTGCTTTTCCCATCACTACGACCAAATCCCTGTGTGTGTGTGGGCGGCGGCAGGGGGGGGTGCGGGGGGGGGGGGCAACGGTAAGGCTTTTTGTTTTGGAGAATTTCATCAGGAAGCTCCAAGGGGCTGACGTGTGAGGCTGTAGGAGGCTGTTCCCTTACATGCCTGCAAATAAGTCAGGAAGCTGGTGCCTGCCGGTCTTTCTTCTTCTCTTTTTTATTTAGTCTGGTTCCCCCACACATCAGATGCTACCAGCATGGAGGGCGAGCTTCCCTTTTGCAGTTGGTCTGCTTTGGAAGCACTCTCCCAGACACACCTCAAGGCGTGCCTCGTCACTATTGTTTGACTCTGGAAACACCCTCCACAGGTTCCTGCTTTGAACCGCTTCTTCCACAGGTGGTGGATAGCTGATCGAAGTCACGAAAGTCACTAGAGGTGACCTTGAGGATGATACCCACCCCTTCCCTTTTTCTCTCTACTTCCTGGGATGTGACCTTGTGAACTGTCCCCAGAGCAGCTCCTGCTCCGGGGACTGTACTGTTCTGTCGTGCCTGCCCTGTTAGGATGGACCGTACTCCTTAGAAACTACGAGTCCAAACTGGTCTTTTCTCCCTTAAGTTGGCTCGGTTGGGCATTTTGGTCACAGGGACTAAAAAGATACTAACACTCTGAGGTTGTCTGAGGAGTGATCACAGATGAAGAGAAAAGAGACCCTGACAGAGCCTTGGGTTCTTCGAGTCAGAGAAGGGCATCTACCAAGCACCCCAAAGTAGTGTGGCGCAAAGAGGTAAGAGGAGGCTCACTTCCAGTGAGAGGAGTCAACAGCTGCTGTGACCCCAAATGAAGCAGATCCGGGGCATGAAGACAGGAAGTAGATCCTGGGCAGGAAGTCAGTGAGTGGAGAAGATAGAAAACCAAAGGGACCTTGTAATCAGAGCATCTCCACAGCCTTAACCAAACTCACCTCACGGTACCTCAGCACTGCAAGCCACTCACTGCTTCAGGATCCTCCTGTGCTCACTGGTAAGACGGGAGCACTAATTCCCACCCAGGATTACAGAGTCTGAGAGAGCTGAGAGAGGCCACAGAACCAACACTTCGGGGTTATTCTGTTAGGGACCTGACAGCTCGAAGCTCAGACATCTCTTTCACAGGTTCCCAAGGTTCAAGGCCAAGCTTAAAGTGTCTCCAGGGCTGGTTCTGGGTGATGGCATTCTTTGTGGCTTGAGGGGGACTATGTCCTTTTTTATTTTTTTAACTTTATATATTACCTATTTATTTATATAGGTATGTGAGTCATATTATGTACGTCACAATGGCATTAAACTCAGGATCTTCTTGGCTCAGACTCCTGAGACCTGGGGGTCACAAGCACACATGATTATATGCAGATAGACAGTGATGCACTAGAAGTGTCTTCATGTGACAATATACCTCTCTCCTCTGTAGGTGTGAGAGCTTGGAGTCTCTTTCATCTTTCCTTCTTGCTTTCCTTTCCTTTCCTTTCCTTTCCTTTCCTTTCCTTTCCTTTCCTTTCCTTTCCTTTCCTTTCCTTTCCTTTCCTTTCCTTCCCTTCCCTTCCCTTCCCTTCCCTTCCCTTCCCTTCCCTTCCCTTCCCTTCCCTCCCCTCCCCTCCCCTCCCCTCCCCTCCCCTCCCCTCTTCTCCTCTCCTCTCCTCTCCTTTCTACCTACTCTTTTTCTTCCTTGTGATGAGTCCAGATCCCAGGCTTTTGCTACGCTAAGCCCCTGCTCTGACTCTGAACGACACCCCCACTGTTCTTCCTCTTCTTATGGGACACTAACCCTGGCTGATTAGAACTCTGCCCTGAGTCCTCCCTAAACCCCCATTTCCAAATACAGCCATGTTTGGAAGTCCTGCTTGGGCCTGTGAATGTGTGAAGGAACACTGCTACATCCACAGCAGCACTGCTCAAGGCCCATCCCTTTGTGAGGCTGTGACTGCTGGGGCCCTGTTGTTGTTGTTCCTTTGTGGATTTTATGATTTTATAGTATACAGTACAATCCACAACCAAAACATATAGAATTGTTATTCAGAAATTTAAAAACATATTTATTTAAATGGCTTTAATCAACAGCTTCAGAAATGTCTGCTTAACAAAACTTGGTCAACACTGCCATCTACTGGAATTTTGTCCAAAGCTTGTTTGTTTGATTATTATTTATCTTTTGTTCACTCTGTAATTTATCTGCTGCTATCTTATTTTTCCCCCTTCCTTCCTTCCTTTCTTTCTTTCTTTCTTTCTTTCTTTCTTTCTTTCTTTCTTTCTTTCTTTTTGGATTGGTTTTTTTGAGACAGGGTTTCTCTGTATAGCCCTGGCTGTCCTGGAACTCACTCTGTAGACCAGGCTGGCCTCGAACTCAGAAATCCGCCTGCCTCTGCCTCCCAAGTGCTGGGATTACAGGCGTGTGCCACCACTGCTCGGCTTTTCCCCCTTTTCTAATTAGAGTAGATGATGCCCTGGCTACTTAATCCAATCAATATACTAAAAGATACACAAGGATCCTAACATCACACGTATGGTCTTTTTTCTATCTTTAGGATCCACTCTATACTTGTAACATGCTGGCAGGGGGTGAAGATGGGGCACTCTTTTCATAATTAGGCTGATTTTGTTTGTCATAAAGCATTTAATCCCATAGTTCATCCAATCCATGAACGAGAGAGAGAGAGAGAGAGAGAGAGAGAGAGAGAGAGAGAGAGAAGTTCTGTGGTGGTAAGAGGTGTTTTTTTTAATATGAAATATCTTTTTTTAAATTAAGTATATTCTTTATTTACATTTCAAATGTTGTCCCCTTTCCTGGTTCCCCCCTCCCCTGAAAATCCCATAAACCATCCCCCTTCCCCAATTAACCCACCCCCGCTTCCCCGTCCTGGTATTCCTCTACACTACGGCATCAAGTCTTTCCAGGACCAAGGGCCTCTTCTCCCTTTGGTGTCTAAAAAGACCATCCTTGGCTGCCCATGTGTCTGGAGCCATGGATAACTCCATGTGTACTCTTTGGTGTTTTTGTCCCTGGGAGCTCTGGGAGCACTGGGTGACTCATATTGTTGTTGTTCCTCCTGTGGCAATGCAAACCTCTTCAACTCCTTGGGTCCTTTCTCTAGCTCCTCCATTGGGGACCCTGTGCTCAGTTCAATGGATGGCTGAGAGTGTCCCCCCCCCCTGTATTTGTCATGCACTAGCAGATCCTTCCAGGTGATAGCTGTATCCGGTTCAGATGAGCCAGCACTTGTGGGCATCCACATTAGTGTCTGGGTTTTGTAACTGTGTATAGGATGCATCACTGGGTGTGGTAGTCTCTGGATGGTCTTTCCCTCAGACTCTGCTCAACCTTTTGCCATTCAAAACAATGAATTCATGAAATTCTTAAGACAAATTGATGGAACTGGAGAATATCATCCTGAGTGAGGTAACCCAGTCACAAAAGAACACTCTTGGTATGCCCTCACTGATAAGTGGATATTAGCCTAGAAGCTTGGAATACTCAAGACACAATTCACATATCAAATGATGCCCAAGAAGGAGGAAGAACAAAGTATGGATCCTTGCGTCCTTTGTAGAAAAGGGGAAAAATACCCACAGAAGGAGATACAGAGACAAAAGGTAAATGAGTTTATGACCCCAAATTTAACAAATAGGCTCCCGCTGGCAGTGAGGACCAAGTTCAACATTACAGAATTGGATTCAGAGACTCGCGGGCTTGCAGCACTATGGAGATCAGTGCATTTCCTCAGGAAGTGGAAACCGAGCTACATTAGGACCCAGGCACGCCACTCGTGGCCGTGACCCCAAGCACTCCCAGCCATTGGACCCCAGAGATTCTCACACGTTCATTGTTATTTCAGCACAGCTCACAATAACCAAGTATGCGTCTTAGTTAGGGTCTTATTGCTGTGAACAGACACCATGACCAAAACAACTCTTATAAAGACAGCATTTAATCAGGCCTGGCTTACAGGTTCAGAGGTTCAGTCTATGATCATCGAGGTAGGAACACGGTGGCATCCAGGCAGGCATGGTGCAGGAAGAGCTGAGAGTTCTACATCCTCATCTGAAGGCTTCGAGCAGAATACTGGCTTCCAGGAAGCTAGGATGAGGGTCTTAAAGCCTACACCCACAGTGATACACCTACTCTAACAAGGTCACACCTACTCCAATAAGGCCACGCCTACTCCAACACAGCCACACCTTTTAATAGTGCCACTCCCTGGGCCAAGCATATACAAACCCTCACAATATGGGACCAGCCTAAATGCCCGTCATGAAATAGAGATATATAACTGAGATCTGAAACATATTCAACATCTTTTCTTTTCCAAGAGGTGGCTTGGCTTAATTATGTTTCTTTGTTTGTTTGTGTGTGTGTGTGTGTGTGTGTGTGTGTGTGTGTGTGTGTAAGTTTGTGACCACCCTAGCCCACTTGTAGAAGTCAGAGGCCAATTCCAAGAAGTTGGTTCTCTCCTTCTACTACGTGGGACCTGGGAATTGAACTCAGGACATCTGGCTTTTCCCTATTCAGCCACTGCTCCAGTTCCAACCGAGTCTTATCATCTGTAAAGAAAAATAAAATGTCATTTGCAGAAAGGTGGGTCAAACTGGAGATAAAAGCAGACTCAGGGCATTATGGCACATTTTCTTTCATATGAAGGATCCGGAGGGAAAACAGACACACATGTAGATGGGAGGTTAACAGGAAGTAGGTAGGGTATGAGAGCTGAGAGAGCATATTGGGGCTGTCATGACCTGTGTGGCTGGGTCCTGGAAACATTGACTGAGATGATGAGAGAGTAAGGAGAGGACAGACAGACAGACGGGGGTTGATCAAGCCATGCACTCTATCGAGACACACCAACAGCAACCTAGAAACTCAGAGCATTTGTTATGTTCAGCACGAATAAGGAGGAGGCAGGTTAGATAATCTCAGTAGCAGATCTCTGTAGGGGGACATCCTTGGGTTGCAGTCATCCGGGAGGAAGAAAATGTGGTTACTAGTTTCTGCTCACACTGCTTGTAGCTAAGGGCCAGGCATCCCTAACATCTGTTCTTGGCCACTCCTCTAATCCTGACCTGGGAAGACCTTCCCATTCCCACGGTCTGGGGTACTGGAGTCCTTGAGATGGACATGCTCATGTCAACAACACAGAGTCACTCAGGCCTTCATCTGCTCCCCATGACGGGCAGAGCAGGGGAGGCTTATGTCATCCAAGCACATGCATATGTGGAAATGCCATAATGAAACCTAGCATTTTATACAACAATCCATAGTAATGAAAATACATTTGGCAAGTAAACAGAAACAGAGTTCAGAGGTCACAGGGGACATGCAGAGCATGAATGATGAGTCTGCTTCAATTTCTAGCACCACGGAAAGGTAGAGGACAAGGATTCATGTGGGATGGGAAGGTGTTTGGTCTCATGCCATATGAGGCTAGACACGCAGCTGGTGGAGAGTCTGCCTAACATGCACAGGGCCATGGCTTCCTAGGGAGGGAGGAATGAATGGAGGGAAGAAAGGAAGAAGGGAGGAGTGAGTGATCCTGTAACAGAGCATCTCAGGGGGACCAAACACCACACGAGACATATTCTTAAAGCCCACGAACTCTTTCTAAAATAGATCACTTACTGGGACACAAAGCAAGTCTCAACAAATACACGCACACACACACACACACATTTATATATGTACATATATGTATATATGTATTTGTTGGTGATTGTTTTTGTTTGTCTGATTGTTAATTTTTTAAGATTTATTTATTTTAAATATATGGGTGCTCTTTCTGCATGTATACCTGCACACCAGAAAAGGGCATCAGATTACATTATAAATGGTTGTGAGCAACCATGAAGTTATTGGGAATTGAACTCAGGACCTTTAGAATATCAGACAGCACTCTTAAGCACTGAGCCATCTCTCCAGCCCTGTCTGGTTTTGTTTTTTGTTTTGTTTGAGACAGGGTTTCTCTGTGTAGTCCTGGTTGGCCTGGAACTCACTCTGTGGACCAGGCTGGCCTCAAACTCAGAGATCTACCTGCCTCTGTTTCCTGAGTGCTGGGATTAAAGGCATGTGCCACCACTTCCGGGTTAGTCTCACCAAATACTGAAAAACTGAAATAATTTCTTGTATTATTTCAATATAATGTAGTAATAGTCTATCATCAATGGAATAGTTAGAATCTATAGCAAAAGGCATTATAGAAAATACATAAAGGGGCTGGAGAGATGGCTCAGTGGTTAAGAGCACCGACTGCTCTTCCAGAGGTCCTGAGTTCAATTCCCAGCAACCACATGGTGGCTTACAACCATCTGTAGTGGGGTCTGGTGACCTCTTCTGGTGTGTCTGATGAGAGTAATGGTGGTGTACTCATATGCATAAAATAAATAAATCTTTTTAAAAAAAAGAAAAAAGAAAATACATAAAGTCATGAGGATTTAACAACACAGCACTGAATGATGAATGGCTCACTGGAGAAATCAAAAGGGGAAACAGTCCTCTAACTGAATGAATTGAAAGTACAACATACCAAACCCTCAAGGGTCCACAGCAGAAGAGCCACGAGATAGTTAACTCTTGTCAACTTGATGGGATTTAGAATCAACATAGATGCAACCCGAGGGTGTGCCTGTGAGGGAGCTGATAATTGCGTTGAGAAGACATATCCTAAATGCAGCCAAGGTCCTGGACCGAAGGAAAAGGGGAGAGCAGGCAGAGCACCAGCATTCATCCTTCCCCGCCTTGTGACTGCTGCCTCACACTCACACCACCACGCCTTCCTCACCACGATGGACTGTACGACCAGAAACTGTGAGCCCAAACAAACACTTCCTTCTTTAATTTGCTTTTGGAGGGCAGTTTTATTGTAGCAAGAAGACAACTAATACAGGACATAAACAGAATCTCTCAGCATTTCAGTATGGAAGAACTTGAGAACTAGCTTCCCCGGGGACTTTGACAAATAACTCTGTGTGTGTGTGTGTGTGTGTGTGTGTGTGTGTGTGTGAGAGAGAGAGAGAGAGAGAGAGAGAGAGAGAGAGAGAGAGAGAGAGATTTGGAACAAATTGGAACAAATCAAACCTTATCTATGAACAAGTCAGGGAGCTGAGATATCTAGACCAATTAGTTGAGGAAAGATCAGGGACTGACTGTAAGGCTTAAAATCTAGAATTTCCTAGAAGGACCTTGATCTATTAAGTTTTGCCAGAGGTTTGCCTAGTGTAGAAATATGGCATCCCTTGCAACTCACTGAATGGCACATTTCATTGTTGCAAATCTTTCCAAACCTATAAACAATTACTGAACTTTAATCATATGGACCCATGGCAGTGTGAGGCTGCCAATGACACACTTTGAAATTCATTCTCAAAAAAAAAAAAAAAAAAAAAAAAAGGAAATAGCCGAGATGAATGGGTGAGTTGGTAACAGGAAGGGAGATGGACAGATGTGTAGAATGGAAAACATTGGAACCTGTTAGCTGTTGAGCTAGCTGGCAAACTTGTGAGTTGTACTTTGAGATTGAGATTGATTCTAAACTGGGTGGTGATGGTTGCAGGCTTTTAATCACAGCACTTGGGAGACAAAAGTAGGTGTATCTTTATGAGTTTAAGGGCGTCCCGGTCTACAAAGCGAGTTCAGGATGAACAAAGCTATAGAGAGAACCCCACCTCCAAAAGATTGGCTCGTGTAGAGAGAATATCTTATGTATTGTATGGATGCATCACCTGCTAAGAAAGAGAGAGAGAGAGAGAGAGAGAGAGAGAGAGAAAGAAAAGAAAGGAAAAGAAAAGAAAAGAAAAGAAAAATTTTAATTGATCTGCACACCCTACACATTCCATACAAACATCTTTATAGAACCATGTATTGCTGGAGAGATTTATTATTACAGAATGAAAGACCAAGAGGAGAACCCTGACAGGATTCACTCTGGATGCTGAGATGCTGAGACCTGCTCTTCCAGCTCCCTGATTGATCCTGCCTCAAACTAATGCTGTTTCAGAGACTTCTAGAACAGCTTCAGAAAGGACTGCTAATCCCAGATGATCTTGGTTCATCCAGTCTTTCAAACTGTTCCAATTGGGAACTTCAGTTAAGCCCTAAATTTTCTCAACATAAAGAGACTGGACAACAAATGATGTCAACTGCTTTCCTTTTGATGTAACCATTTTCCCAACTTCCTTTTGGGCCCCCAAACAGGAAATCTTTGCTCAAATCAGCAGGAAGCATTTATAGGAAAACTGTCTTCCCTGTCCCTTAAATTGACGTGGATGGCTTTGGTCATTTTATGAATTATTAATATGTTGCCATTTTAGAGGATGATTTATGAATAATTATAGTCTTAGACAAGAGGGGAATGAAATGGGAAACAAAGATTTAGGGATTTCTTTTTTTCTTTACTTTTTCTTTATCCTTTCTTAGGTAAGGGAAGGGGGATGAAAAGAAAAAAGAGGATTATGGATATATTATAGAAATTAAGCAAATAAGGGTAAATTATTGAATCTAATCTTAATCAAAAAATTATAACCATAATCTTACATTGGTAGATATCTTTATATTTTGATGCAAAGTTGAAGTTATATTTTCTTACATTAATGCAAAATTTTGTATATTGATACAGTACTAAAGTTCTCATTGGTATAAATCTTTGTATATTGATAGAAAATTTAAGATTAACTTATTACAACATATTTTTATGTTTCAACTCTTGTATATTTTGTGTTTCAACTCTTTTAAAATACATAGTATTTTAAAAATACAAGGTTTAATCCAAGTCTTTTAAATAGCTGCTCTTACAAACTGTTTAGGATAATTAGATAATGAATGTTAATAGTCAATCAAACTAATGGTATCATGTTAGATACCAATCTGGATTATTACAGAAATAAATATACATCCTGGGTTGTATAGGTAATAAATAGCTGGAGACAGGCAACATTTGCTTGCTCAGATACACTGTGAATAGATAGATGGTTCTTCAAAACCTCAGATATCCTCAAAATATGGCATTTATAATTATTTCATCATTAAAAGATCTTTGACTATGAGACAGGTCTCTTGACAGTACCCCTCTTCTGCTTCAAAGATGAGGAGAATCAATAGCTTCTATGTGGAGTTGCTTCAATAGTGGAAAGCTAGCCACTGGGCAAAGAAAATACCCATGCTTACTACAGATAAATAAAGGACAAATGGATGAAGGGAAGTTGATTATCAAACTCTGTCAAGACAGGGTAAGCATGCCATTCATAATTCCTGCTTCACAAAATGTCTGTCAGATATACTGGGTCAGAAGGCTAAAGATGGATGCTCCAAAATTATAGAGGCAATATTGGGGTCTGTCCAGATAATCAGCTGCCTCTGTCATTTCTATAACTTTTGGAAGCTGTGTCCCAGTACTTTCTGTATACTCAGGTAATATTTATTTCTTCTCAGATCTCTGATGGGGTTCAAGACTAGACAGTCATAGTCTTACTATTAGCTTAAGTTGTTTAGGGTTTAAGAAGATGTTCTAGATCTACGAAGATTTTTTAGGATGATAATATAAATTAGGATAAAAATAAGTTAAGTACAAAACTTTAAACACACCAAAATAAGATAGATAATAGAATGTTTTCTAAAATTGCCAAATGTAAATGTATATTATACTTCATAGTTTTCATAATTGTTATAATTGTCCAATTTAAGTTTGAAGGAAAGGGAAACTTTTATTGGACTAAAAAAGGAAATTGTAGAGAGCATATCTTGTGTATTATATGGATGCATTACCTGTCAATTAAAAAGCCTATGGCCGGGCCGGGCGGTGGTGGCGCACGCCTGTAATCCCAGCACTTGGGAGGCAGAGACAGGCGGATTTCTGAGTTCGAGGCCAGCCTGGTCTACAGAGTGAGTTCCAGGACAGCCAGGGCTATACAGAGAAACCCTGTCTCAAAAAACAAAAAACAAAAAACAACAAAAACAAAAACAAAAACAAAAACAAAAAAAGCCTATGGCCTATGGCTTACACAGGAAAAAGAGGTGGGGCATCCAGGAGGCAGAAAGGATTCTGGGAGAGAGCCAGGCAAGAGACTCACTAGGAAGATGTAACACGATGCATGTTATCTGAGCACAGGAACTAGCCATGTGACAGAATGTTGGTTAAAATAAATGGATTATCTTAAGTTAGGATTCTATTCATAAAGACCTTAGCTATACTACCCTAGCTATACTGCCAAGGTATCTGTAAATATAACTTGAGTCTGAATCTTATTTCTAGAAGCCTGAAAATGAGAGAAAGAAACAGGAATAACTGCAACAGGTCCTAGATTTAGAACAATATTTTTTAAATATTTCTTTACTTTATGTATATGAGTACACTGTAGCTGTCATCAGACACACCAGAAGAGGACATCATATCCCATTACAGATGGTTGTGAGTCACCATGTGGTTGCTGGGAATTGAACTCAGGACCTCTGGAAGAGCAGTCAGTGCTCTTAACCCCTGAGCCATCTCTCTAGCCCTAGAACGATATTTTTAAAGTATGTCTTCGACATAAAAACCAGGGGAGGAACCAGGTGTGGTTTCAGTGGTAGAGCACTGGCTTAGCCTGTGTGTTGCTCTGGGTAAGAGCCCTAGCACTGCAAGAAATAACAAACAGGAAAAAAGAGAAAAGAAAAGAAAAGAAAAGAAAAGAAAAGAAAAGAAAAGAAAAGAAAAGAAAAGAAAAGAAAAGAAAGAATAAGCTTTAGAGAATATGTTTTGAGACTCATATATTTTTAAGTCATCTTGTAGTTAATGTAGCATATTTTAGTTGTATTTACATTCCATGATGTTCTGTGTATGCATCTACTACATTAGGAACACAAGGGACAAACACGGCTGTATTTATGCAGTAATAAGCGACACGCAACATTTAAAATGAAATGCATTCATAAGCAAAAACCAAGATAGTGTGGCAGTAAGGTTAAAGGCATTATGACCTGGCTGTGCAGGAGAAACTCAAGTGGCTTCCTGGAACTTTCAAGACTCATCCATATTCAGCGACAGCCAGAGCGTGTCAGAGAGCTCAGGAAATTGCAACCGAAGACAAGAGTTATTTCCCAGCATCTGCTTGTGCAAAGAGCATAAAACATTTAAAGCAATGTGTGTTCACTGCAGTCCTGTTTCTCTTTCTCGGCTAGTAAATTCGAATGCATTTACTGGAACTGGAAGACCCAGGCCAGACCTGTGTATTTGGATACCACTCAGCCCATTTCCCTCTGAAGCGTCCTTCAGATTCCTGGGAGTGTAAAGCCCCCATGTATTGACAGCTCTATCCCTTGATGAGGACCAGGAAGGATACTGAGGTCCTTGGTTCTAAAGGAAGAACACAGGACCTGACCTGGTGGTACCAGTCTTTAATCACAGCACTTGGGAGGTAGAGGCAGGCAGATCTCTATGAGTTTGAGGCCAGCCTAGTCTACATAGTGAGACCCTGCCTCAACTTCTCCTTACCCCTCCCCAACAAAAAGAAAGTAAGCACTGCTTTGTGTTGATTCTTTTTGAGGCAGAAAAGGAAGGGAAAGTGATGGAATTATATCTTAATTGTAAAAAAGGTGATATAGCTGTCTCCTGAGAGGCCCTGCCAGAGCCTTACAGAAGTGAATGTTTGCAGCCAACCATTGGACTGAGCATGAGGTCCCCAATGGAAGAGTTAGAGAAAGGACTGAAGGAGCTGAAGGGGTTTACAACCCCATAGGAAGAAAAACAGTATCAACCAACCAGACCCCTCCCTCCCCCAAAGCTCCCAGGGACTAAGTCACCAACCAAGGACCACACAAGGCTCCAACTGCATATGTAGCAGAGGATTGCCTTGTCAGGCATCAATGGGAGGAGAGGCTCTTAGTCCTAGGAAGGCTTGATAGATGCCCCAGAGTAGGGGAATGGAGGTAGGGGAGGTGGAAATGGGGTGGGTGGAGGAACACCTTCATAGAAGCAGGAGGAGGGGGATAGGATAGGGGGTTTCTGGGAGAGGGTAAACCAGGAAAGGGGATAACATTTGAAATGTAAATAAAAAAATACCCATTTTTAAAAAAAAAAAAAGGAAAAAGAAAAGAAAAGAAAAGGAAAGGAAAGAAAAGAAAAGAAAAGAAAAGAAAAGAAAAGAAAAGAAAAGAAAAGAAAAGAAAAAAGCCGGGCGTGGTGGCGCACACCTGTAATCCCAGCACTTGGGAGGCAGAGGCAGGCGGATTTCTGAGTTCGAGGCCAGCCTGGTCTACAGAGTGTGTTCCAGGACAGACAGGACTGGACTACACAGAGAAACCCTGTCTCGAAAAACCAAAAAGAAAAAAAGAAAAAAAAAGAAAAGAAGAGAAGAGAAGAGAAGAGAAGAGAAGAGAAGAGAAGAGAAGAGAAGAGAAGAGAAAAGAAAAGAAAAGAAAAGAAAAGAAAAGAAAAGAAAAGAAAAGAAAATGTGCAGGCACCACCTTGTGGCAGGAAGTGTGTTTTCTAGACCATCCATGTCAGAAGTGCCTCCAGTTGGGAAGAACTTGGGACTATTGTAGATTCGGAATCTACCGAGATATTGGTAGATTGGGCTGGTAGGTTTGAACAGTGAAACTGGAATAGCATCGTTTGAAAGCAAAGTACTAAAGGGCTGCAGCGACCATAGAGCTGAGTGTACAGCAGTCAAACCACACTGGCTGATAATGTTACAGGCTTGAGCTCCTCGGAGCAAACACCATGTAAAGTGTGCTCACGACCCTGGAAAGAAAGTCAAAGTAGGCACAGAAAGACAAGAAGGTCACTTAGTGTGGTCGTGGTCATCATTTCACAATGCGCACACATGCCAAAACAGTGCACACACACCTGGAATATATACAATTATTGTCAGGGATATTCCACTAGGCATGAACAAAAATAATAAAGAATGAGGCACATAGCCTTTGTTTAGCTAAAGGGGAAGCCAGTTTACTTTATAATCAAAGGCAAGCTTATGCCCTATTCCACTGTTTTCTAAATGTTCCCTGAGCCTTGGGGTAGAGGTTGATACAGATGTCCCATTTGGGGCTGAGCACTCAAAAAAAAAAAAAGCCTTTTTCTCAGAACTTTGACCAGTTATGAGTCTCTGCATTAACTGCTACCCACTGCGGAGAGAAGCTTCTCTGGCCACGATTCAGAGCAGCACAAACCTATGGGCATAAGTGTAAGTAAGAATAATTTACCATTACTTCATGACATTGCTGTGATAACCCGGTGAAATAAAATATATAATTAGTAGTAGATCTTACCATCATAATCGTTTCTATATAGTCAGCAAGGTATGTTGCAAGGATCTCTAAAACACAAATTAGAACCCATTAATGGGTTCTACTCCGCCAATAGTGAGTAAGGAGTTATCTCATTGAGTTGCTGTCTTAGTCAGGGTTTCTATTCCTGCACAAACATCATGACCAAGAAGCAAGTTGGGGAGGAAAGGGTTTATTGAGCTTACACTTCCACACAGCTGTTCATCACCAAAGGAAGTCAGGACTGGAACTCAAGCAGGTCAGAAGCAGGAGCTGATGCAGAGGCCATGAGGGGATGTTCCTTACTGGCTTGCTTCCCCTGGCTTGCTCAGCCTGCTCTCTTATAGAACCCAAGAATACCAGCCCAGAGATGGCACCACCCACAAGGGGCTCTCCCTGACTTGATCACTAATTGAGAAAATGCCCCACAGCTGGATCTCATGGAGGCACTTCCCCAACTGAAGCTCCTTTTCCTATGATAACTCCAGCCTGTGTCAAGTTGACACACAAAACTAGCCAGTACAATTGACCCCTTGTCAACTTGACACACCAACATATCACTATTAAGCCTCAACCCTTACTTTCTTATTCATCCCCAAGATGTAAATAAGGTAAAAAGTCCCACAGTCTTTACATATTAAAAGTTCAACCCCTTTAAAATGTCCAATATCTTAAAATTCCAAGTCTTTTAAAAATTTAAAGTCTCTTAACTGTGGGCTCCACTAAAATACCTTCTTTCAAGAGGGAAAAATATCAGGGCACAGTCACAATCAAAAAAGCAAAACTCAAACTCCAATGGTTCAATGTCTGGGATCCAACTCACGATCTTCTGGGCTCCTCCAAGGGCTTAGGTCACTTCTCCAGCTCTGCCCTTTGTAGCACACAACTTGTCTTCTAGGCTCCAGCTGCCTGTACTCCACTGCTGCTGCTGTCCTTGGTGGTCATCGCATAGTACTGGCATCTCCAAGCCTCAACTCTTTTGCATGACCCCTTCAGTCCTGGGCCATCAATTACAACTGAGGGTACACTTCCACCAATGGCCTTCCATGGCCTCTCACTGTACCAAGCCTCAGCTGTTCTTCATGATGCCTTCATGCCTTCAAAAGCAGTACCACCTGGGTGACTCTTACACAGTACCAAGTCCTGCTACAGCACGAGGCACAACCTTGGCTATCTGGAACACATCCTCTGTGCTCTCAGAAAACACTTCCCAGAAGATTTCACCTCAGTGATGCTGGTTTCTTCTTACTCACCGCTAATTTCTTAGCTCCAGCTAACCAGCATCAATAGTCCCAGTAACACAAAGGTTGACTTTAATGGTTTTGGTATCTTGTTACTCACAGCTGATTCTTCAGCCCCAGCTAACCAAAACCACAGAATCTTCATGGCCCTGATAAGAGTCTTTAATTTTCCCTCTGAAACTTCACAAGCCAGGCCTCCATCTTCTGCATTGTTCTCAACATAATCTTCCAAGCTCCTACACATCTCACAGAGGTCTCAACAGTGAATGGACCATCTAATCCAAAGTTCCAAAGTCCTTCCACAGTCCTCCCCAAAACATGGTCAGGTTGTCACAGGAATACCCCACTACGCTGGTACCAATTTGTCTTAGTCAGGGTTTCTATTCCTGCACAAACATCATGACCAAGAAGCAAGTTGGGGAGGAAAGGGTTTATTGAGCTTACACTTCCACACAGCTGTTCATCACCAAAGGAAGTCAGGACTGGAACTCAAGCAGGTCAGAAGCAGGAGCTGATGCAGAGGCCATGAGGGGATGTTCCTTACTGGCTTGCTTCCCCTGGCTTGCTCAGCCTGCTCTCTTATAGAACCCAAGAATACCAGCCCAGAGATGGCACCACCCACAAGGGGCTCTCCCTGACTTGATCACTAATTGAGAAAATGCCCCACAGCTGGATCTCATGGAGGCACTTCCCCAACTGAAGCTCCTTTTCCTATGATAACTCCAGCCTGTGTCAAGTTGACACACAAAACTAGCCAGTACAGTTGCTAAGAAATGAAGATGAAATGAAGGGCCAGGAATGCGGCCCAGCAGTGGGGTGTTTGCCTCATATGCAGGCCCTGGGTTCAATCCCCAACAGTGATGGGGGAAATGAAATCACAGTTGCAGTCAGTCTCAGAAGTTTCTCTATTTTTGATAACGAACAGAAGACAGAGACAGAGACACTGGGTCTTCTCTGTCAGCCATGGTGTCATGAAGTCACTTATGCTCAAGCTTTGCCCAATGTGGCACAGTCTCTTGATGCTCACGGACCATGATATAGAACTCTCAGCTCCTCCAGCACTGTCTACCCGCACACTGCCATGCTTCCCACCATGATGATAATGGACTGAAGCTCTGAAGCTGTAAGCGAGCCCAATGAAGTTTTCCTTTCTAAGAGTTGCCTTGGTCATGGTGTCTTTTCAGAGCAATAGAAACCCTGACTAAGATAGTTCAGTGGGTAGAAGCACTTGCCACCAAGCCTTGTGACCTACCCCCCACAGTGACACACTTCCTCCAACAAGGTCATGCCTACTCCAGTAAGGCCACACACCTCCTAATAGTGCCAGCTTCCTAAGGCCAAGCAGTCAAACACAGGAACCTATGAGGCCCAAACCTTTTCAAGCCACCCCATGAGCCATGCCACCGGCCCTCATTATTTCACTTTTAGGTTTGGGCACTGCAGGTTGAAGCCAAGCTAAGAACTCCCTTCACCACAAAGCTGACTCCCTGGCCCACAGAGGATGAGTGCTTTCTTTCTCTGGGATTAATTCTGAACATTCTGAGTGTCACTCCATGAACTCACACAGAGCACCTGTTACAGCCTGGTGTGGGCACAGAGGACTCAGTGGACAAAACGCTTGTCATGATGGGGCTCGTGTTCCAGTGGAAACCTTAGAAAATTGGGAAAGAGTATTTTCCCAGACTCACTGATCTATTATCTCACCGCATGCACCACAGTAGAAGACAAACATGTTTGAAGTACCATAGTGACTGACTTCAGCGCCTATGTCCCTTCCCCAATGGTGGTTCCCAACCACCTGGATCCATCACCGTGTTTAGTGTCTGTCCACTCTGCTCAGTCCTCCTTCCATCGCTGAGACAAACAACTTAAGAGGAAGGAAAAGTTTACTTGGGTCACAGATCCTGAGATTTCAGGCCCGTTGCTTTTAGCTCTTCCCCAGGCATCAATCAGAGCACGAGTGAGTGGTGAGAGAAGCCACTTGCCTGACGGTGGCAGAGGATCTGAAAGATGGAAGGAGAAACAGAGTGCCAAGTATCCCTGTCAAGGCATGCTACCAGAGACCTGCTTCCTACAGCAAGGTCTGACTTCCTGACTTTTCCACGCACTTGCTATAGCCCACTAGCTGTGAATCTATTCACTATATCAAAGTACTTCTGACCTTATCATGCCCCAAGGGCCCCGCTTCTCAACATCATTATGCCTTTAATGCATCTTTTTGGGAGACCAGGCTAGAAGTAGTGTTACACACTGGTAATCCCAGCACTTGGGATCAAGAGTTCCAGCCTGAGCTTCAGATGCAACCTGTCTCAAAAATTAAACCAAGAGAGTCAGTGGAGTTGCTCCGTGGGTGTGATGGTTTGAATAAGCATGACTCCCAAAGGCTCATAGGGAGTGGCACTATTAGAGGGTGTGGCCTTGTTGAAAGAAGTGTGCCACTAGGGGGTAGGCTTCTGGGTCTCAGTTCAAGCCCCACCAGGGTGGCACTTCACTTCCTGCTGCCTGCCTCATGTAGAACTCTCGATTCTCAGCTCCCTTCTCCAGCGCCATGACATGCTTACCACCGTGATGATAAGGGACTAAACTTCTTAAACAGTAAGCCAGCCATATTGAAATGTTTTTCATTATAAGAGTTGCTGTGGTCATGACAACTTTTCACAGAAATAAAACCCTAAGTAAGACAGTGGGTAAAGGTCGTTGCGTCTAAGCCTAAAGACCTGAGCTTAAACCCCTGGATCTAAGTAGTGGAAGGAGAGGGTCAATTCTGGCAAGTTGTCCTTTGATCTCTACACAAGCACAATAGCAAGTGAAGCCACATATTTACTGAACACGCATGCGCACACACATGCATGCACACGCACACACACTCAAGTAAATATAATTAATAAACTCCAAGCTTCAGCATAATGTCAGCTTAATTCTGGAGAACACAAAACTGATACCTGAAGTGAGTGTGGATCAAAAGGAAGAAGGTTCTAAAATGTGAGCCCTCACTGCCATCTCAGTCCACTGAGGCTATTATAATAAGTCACCTTAGACTGGTTATTTCTGAAGTACAGAAATGTATCACCCATACTTCTGAAGTCTGGAAGGTCTGTGACCTAAATGCCAGAATATTCATTATCTAGTGAGAGGTCAGCACGTGGATTCATTTCTATGTTTTGTCCTCACATGGGGGAATATCCATCTGTTCTCCCCACCCCCATCCTTCCTCTTAGTGCTGGCTGTGGAAGCCAAAGCCTTGTATACAGTAGGCAAACACTCTACCAAGAAGCTACAGCTAAGTCCTATAGATTCACAGGTGTGGAGAGTTCTACGTGACAGCACTGACTGAGTGAGCTGTGGTAAGAAGTTGGAGTACCCAAGTCTCTTTCTTGCTGGCAGAAGCAGCACTTCTCGAGTGCCAGACTCATTTGCAAACCTTTCCATAATGTCACCCTACCAGAGCATGCCTGCGCTCTCAACATCCAATCCTTTCCACATGCCTCATTTCCTTATTTCTAAATAGGTCAGAGCTCTGTGAGTTTCAGGAGAAGAGGTACAAAACATTTGCACCCCAATTTTCTTATACATACACATAAGAAGGCATGGTTTTTCTAATATGTAATATAAACCTGGAAAATGCATGTGGGAATAGATTTTAAAAGAGTTGGGCTATGTGGTGGTTTGAATATGCTTGGCCCAAGGACTGACACTGTCAAGAGGAATGGCCTTGTTGGAGTAGGTGTGACCTTGTTGGAGGAAGTGTGTCACTGTGAGTGTGGGCTTTAAGACCCCTGATCCTACTTGCCTGGAATCCAGTCTTCTTCATGTGGCCTTCAGATGAAGATGTAGAACTCTCAGTTCCTTCTGCACCATGCCTGCTTGGACTCTGCCATGTTCCCTCCTTGATATTAATGGACTGAACCTCTGAACCTGTAAGCCATCCCCAATTAAATGCTATCCTTATAAGAGTTGCCATGGTCATAATGTTTATTCATAGCAGTAAAACCCTAACGAAAACAGAAGTTGGTATCAGGAGTGGGGTATTGCTGTGATTGACCTGACCATACTTTTGTTTGGAAGGATGGTGGTTTGGGGACTTTGGATTTGGAATGCAGTGGAATGCTTTAAGTGGGGCCTAATGGGCCATCATAGTAGGAATATGGAAGACTGTTGCCCAAGGTGATTTGAATTGTGGAAGCCTGGCTCTAGAGATTTCAGAGGAGAAGAATTTTAATATGTGTCTGAAAGACTGTTCTTGTGATATTTTGGTGAAGAATGTAACTGCATTTTCCCTTTGAAGAGTCTGCCTGAGGCTAAGGTGAAGAGATTTAGATTACTTACTTTGACAAAAGAAATCTCAAAACAGCCTATTATAAATTCTGTTTTGTGGTTACTAAAGTTTACTCTTATAATGAGCATTTTAATGAAAAGGAGCAAGCTGAGAAAGGAAAAATATAAATATATATGGTAATAAAGGGTCACCAGGAAGTGTAATGGAGTTGAATCCTATGTTCAAGGAGATTAACAGAACAAGAGAGTGGTGACTTTGGGGCAAGATCTCACTCACCTAAACTTAGGTCCAAGCATGATGGTACACACCTTTAATCCCAGGTGACAGAGGCAAGCATATCTCTGAGTTAAAGGCCAGCCTAGTATAGAGCAGGTTCCAAGTATAGAGGAGCTTAAGTCCAGGCATGGTGGTACACACCTTTGATTCCAGCATTCAGGAGACAGAGCCATACAGATCTCTGAGTTCAAGGTCAAACTACAGAGCAAGATCCAGGATAGCCAAGCTTGGGCAGTGAGGGAAACTATTGGAAAGCAGAAAACTGACAATAATGTAATAGAACAAGGGGGCCATATTCCAGCCCCAGCAAGCAGCAGAACTCAACACCTTTGACTGTTGGCTCTGTCAAGAGAAGAAGAAGACTACTGGGGCAATTGATGCTGGTTAGCTAGAGCTAAGAAATAAGTGGTGATCAAGACAAGACTAGCATCACTGAGGTGAAATCTGGAAAGTATTTTCTGAGAGCACAAAGAAGCTATGTTCCAGAGACAGACAAGGTTGTGCCTCATGCTGAAGCTCTGCTTGGTAAGTCACCCAGGTGGTACTGGTTTTGAAAGCATAAAGGGGTCATGAAGAGCAGCTGAGGCTTGGCACTGAGAGGCCATGGAAGGCCATTGGTGAAGACGCAGCCTCAGTTGCAGTTGATGGCTAGCTCTGAAGGGGTCATGCAAAGAGGCTGAAGCTTGGCACCATGAAGGGAACCTATGAGAAGCTATTGATGAAGCCTAATTGCAGGAGATGACTCCAGTGTATTGGAGATGCCAGTACCATGGGATGACCACCAACACCAGCAGCAGCAATGCAGTAGAGTCAACCAAAGTCTAAGAGTCCTACAGTGGGCAGAGCTAGAGAAGTGACCCAAGCCCTATGGAGGAGCCCAGAAGATCATGTGTGGATCCCAGACATTGGGATAAGAAGTAGTAAGTGACGTTGCCTTGGATATCCCAAGATGTTAGAGATGACAGAGCCATGGGATACCTCTGCGGAAAGCTGCTCATAGATAGTGAAACCAGCAGTGAAGTTTGTTGCTGCTGAATGCCGGATTTGTAAACAGCAGTCAAGAAGGATGAAAGAAGCTGAAGGTGTGAAGAGTGTTTTGACATCAGGCATGGAGACGAGGACTTTGCTGTTTGCCCAGCTGGCTTTCTGTCTTGTCCAGTACTTTGGACTTTATATGGGATTACAGTTAAGAGATTACATGAATCTCAGAAGAGACCTTTGAACTTTGGACTTTTAACATTGTTGAGTCTACTGTCGATTATGGGGACTTTTGAAGTTGGATTAAATGTAATTTCCAGTGTGCTACATTTAGGTACATAGACTCATGTGTTTGAACAAGCCTATGGTGGGGGGGCAGGAAGTGGAATGTAGTAGTTTAAATATGTTTGGCCCAGGGAGTGACACTGTTGGGTGTGGCCTTGTTAGAAGAAGTGTATTCCTGTGGGTGTGGGCTTTAAAGCCCTCATTCTACCTGCCTGAATGCCAGTCTTCTCCTAGTGGCCTTCAGATGAAGACAGAGAACTCTCAGCTCCACCTGCACCATGCCTACTTGGACACTGTTATTCTATCTTGATGTTAATGGACTGAACCTTTGAAATTGCAACCCAGCCCCAATATTGTCCTTATAAGAGTTGCCTTGGGCCGGGCGTTGGTGGCGCACGCCTTTAATCCCAGCACTTGGGAGGCAGAGGCAGGCGGATTTCTGAGTTCAAGGCCAGCCTGGTCTTCAGAGTGAGCTCCAGGACAGCCAGGACTACACAGAGAAACCCTGTCTTGAAAAACCAAAAAAAAACCCAACCAAACAAAGAGTTGCCTTGGTTATGGTGTCTGTTCACAGCAGTACCTTAACTTAAACAGATTGGGATGAGTTGATGGTAGAATCCTTGTCTAAAATGAACAAGATATGAAGTTTTAGTCCCAGCACGAGAGAGAGAGAGAGAGAGAGAGAGAGAGAGAGAGAGAGAGAGACAGAGACAGAGACAGAGACAGAGACAGAGAGTTTCTATTGCTGTGGCAAAAGACCATGACCAAAAAGCAGAGTAGAAAGAAAAGAGTTTATTTGGCTTAGACTTTCATATTGCTGTTCATTATCTAAAGAAGTCAGGACAAAAACTGAAACAGGACAGGATCCTGAGGCAGAAGTTGATGGTGCAGAAACCATGAGGAAGGGTGCTGCTTCCTGGCTTGCTCCTCATGGCTTTCTCAGTCTGCTTTCTTACAGAACCCAGGACCACCAGTCCAGGGATAGCACCATCAACAATGGACTGAGCCCTCCCCCACTGATCACTAATTGAGAAAATGCTTTACAGCTGGGTCTCATGGAGGCGTTTCCTCAACAGAGACTCCTTCCCCTCTAATAACTCTAGCTTGTGTTAAGTTGACACATAAAGCCAGCCACTACACACACACACACACACACACACACACACACACACACACATGGCTGGGGTACTGTCACGTTGGTCGATTAATTGATATGGAATATCAACTAGAATTCTATATTTAGGGAATATGTTGGTGAGTTTTAATTGTCAACTTTACACAATAAAGTCTTCAGGGATTCCGGCTTCTGAGCATATCCATAGGGAATTTTTTATTATGTTAATTGAGATTGGAAGACTTGCCCACTGTGAGAAGCACCCTTCCCTGGGCGGGGCCTTCTGGGCTGTATACAAGTAGAGACAGCAGGCTAAGCACTGGCATGCATGCAGGCATACAGTGCTCTTAGTTCACGGCTGTGGGTAAACATAAGGTGACCAGATGCTCCGAGTTCTCTCTGCCTTGCTTTGCCTGCAATCGTGGACTGTAATCTGGAACTATGAGCTGGACTCTTTCTCCCTGAAGTTTTCATGAGGGTCTTGTACCCACAGCAACAGGAAAAGAAAGTAAAACAACATGTTGGCCTGAACAACCCAGCTGATTAGTCAGGTAGAGCTGGATCCAATGATGTAATATTCAATAATATTGAGGTGCCAAGCCTCTGTGACATAATGCAGAGGAAGACTCTAAAGGCAACAGTATTGCAGTGGATGGGAAGCTTAACCATACACAATTCATAATCAATATGCCCTCCGACAGATCTTCAGCCTGAAGGCTGTTTTGGGATGGAGTGCGCAGGCTGTCCGATGTTAGCCCGCAGTTCAGCAGTGGGCTATACTTTGTGCAACAGAAACTATGGGGCCACCTCTACGTAAGTGCCAGGGGGCCACACAGCTGCAAAAAGCATCTCCTGCAGGAGGACCTAATTGAGGACTGCCTGAGAGAGCAAGGATTGCCGGCACAGACAAAGCCAGCCAATCGGGAACTGCTGTTTAGAAGAGATGCTTTCTTGGGACCAATGGGGAGCGGGTGGCGGGTATTAAAGGAGCTTGCAGCAGCGTTCAGATGAGCTTGCTGCCTGGAGGAGTCTGTCATCCACTCCACACCTCGCCTCCAAGCCCCAAGGGCAGGTAGGGACTGGCAGTGAGTAGTCCAGGGCACAGGCAGCACCTTTGTATGTAAGTGTGGAGTGTGTTTGTATGTTTCTGAGTGTGTGTGAGGGTACGCATGGGTATGCATGTGTGTGTAGGGTCCAGAGGACAATCTTGAGTTGTGTTCCTCAGGTACCACACAGACAGGGTCTCTTATTAGCCAAGGACTCAACAAGTAGGCTAGGCTGGCTGGCCAGTGATCCCTGGGATCTCATGCCTCTACCTCTCCAGCACTGGGATATCATGCTCTCCCGCTACTACACATATTGAGGTGCTGTTCCATCTGGCAGGAGTCTGACATTGGCCAAGGAGCTTGACATTGGCCAAGGACAAGGAAATGGACTGTTTGGCTGACATTAGGCATGACAAAGAAGTAAATCCAGGCTGGAATCTGACATTAGGGTGGGACAAAGAAGCAGGCTTCAGTCATGGTTATGACTTTAGGCTCGGACAAGGAAGTAGGCTCAAACATCCTGATCATCCTTAGAAACAGCAATCACCAGAGTGATAAACACAGGACTTTGTGTTTATTGTCTTGCTTGTTCCTTGACTATTGTCTTGCTTTATTCCTCATTGTACTACTTGCCCTTAATACCTGCATGAAATTAAAATGGTATAAAAGTGGATTAGAAAAAAATTAAACCTGCCTTCAGTCCAAGAATTGACTAAGGCCATGCTGCAGTTTTGTCTAATTATCTCTTTCTTTTTAATCCTCACTCCTGTGCTGAAGAACCTGTTGACTGACTGAGCTGGCTTGGTCATATACATGTTATATATATTGTATAATGTATATATGCATAATGTATTGGAATGACTTATAGGCTCCAGTTTAACTAATTCAACAACAGCCAGCTGTGAACAAAAAATCCAACAGTCTAGTAGTATTTGCTGTCCCATAAGCCTGGGTGTCTCAGCTGGTCTTCTGTCTATGCTGGAATCCTGATGAAGAAGGTTCCAGTGCCAGTGAAGGAATGGATGTACTAGCAAGGTGAGGGCAAGCAGGTAAAGAAGAATGAACCCTTCCTTCTTCCATTGTCTTTATATAGGTTTCCAGCAGAAGGTGTGTGCCTCAAGAGCCCTATCAAACGCAGGCTTCTTCCAGTCAAAAGATCCAGATCATGGGTATGCCCTGCATTTCTGGATTGTAGTTCATTCCAGAACCTGGTTGACAACCAAGAGCAGCCATTACAAGGTCTATCCACGGCTTAGGGACTTAAGATACCCCCACATGCATTAGGGTGGTTTCTATTAAAAACAACTAAAACAGAAAATAATAAGTAGGAAACAGGTGGAGTTGGAGAGCTCCCTGGTGGGTCTGACTTGTTGAAACAGTGAGCTTCAGGTGCAATGGATGCATTAGCTGCTTTCCCGGTGCTGTGATAAACACCGAGAGCAGACCACCTTACAGAAGCACTCATTTATTTGGAGTTTGTGTCTGTCTTAGTTTGGGTTTTCTTGCTGTGAACAGACACCATAACCAAGGCAACTCTTTATAAGGACAACATGTAATCTGGGCTGGCTTTCAGGTTCAGAGGTCACTCCAGTATCATCAAGGCAACCTAGGCAGGCATGACACAAGAGGAACTGATAGTTCTACATCTTCATCCAAAGGAAGCCAGGAATAGTTTATCTTCCAGGCCACTAGGAGGAGGGTCTCAAAAGCCACCCCCAAAGTGACACGTTTCCTCCAACAAGGCCACACTTACTCCAACAAGGCCCAGACCTCCTAAATAGTGCCACTCCCTGGACCAAGCATATTCAAACCACCACATTCCACTTTCTGGCCCCCAAAGGTTTGTTCAAACACATGACTCTATGGGGGCCATACCTAAACATAGCATAATACTAAATGCATTTAATGAAATGATGAGACTTACAGGCTAAGAATCCCCTGTGCCTAAGTCTTGTTTTGTTTTGTTTTGTTTTGTTTTTGTTTTTGTTTTTTCCAAGACAGGGTTTCTCTATGTAGCCCTGGCTGTCCTGGAACTCACTCTGTAGACCAGGCTGGCCTCGAACTCAGAAATCCGCCTGCCTCTGCCTCCCAGTGCTGGGATTAAAGGCATGTGCCACCACCGCCTGGCCCATGCCTAAGTCTTAAACGACCCCAAAAAGCAGAAGTTTAGACTGTTCTTTGTTAGCCCAGGAATGCATGCATCACACCCATCTGCAGGGTCCAGCTGTGAGCCGCAGGCCTAGGAAGGTCCCCAGTGTCCTTTTGCCTCTGTGGAGCAGCTGGGGCAAGGGCAAACACAGCTGGGCCAGCAGGGTCACTGCAGAGGGCTGTGGGGCTTGCGCCGGGCCCTGTAACAGGAAACACATATGTGACCCTGGCCCCATAACAGGAAATGCGTAACAGGAAACACGTATGTGGCCCTGTGCGTGACCTTAGCCCCGTAATAGGAAATGTGTACGTGGCGGCCACGTAAGCAGAAATGAGCTCCTAGTTTCTATCTGGCTTCTATAGAAAACTGATTGGTTCCCAGAGCATGGGCTTAGATAATTTAAACTGATTGGCTTAGAAGCTATGGAGTGGTACAAATCCATTGGCTTGCACTTCGCGGGCTCTCGATGCTAAAGGATGATTGGTTTGTGTTAGGCGGGTTCTGTTGTAAGCCTATAAAAGCTGTCCTGATTCTGCACTCGTGGTACACAGTCTTTTACCCTGCGTGGTGTATGGCTGTGTTCCCCAAAGGCTCTGGAATAAAAATCCTCTTGCTGTTGCATCAAGAACATTTCTCGTGAGTGATCTGGGGTGTCGCCTTCCGAGGTGTGGGGTGCTGGGGGCATCCCCGTTTTTCTTTCGGGTCTTACATTAGTCCAACTTTCAAATTGCAAGCAGGACTCAGGAAGCAAACTAGAAATGACAGGATGCTTTGAACTCTCAATGCCCAACCCCAGTAATAGACTTCCTCCAGAAAAACCACACCTCCTAAGCCCCCCCAAACAGTGACAGTGACTGGGGACCAAGTATTCAAAGACTGGAGACTATGGGGGTAACCTCGATCAAACTGCCACAGTGAAAGATCCAGTTCGAAGGCAGTAAGGTAAAGAGTGAGAGACAAGGACTCTGTTCTTGCTTTTTCACACACACACACACACACACACACACACACACACACTTACTCTCACATGTGTAGGCTTAGATTTTTAAAACATAGTATTAATAAGAGTTTTTCAAACGTTTTAACATCATTGTTAGTCCACCCCAACCACAGGCAGTGGAAAGGAAAGGTTAATAGAGCAAAGGAGGATGTGGACTTGTTTAGAATTTTTTTTTTTTGGAGCAAATCTAATCTGCGTTGTCAGAATATCAATAGTTTACTTCACACAGCTCAGTAGCGGCAGCTCAATCTATTTGTAAATGCCATTTACCAATCGGCAGCGACAGGTCGATCCAGAAGGAACTGCAAGGCTCGCCAGAACAAAGTCTTTCTCTCTGTGAAGTCACGGCAAATGATGACTAACAAAGAATGATAAGGCCTACCAATACCATCGAAAGTCATCGGCAAAGAACGGCAAGGTGTACCAATACCATCCAGCCGTAGGATCCCACTGTGTAGTCTGTGTTTGTCTCCAGCTCCAGTCCCCTTGCCCCTCCCTGCCTAGTGCTAGCCTAAAACACTCAGGTCACAACACCCAGCTAGTCTGAGATATCTCACTGGTGGGTGTTTCTCTCACATGGTCCACCACCACAGCAGCAGCCTTCCTAGGTCATCAATGAGCCTTCCTGAGTAACTCCAGTAGTGGTGTCTGGATTACGCACATGGAATCCAGTGTTCTGGTGCTTTGCACGCAGATGGATTGACTCACTTTAAAGGAGCTGAGGCAAGGAGCTCTATCGGTAGGGCTTACTGATTCTGACATATGCAAAGTCTACACTGTATATTGGGGCATCCACAAAAAAGTGTATGAGACAGACACCTGTCTCATAAGGCTGCTATGAACATAGTGGAACATGTGTCCTTATTACATGCTGGGGAATCTTTTGGTTATATGCCCAGGGAAAGATTGTCTTCTAATCTCACAGGAATCAAGGAATGCATAGGTAGTGAGTGACCTTTATAGTAACATGTGCATATGTGTGGGGTGGGGTTCATGGGAAAGAGAAGTAGAGGGGAAGAGGGTAGAGAGGAAGAAGAAAAAGAGGTATGGACACCTGTAGGTCTCCAGTGAGGGCCTGCCCAAGTAATAAGGCATTGTTCTGGAGTGTGACCAGTCCCTTCCTTCAAAAACAAGCAGCCAGGGTTTTCCTCTGATGTTTCTATATTATAGTTCTTAATGGGGTCCTGAAATGACTGCCTAACTGGTCAAACTAACAAAGAACTCTTCAAATTCTTGTAATTCATAATTTAAACTGCAGATGGCACCATATCACCGCTCTTTCTGCCTTTCTCACTCTCTTTCTCCCCCTTTTCCACCTCTTTTTCTTCTTCCTCTCTACCCTTTTCCCCTCTACTTCTCTTTCCCATGAACCCCACCCCACACATATGCACATGTTACTATAAAGGTCACTCACTACCTATGCATTCCTTGATTCCTGTGAGATTAGAAGACAATCTTTCCCTGGGCATATAACCAAAAGATTCCCCAGCATGTAATAAGGACACATGTTCCACTATGTTCATAGCAGCCTTATTTATAATAGCCAGAAGCTGGACAGAACCCAGATGTCCCTCAACGGAAGAATAGATACAAAAAGTGTGGTATATATACACAATGGAGTACTATTCGGCCATTAGAAACAATGAATTCATGAAATTCTTTTTTTTTTTACAAGTTTAAATATAAACTTTTTTAATTCGATATATTTTTTATTTACATTTCAAATGATTTCCACTTTCCTGGATCCCCCCTCCCTGAAAGTCCCATAAGGCCTCTTCCCCCCACACACCCCCACCCCCCACCCCCACCCCACCCCCACCCCCGTTCACCCATCCACCCCTTCCCACTTCCCTGTTCTGGTATTCCCCTACACTGCTGCACTGAGCCTTTCCAGAACCAGGGGCCACTCCTTCCTTCTTGTTGGACATCATTTGATATGTGGATTGTGTCTTGGGTATTCCAAGCTTCTAGGATAATGTCCACTTAGCAGTGAGTGCATACCATGAATGTTTTTTTGAGACTGGGTTACCTCACTTAGGATGATGTTCTCCAGCTCCATCCATTTGTCTAAGGAATTCATGAAATTCTTAGAGAAATGGATGGAGCTGGAAAACATCATCCTAAGTGAGGTAACCCAGTCTCAAAAGAATACCCATGGTATGCACTCACTGATAAGTGGATATTAGCCTAGAATCTTGGGACACCAAAGACACAATCCACATACCAAATGATGTCCCACAAGAAGGAAGGAGTGGACACTGGTGCTAGAAAGGCTCAAAGCATCAGTGTAGGGGAATACCAGAACAGGGAAGTGGGAAGGGGTGGATGGGGAAACATGAGGAGGGAAAATGGCATGTGGGACCTTTGGGGGGCAGGGAACCAGAAAAAGGAAAATGAAATGTAAATATAGAATATATCCAATTTTTTAAAAAGGCAATCTTTCACAAAATCATCTACTGAGGAAAAAAATGAGTTATTTCTTCAAAACAAAATCATTTAGCAGTAATTGTCAAGGCCCAAACTATGTTTTTCCATTTAGACAGAATAAGTTATCCAGTTGCTATTGCTCCCCCTGGGGGAGAAATACCTGAAGAGTCTGACAATATCCTAACAGGCAGGAGGCTCCTCAGTTCAAGGCCAGACCCAGTCTTTAGATTCTAGACGCGATATTGTCATATACAATGTTTATGCCCAAAAACCTTGCAATTGAGTTACAAGGTGGGTGGGTGTTGGATTGGGATGGTATGAGTGTCTCATAATGTTTAAATGAGTTTATAATTTTGTGTTGGGTGGCAAGCCTACCAATCCTGGGGTGGGCCTACCTTCAACAAATATTTGATAATAGTTTAATTTTGCAAGTGAATGCAAGAAAACACTTACCAAACTGCCCCTTCACAGGGAAAGAGGAGAGTTCTGAATACAAGAGTCCTGACAATATTCTTTGGTAGCCAGTTTCCTAGCACCTTTGGGCATACTTATGGAACAGCGAAGAAGAGACGAAGCCTGAATCCTTCTCTCCAAGGCTCCTGCATACATTTAAAGGATACATTTTTTCAAACTAGGAATCCTGAAAGCACAAATATTCTCATTCTCTCTCTCTCTCTCTCTCTCTCTCTCTCTCCCTCCCTCCCTCCCTTCCTCCCTCTCACTTATTTTGATTTTATGTATATGGGTGTTTTTGCCTACATATCTATGTACCATTTGTATTTGGTGCCATCAGAAACCAGAGACCAGGAAAGAGAATCAATCAACACCCCCAATGCTTTAATACAGTGCCTCATGTTATGGTGTTCTCCAACCATAAAACTATTTTCATTGCTACTTTCATGACTGTAATTTTGCCAGTGTTGTGATTAGTAATGTAAATATCTGATATCCAGATGGTCTTAGGCAACCCCTATGAGAGGATCATTTGACACACCCACTACACCCCACCCCACCCCACGCCAAAGGGTTGAGACCCACAGGTTGAGAACTGCTTCCCTTGAACTAAGTTATAGACAGTGGTAAGCTGTCAGGTGGGTGCAAGGAATTGAGTCCCCACCCTCTGGAAGCGCACCCAGCTGAACCATCTCTCCATCCCTGTGAAGACGAACTTGCATGTGGATTGACCAGACAATTGCAGAAAGTATGAAGTAGAAGGTTAGACACTGCCACACTGCTCCAAACAGTGTCTCCTCCAAAAATGTCCACAGCACATGAACACCGTTCCACTCTAATCTCGGGCAACATAAGTACAACACTTTCTAATCTTTACATCCAAAATAGTCACTGTGGCATCATTTTATGCTCACTTCACCCATTCTATGTCCACATTAGTTTTTAAGTCTTGTTGCTTTTGTCAGGCACCCACTCCTGTCTCTTGCTTACTTTCCCATTGGATTAGCTTCTCTGTTTAGAGCCATGTTAGTGGTTTTATCGTTTTCATTGTCTTGTCCAGCAAGGCTTGGTCTTAGAAACCTAACTGGGGCAATACTGGAATGAGGAAAGAACACACACACACACACACACAGAGAGAGAGAGAGAGAGAGAGAGAGAGAGAGAGAGAGAGAGAGAGTCATAAACACTCACAGACACATACACACATATATTCATGCAGATACACAAAAATACTGAGAACCTTAGATGGTTCATTATATACACACAGAGGGAAGAGCTAGCTACTCCCCATGGAAAGACTCAATAAGGGACAGTCTCAGGTTGTAAGTATCTGGGAGGAGGAAGCTGCTACTGAAGTTATCTGTGTGCTCTGTCAATACCTACCTTGGACCAGGAGAAGGCTTTGCCAAATCCCTGAACTTGACCCGGGGAAGCCTTTGATAGTTCCTACATGCCTGAGGCCTCAGGGCTCCTGTCAATAACACAAAATCACTCAGGACTACATTGACTCCCCACAGTGACTTATAAATAAGTGACTTATAAATAATTGACTTATAGCTGGGCGTGGTGGCGCACGCCTGTAATCCCAGCACTTGGGAGGCAGAGGCAGGCGGATTTCTGAGTTCGAGGCCAGCCTGGTCTACCGAGTGAATTCCAGGACAGCCAGGACCACACAGAGAAACCCTGTCTCGAAAAACAAAACAAAAAAAATTGACTTATTTATCTTGTCTAGTCTTCTTTTTACAAACATTTGCCTTCAGTCCCTAAGATTAGGGACTGTGGCAGAACCATCCGGCGGCGGCGGCAGAACCAGGTACCCGAGACAGCCCGAGCTTAAGACCTTCGGGGACTCAGGCCTGGAGTGGGAATTGGGCACAGAATAGCGGGTGCACTCTGCACTCGCGCGGGGCGGACCCCGAGCTCCCTGCAGGCAGCTGCCATATTGCCTGCAGCTTCCCGCCCAGCTGGTGGTGGGGAAGCCGGAGGGTCACCCAGCGTGCCAGGTGCTCAGAACCATCCTCAGAACCATCCGGCGGCGGCGGCAGAACCAGGTACCCGAGACAGCCCAAACTTAAGACCTTCGGGGACTCAGGCCTGGAGTGGGAGTTGGGCACAGAATAGCGGGTGCACTCTGCACTCGCGCGCAGGGCGGACCCCGAGCTCCCTACAGGCAGCTGCCATATTGCCTGCAGCTTCCCGCCCAGCTGGCGGTGGGGAAGCCGGAGGGTCACCCAGCGTGCCAGGTGCTCAGAACCATCCGGCGGCGGCGGCAGAACCAGGTACCCGAGACAGCCCAAGCTTAAGACCTTCGGGGACTCAGGCCTGGAGTGGGAGTTGGGCACAGAATAGCGGGTGCACTCTGCACTCGCGCGGCGGACCCCGAGCTCCCTGCAGGCAGCTGCCATATTGCCTGCAGCTTCCCGCCCAGCTGGTGGTGGGGAAGCCGGAGGGTCACCCAGCGTGCCAGGTGCTCAGAACCATCCGGCGGCGGCGGCAGAACCAGGTACCCGAGACAGCCCAAGCTTAAGACCTTCGGGGACTCAGGCCTGGAGTGGGAGTTGGGCACAGAATAGCGGGTGCACTCTGCACTCGCGCGGAGGACCCCGAGCTCCCTGCAGGCAGCTGCCATATTGCCTGCAGCTTCCCGCCCAGCTGGTGGTGGGGAAGCCGGAGGGTCACCCAGCGTGCCAGGTGCTCAGAACCATCCGGCGGCGGCGGCAGAACCAGGTACCCGAGACAGCCCGAGCTTAAGACCTTCGGGGACTCAGGCCTGGAGTGGGAATTGGGCACAGAATAGCGGGTGCACTCTGCACTCGCGCGCGGGGCGGACCCCGAGCTCCCTGCAGGCAGCTGCCATATTGCCTGCAGCTTCCCGTCCAGCTGGTGGTGAGGAAGCCAGAGTCAGCCAGTGTGCCAGGTACCCAGACCCAGCCTGAGGCCGAACCAGCCTCCCATCCAGCCAGTGGCAGGGAAGCTGGAAACCGGACCCAGCCAGCTTCCCAGCAGCTTGGGACCAGCAGGCGGAACCAGATAACTGAGATATCCCAACTTTAAGACCCCTGGGGAAACAGGATATCAGACAGCGAACCCTGAGCAGGAGCAGTGCAGAGCAGCCGCCCAACAGGCGGAACCAAATACCTGGGATATCCTGAGGTTAAGACCTCGGGGGACTCAGGCCACCTGTCAGCAATCTGTGAGCAAGACCCCCGCAGGACAGTGATTCAGGTATCCCAGTCACTGGGAAATAGCCTTACAACCCCACAGGAGGGTCAAGCACCAGCTAGTATCTACAGGACCAACTAACACCAGAGTTAACCAGATGGCAAAAGGCAAACGTAAGATCGCTACTAACAAAAATCAAGGCAATATGGCGGCATCCGAACCCAGTTCCCCAACAGCAACAAATATTGGATACCCCGAAACACCAGAAAAACAAGACTCAGATCTAAAATCACTGGTCAGGATGCTGATAGAGGAACACTTAGATAAATCTCTTAAAGTAATACATGAGAAAATAGATCAAAAGCTAGAAGCCATTGCAAGACAAACACAATTAAATCCCAGATATCTCAACACACCAGAAAAACAAGACTCAGATCTAAAATCACTGGTAAAGATGCAGATTGAGGATCACTTAGATAAATTTCTTAAAGTAATAGAGGAGAAAATAGATCAAAAACTAGAAGCCCATACAAGGCAGACACAAAAATCACTTAAAGAAATCCAGGAGAATATAGAGCAAAAAGTGAATCCCAATAAGGGGGAGAAACAAAAATCACCCAAAGAAATACAAGAGAACATGGGTCAACGAGTAGAAGTCATAAAGGAGGAAACACAAAAATCCCTTAAAGAATTACAGGAAAACACAAACAAGCAACTGGAAGATCTGAGCAAAACCATACAAAATCTAAAAACAGAAGTAGAAACAACTAAGCAATCGCAAAGGGAGACAATGTTGGAAATAGAAAACCTTGGGAAGAAATCAGGAGTCATAGATGCAAATATCAACAATAGAATACAAGAGATAGAAGACAGAATCTCAGATGCTGAAGATACCATAGGAACCATGGATTCAACAATTAAAGAAAATGCAAAATGCAAAAAGCTGGTAACCCAAAACATTCAGGAAATCCAGGACACAATGAGAAGACCAAACCTAAGGATTATAGGGATAGATGAGAATGAAGATCTACAACTTAAAGGGCCAGCAAATATCTTCTACAAAATTATGGAAGAAAATTTCCCCAACCTAAAGAGAGAGATGCCCATGAATATACAAGAAGCCTATAGAACCCCAAATAGACTGGACCAGAACAGAAATACTTCCCGTCACATAATAGTCAAAACCCCAAATGTACTAAACAAAGAAAGAATATTAAAGGCAGTAAGAGAAAAAGGACAAGTAACATATAAAGGAAGACCTATCAGAATTACACCAGACTTCTCACCTGAGACCATGAAAGCTAGAAGATCCTGGGCAGACCTTATGCAGACCCTAAGAGAACACAAACTTCAGCCAAGACTACTATACCCAGCGAAACTCTCAATTGCCATAGATGGGGAAACCAAGATATTCCACGACAAAACCAAATTTGCAAGATACTTATCTACAAACCCAGCCCTACAAAGGATAATAGGGGAAAAATACCAACACAAGGAGGGAAACAACACCCCAGAAGAAACAAGATAGAAACCCCATCTCATCCAACCCAAAAGAAGAGAACCACTCAAATACAAATAATAATAACAATTCCCAAAATGTCAGGAAGTAATAATTACTATTCCTTAATATCTCTTAATATCAATGGACTCAATTCCCCAATCAAAAGACACAGACTAACAGACTGGATACGGAAACAGGACCCTACATTTTGCTGCATACAGGAAACACATCTCAGTGTCAAAGACAAACACCACCTTAGAGTAAAAGGCTGGAAGACAGTTCTACAAGCAAATGGTCCCAGGAAACAAGCTGGAGTAGCCATTCTAATATCAGATAAAATCGACTTTCAACCTAAAGTCATCAAAAGAGACACAGAAGGTCACTTCCTGCTTGTCAAAGGGAAAATCCACCAAGAAGAATTCTCAATACTGAACATCTATGCACCAAATGCAAGGGCACCCTCATTCGTAAAAGAAACTTTACTAAAGCTTAAAGCACACATCGCACCTAACACAATGATTGTAGGTGACTTCAACACTCCACTCTCCTCAATGGACCGATCAGGAAAGCAGAAACTAAACAGGGACACAGTGAAACTAATTGAAGCTTTGGACCAATTGGATTTAACAGATATATATAGAACATTCCATCCTAAAACAAAAGAGTATACCTTTTTCTCAGCACCGCACGGTACCTTCTCAAAAATTGATCATATAATTGGTCACAAGACAGACCTCAACAAATACAAGAAGACCGAACTAATCCCATGTCTCCTATCGGATCACTATGGAGTAAAAGTGGTCTTCAATAGCAAGAAGAACTACAGAAAGCCCACATACACATGGAAACTGAACAATACTCTACTCAATGACACCCTGGTCAAGGAAGAAATAAAGAAAGAAATCAAAGACTTTTTAGACTTCAATGAAAATGAAGGTACGACCTACCCAAATCTCTGGGATACAATGAAAGCAGTGCTAAGAGGAAAACTCATAGCCCTGAGTGCCTCCAAAAAGAAACTGGAGAGAGCATACACTAGCAACTTAACAGCACACCTGAAGGCGCTGGAACAAAAAGAAGCTAACTCACCCAGGAGGAGTAGAAGAGAGGAAATCATCAAACTAAGGGCCGAAATCAATCAAGCAGAAACAAAGAGAACCATACAAAGAATCAACAAAACCAAGAGCTGGTTCTTCGAGAAAATCAACAAGATAGATAAGCCCTTAGCTAGACTAACCAAAGGGCACAGAGATAGTATTCAAATTAACAAAATTAAAAATGAAAAGGGGGATATAACAACAGAAACAGAGGAAATTCAAAAGATCATCAGATCCTACTACAAAGGCCTATACTCAAAACAACTGGAGAATCTGGAGGAAATGGACAATTTCCTAGACAGATACCAAATACCAAAATTAAATCAGCATCAAGTAGACCAGCTAAACAGTCCCATAACCCTTAAAGAAATAGAAGGGGTTATAGAAAGCCTCCCAACCAAAAAAAGTACGGGACCAGATGGTTTTAGTGCAGAATTCTACCAGACCTTCAAAGAAGACTTAACACCAATACTCTTCAAACTATTCCACAAAATAGAGACAGAAGGGACACTGCCCAACTCATTCTTCGAAACCACAATTACGCTGATACCTAAACCACAAAAAGATCCAACAAAGAAAGAGAACTACAGGCCAATTTCTCTTATGAATATAGATGCAAAAATACTAAATAAAATTCTTGCCAACCGAATCCAAGAGCATATCAAAACGATCATTCACCATGATCAAGTAGGCTTCATTCCAGGAATGCAGGGATGGTTCAATATACGGAAATCCATCAATGTAATCCACTACATAAACAAACTAAAAGAAAAAAACCACATGGTCATCTCATTAGATGCTGAAAAAGCATTTGACAAAATTCAGCATCCTTTCATGCTAAAAGTCTTGGAAAGAGCAGGAATTCAAGGCCCATACCTAAACATAGTAAAAGCAATCTACAGCAAACCAGTAGCCAACATTAAAATAAATGGAGAGAAACTTGAAGCAATTCCACTAAAATCAGGGACTAGACAAGGCTGTCCTCTCTCTCCATATCTTTTCAATATAGTACTTGAAGTTCTAGCGAGAGCAATCAGACAACATAAGGAAGTCAAAGGGATACAAATTGGAAAGGAAGAAGTCAAAGTATCATTATTTGCAGATGATATGATAGTCTACCTAAGCGATCCAAAAAACTCCACCAGAGAACTTCTACAGCTGATAAACAACTTCAGCAACGTGGCTGGTTATAAAATTAACTCAAGCAAATCAGTAGCCTTCTTGTACTCAAAGGACAAGCAGGCTGAGAAAGAAGTTAGGGAAATAACACCCTTCACAATAGCCACAAACAACATAAAGTACCTTGGCGTAACTCTAACCAAACAAGTGAAAGATCTGTATGACAGGAACTTCAAGTCCCTGAAGAAAGAAATCGAAGAAGACCTCAGGAGATGGAAAAATATTTCTTGCTCCTGGATTGGCAGGATCAATATAGTAAAAATGGCCATCTTGCCAAAAGCAATCTACAGATTCAATGCAATCCCCATCAAAATCCCAAATCAATTCTTCATAGATCTAGAAAGAGCAATTCTCAAATTCATCTGGAGCAACAAAAAACCCAGGATAGCCAAAACTATTCTCAACAATAAAAGGACTTCTGGGGGAATCAATATCCCTGACCTCAAGCAGTACTACAGAGCAATTGTGTTAAAAACTGCATGGTATTGGTACAGCAACAGGCAGGTAGATCAATGGAATAGGATTGAAGACCCAGAAATTAACCCACAGACTTATGGTCACTTGATCTTTGATAAAGGAGCCACAACCATCCGGTGGAAAAAAGATAGCCTTTTCAACAAATGGTGCTGGTTCAACTGGAGGTCAACATGCAGAAGAATGCGAATTGACCCACTCTTATCTCCTTGTACTAAGATCAACTCCAAGTGGATCAAGGACCTCCACATAAAACCAGACACACTGAAACTATTAGAAAAGAAACTTGGGAAGACCCTGGAGGACATGGGCACAGGGGTAAAGTTCCTGAACAGAACACCAATAGCTTATGCTCTAAGATCAAGAATGGACAAATGGGACCTCATAAAATTACAAAGTTTCTGTAAGGCAAAGGACACTGTCAGAAAGACAAAACGGCAACCAACAACGTGGGAAATGATCTTCACCAACCCCACATCCGACAGAGGGCTAATATCCAATATATACAAAGAACTCAAGAAGTTAGACCCCAAAGAACCAAATAACCCTATCAAAAAATGGGGCACAGAGCTAAACAAAGAATTTTCACCAGAAGAAATTCGGATGGCCGAGAAACACCTTAAGAGATGTTCAACATCATTAGTCATCAGGGAAATGCAAATCAAAACAACCCTGAGATTCCACCTCACTCCAGTCAGAATGGCTAAGATTAAAAACTCGAGAGACAACAAGTGCTGGCGAGGATGTGGAGAAAGAGGAACACTCCTCCACTGTTGGTGGGATTGCAAAATGGTAAAACCACTCTGGAAATCAGTGTGGCGGTTCCTCAGAAAATTGGGCATGCCACTCCCAGAGGACCCTGGCATACCACTCCTGGGCATATACCCAGAGGATTCCCCTGCATACAACAAAGACACATGCTCCACTATGTTTATAGCAGCCTTGTTTATAATAGCCAGAAATTGGAAGGAGCCCAGATATCCCTCAAAGGAGGAATGGATACAGAAAATGTGGTATATTTATACAATGGAGTACTACTCAGCAATTAAAAATAATGAATTCATGCAATTTGTAGGTAAATGGTTAGATCTGGAAACTATCATCCTAAGTGAGCTAACCCAATCACAAAAGAATACACACGAAATGCAATCACTGATAAGTGGATATTAATGAGCCCAGAAGCCCTAAATACTCAAGGCACAATTAGCAAGTCAAATGACTCTCAAGAAGAAAAAAAGGAGAGGACCCTGGGCCTGTAAAGATTGGATCCAGTATTGTAGACCCAGAACAGAGAAATCGTGGGGGGGGGAAGAGTGGGGAATAGCATGGGGGGGGGAGAGGAATTATGGGACATATGGTGGGGGGTACCTGGGAAAGGGGAAAGCCTTTGGAATGTAAACAAAGAATATAGAAAATAAAAAAATAAAAAAATAAAAAAATAAATAAAAAAAAAAAAAAGATTAGGGACTGTGCCTTTCATTGTTCAGAATGTTCTGAGCTAAGTCCTCTTCTTCTTTTTGGCTATTGTGAATTTATTTTTTCTGCTTAAAGCTTGCCCAAACTCAAGTGACGAAGGCTAAGAATATAGCTCAAAGGTTAAAGAGCTTGTTGCAAAAGCCAGAGTGCTGGAGTTGGAATCCCAGAACCCACAGCAGTGCTAGGTAGATGCTGGCAGCCTCAGAACACAGAACCAAGGAATTCCCAGGTAAAATTGGCTGGCCCACCTAGCCATATAAATGGGTGCTGGGTTTAATTGAGAGCAGCTGCTTCAATGACTTAGGTGGAAGAGTGGCCAAAGAAGATACTAGAGCTGAGCAGTGGTGGCGCACACCTGTAATCCCAGTGCTGGGAGGCAGAGGCAGGCGGATTTCTGAGTTTGAGGCCAGTCTGGTCTACAGAGTGAGTTCCAGGACAGCCAGGGCTACACAGAGAACCCCTGTCTCAGAAAAAAAAAAAAAGAAAGAAAGAAAGAAAGAAAAGAAATTCTAGTATATGATTCCCAATACCTCTGCAATTTTCAGAAAAGATATTTGGCTTCTCAGAATTTGCTCTATAATGTAAGGCAGTGGTTTGTATCATCTTAACAATTTAGCTACTTCAGTGATAATCATTTAAAGGACACTTGCAGCTGAGTATGGCGGTATGCACTTATAATCCACGTAATCAGGAAGCAGAGACAGGAAGACACAAGTGTGAGGCCAGTCAGGCTATAGAGCAAGACCTGCCTCAAATATCTTTCTCAAATCACACATCTTAAATCCTAGCACTAAAGAGGCAGAGGGAGGTGGATCTCTGAGGCATTGGGCAAGCCTGGGCTACACAGAGAGTTGCAGGACAGTCAGGGCTCTGTAGAAAGACCGTATCTCAAAAATCAAACAAACAAACAAAAACCCAAAAACAAAAAACCAACTCTCTCTTCTTCCTTCTTTCCCTTCTTCTCTCTCCAGGGACATCCAGGCTAAAATGGTTAGCCACCCTGAAGAACTTTGGGCTTGATTGAGAGATCCTGCCTCAGTGAATGATATGGAAGAGGGATGAATAATATTTATGGAAATGATTAAGAATTGAATAAACATTCATAAAGAATAAGCTTGAAAAAAGACAGCGGCCAGGAAGGTGTATTTCTTTACCCTATCAGTCCTGTATGCAAGAGTCAGACTTTGGAAAGAGGTTCTCACAGCCAGATTCTGGACTAAACAGAGACATGGGGTCAGACAGGACTCGGTTATTTCCCTGCTAATATTGGAAAAGGAAGCTGGTGTGCTGCACAATACCCAGCAACTGTCTTAAAGCATTGTGTTTCTGCACTGTGGTTTGAATGTGAAATGTCTCCAGGAGACTCAAGTGTTTGAATACGTGGTTCCCAGGAGGTGGCTGCTTTGAAAAGAGGTGGACCCTAACTAGAGCAAGTGAGTCACTGGAAAGACAGTTTTATTAAGCTAGCCACAATATCCATTTCCTTCTTCCTGACTACAGACAGTGTGACCAACTGTCTCACTCTCCTGCTATAATACCTACCAAACTATGGTGGGCTACATCCCTTCAAACCAAGAGCTAAAGCAAGCCCTTTCTTCCTTATGCACCACTGTGGTGGTTTGAATTTGCTTGGCCCAGGGATTGGCACTATTAGGAGGTGTGGTTTTGTTGGAGGAAGTATGTCACTTTGGGGGTGGGCTTTAAGGCCCTCCTCCTAGCTGCCTGGAGAGACAGTCTCCTCCTGGTTGCCTTCAAATCAAGATGCAGAATTTTCAGCTCCTTCTCCAGTATCCCGTCTTCCTGCATGCTGCCATACTTCCTGCTATGATGATAATGGACTAAACCTCTGAAACTGTAAGCCAACCCCAATTAAATGTTTGCCTTTATAAGAGTTGCCATAGTCATGGTGGTTTTTTTTTTTTTTTAACAACAGTGGAAACCCTAACTAAGACACACTCTTGTCAGGTATTTGATACAACAGTGAGAAAGTCAGCTCATACATGCCCCAAATCAATAACCAATGTCTTACTGTAGTAGCTACTGAGATCCGCTTTGAAATGTGATAATATCTAATTCTGCATGACTCTGTCCTCATTGTCATCTTTACCATAATAAGTGTTAGTGCTAAAGCTTTGTTCTCCTGAATCACAGGAAAAGCTAAGAGGTAGGACATCTTATAACTGACCATCAGAGTGTTGGGTCACCTTGGAGAGAGAGAATCCATCCCCAGTGATAAAGACCAAGAAACAAGTGTGCAAAAGATCTGCATAGGGCACACTGGGAGCTGGAAGAGGCCACCATCATCACCCAGGCCTGTGCTAGTGGTAGGCAAGAGTAGGGGAGCTACGTCTTGAGATGAACCAACCACCAGGCAGGAAAGACTAAGCTCCTCAAATCAGCTGTGTGTTCTCCACAGGGACTTCTGGGAAGGAATGGATGGGATGAGAGAGTCTTAAAGGTACAGGCGCTAAGCTGCACATAGCAGCACATTCCTGTAATTCAAACACTTGCAATTTAGAGGCTGGAAGATCTGTCCAAAGACATCTTTCACTACATAGTGAGGTTGAGGCCAACCTGGGACATGAGAATCTGTCCCCAAGCAACATAAGCAGAGGCTTGAGAATCACAGAGGCAGAAAGTAACCTGGTGATCAAGAGTTAGCGTCTCATGGGTGCAGAGTTTGGGTTTGACAGAGCAGAGATGATGGTGTTCATGGTAGTATTCACACCATTAATGTCACTCCTGTGTTTAGAAGACAACAACAACAGCTTTTATGTTAAATATACTTCACCATAAAAAGTCCATTAAAAGAAACATTAAAGTGAGCAAGTGATATTACTCAGGGGCCAAAGGTACTTTCTGCCCACCTTGGATACATTTCTGTTGTGATAAACACTATGGCCAAAAGCAACATACAACTCTTAGGTCACATTCTGTCACTGAGGTGAGTCAGGGCAGGAACCTGGAGGCAGGAGCTGAAGCAGAGGTCATGGAGGAATGCTGCTTACTGGCTTGCTCATCCTGCTTTCTTATACAACCTGGGACTGCTTCCTAATAGACAAGTCAGCTAAGCTCCTCCAGGGGACCTAGCAATAGGGACCTAGCAATCGTGTCATCACCTGCTGCCATTGCCTGGCAAGTGAGAGCCAGGGGCAGCCAAGAGGACTACTCACTATCCCAGCCCCTCTTTCTTTCTCTCTCCTGTCTCAATCCCCCTCTCTCCTTCCCACATATGTCTAGCCAGCTTCTTTCTGTCCCTCTCTGTCCCCACTTTCTCTGCCCTCATGGCTCTCTGCCTCTATCCCTTCTTCAGGTCATCATTTCTCTTCCTTCCCCAATTAAAATTCCTTTATAACATGTCTGTTGCATGGCATGATTTCTTAGGGGGTCACCTTGGCATGGGACCATCAGGTACCTCCTTATGGCCACCACTGCATTATATTTCAAAACAGGGACCCCACCCCTACCCCCACCCCCATCTGGGCATGTCAGGACCCACAGTGGACTGAGCCCTTCCACATAATTATTAGTCTAGGAAACGCTCCCAGAGAGATGCCTGCAGGCCAAGCTGCTCAGTTGATGTTCCCTCTTCCCAGGCAGCTCTAGCTCATATCAAGCACGCTGCCCAAGTCTGGCATTCCGATGCCACCAAGTGTCCTCTGACCTCCAAACAGGCAACATGGTACATCTCCGATAATGATAATGCTATAATAAAGTGAAACAGCAAGGCTTAGAGAAGGGTGAGACTGAAGGCTGAAGGCAGAGAGCCAAAATGAACACAAGTGAGCCTTGAAGTTATGAGGAGAGCCACTAGGCAAATCTCATTTCCTATGAAAATGACGAACCAATGGGATGGTTAGAAGAGACTCTCGTGAAGTTGCCAGATGTGTTTATTTACTAAGAAAATTTCAGCTCCTGCTATGGGAAAAAAAACCCCTCTTTTGACTCTGTTCAAATGCTCATTTACGGCACCAGGTATGGTGGGGGAGGCCTGGAATACCACCTCTTAGGAGGCAGAACCAGGAGGTTAGCTGCTATCTCGAGGCCAGCCTGGTCTATATGGTGGGCCCAAACCAGCTAGAGCTACACAGCAGTGACTTCATCTAAATATCCCTTATCTATACGAGTCTTGCCCATTGTCTTTTGAATCTGGTGGCATTTCAGTTTTCTCATTAGTGAATTAACTAAAAACTTGAACTCGTTTGTGTGTGTGCACATGTGGTGGTCAGATGTTAATGTCAGGGGTCTTCCTTGACTACTCTCCACCTATGTTTTTTTTTGAGACGGGTTATATCATTGAACTCTGGGCTCCCTGATTCAATTGGAGCCCAGGAATCCTCGGGTTCCTCTCTCTCGCCACCACCACCACCACCACCTTCTTCCACCAGAGGATTACAGTTGTACACCTCCTTCTCTAGCTTTGTCTTCTGGGTGCTTGAGATCTGAACTCAGGTGTGTTGATTTGTACTTTTATCATCCACTCACAGAATGTGGCTTAATTTGTAGATAAAATGGACCAGCTGGTTGAATTCCTAAACTAGAGAGACACAGTGTCCAACCAGGCCAAAGGCTCTGCTCAGGGAAGACCTGAAACATAGAACAGAGAACTCTTATCCCCCTACTGCGAACTAAGCCCCACAGAAAAACAGAACAGCTGAGTCGATGAAACAAACAGTCTATTGTTTTTTCTTCAGCTGGATAAGTCACTTTCCGTCTGACACCAATAAGGACAAGAACTGTGGTTACACAAACAATCCCTTTTCTTAAGAGAGATACAAACAAGGCACTGTGGAGAAACTCCCTGTGTTTTACTGTCTCATTCCATAACCTATGTTGGTTTGAAACATGTTAATGTACCTCAGGCTGGCCTGAAACTCCTAGTGCATTGCTTCTGCCATGCTGGGATCATGGGTGTGAGCCACGATGCCCAACTCAATAAATATGTCTTTGACATGGCATAGTCCTTCCTAATGGAGCACATTAACAATGCCATAATTCTTAGGCAATGAAATGTTGGCATGAAATTGCATGATAATGAATCACAGAGTGAAAGATAACACTTCCTACACAATTTTTAATACCACACTTTAAACTCGAAATGGTACTTTGACTTCAAATATCCTCCATAGACTCATGAGTTCGAATGCTTATGGTTAAGGACCTGAGGCCTTTTTGGAGGCTCAAAGCATGGAGGCTTTGAGATCTCATGCTCAAGACAGGCCTAGTGGAAAAGTCTCCTTCTCTGCCTTCAGATCAACATGTTGAACTCATAGCTCTTTCTCTGGCACCATGTCTGCCTGCATGCTGCCATGCTTCTCATTATAATGATAATGGACTAAACCTCTGAAATTGTAAGCTAGCCCCAATTAAATGTTTTCCTTTATAAAAGTTGCCATGGACACAGTGTCTTTTTATAGCAATAAAAGCCTAGCTAAGACAGCAATTGGTTCCACCATAATGGGAAATCATGTGATAGACGTTGTGGGAAGGACTTTGGAACTTTGTGCTAGAAAAGCCATTGAGTATTGACAGTGGGCTATCAACACTTAATTGGGAAATAAGAATGTTAGGAGCAGTGCAAAAGACAGAGGGCTGGTTTTGTGAATTTGCAGAGGGAAGGAAAGACTCTATTGGCCTTTTGTGTGAAGAATCTTTGGCTCTGGCTAGTTGGTGCTGAAGAATCATCTATGATTAACAAGATGCCAGAACTACTGAATTGAAACCTTTGCTTTGCTGGGATATTCAATCCTGATCAGCTTGTCACACCTGTTCCAAAAGGCCATACCTCGGAATAGTGCCACTTCCTATGGGTCAAGTATTCAAACACTTGAGTCTATGGGAGCCATTCTTAGTCAAACCACCACAATCACTAATTGTGAAAATACTCTCCAGATAGATCTCTTGGAGGCATTTCCTCAACTGAGGCTCCTTCCTCTTTGATGACTCTAGCTTGTGTTAAGTTGACATACAAAACCAGCCAACATAACTAACCCCTTGTCAACTTGACAAATACATCACGATAAACACATCTTTCTTTCTTATCCCCAAGATATAATATTAAAAACATAGGTAACTTTAAAAGTTACACAGTCTTTACAAATTCAAACACATGAAGGGGAAAGATTTTTGGCAGTAACTAACCCTTGCTGAATTGTGCACCGTCTGTTTGTTTTTATTGTATTGTTTCGAGTCAGCCTTTGTCATGGGGCAAATCACAGAATATTCTTTCAAAGTCATGAACATTTGGTTTTCTTCTGAATTCATCTTATTGAAGATATGAGTAAATATTTGAAAAGTTATGTAAATGCAAATAGAAAGGGTAATGGAGAAGGGAGAAAAAGGGAGAAGAGGAGAGAGAAGAGAAGAGAAAAGGAGAGGAGAGGAGAGGAGAGGAGAGGAGAGGAGAGAAGAGGAGAGGAGAGGAGTAGAGTACAGACAGTAAGAGATGTTCAATTGGAACCATGGTTAGGAAGAGGTCAGTGTGGAAGATAGTCCCTCTACCTCATGGAATAGGAGAAATCAAATCCCTAAGGATCTTGAACAGCAAGTAGAGAAATCTGTTTTTTTTTAAAGATTTATTTTATTATATGTAAGTACACTGTGTCTGTCTTCAGACACACCCGAAAAGGGCACCAGATCTCATTACAGATTGTTGTGAGCCACCATGTGGTTGCTGGGATTTGAACTCAGGATCCTCTGAAGAACAGTCAGTGTGCTTAACTGCTGAGCCATCTCTCCAGCCCGAGAAATCTGTATTTTATCACATAGCCTATGTGGTATCATTACTGAGTTTTGAGCACCATATAATTCATGATATTTAAGATGTTAATCTGGGGGGGGGCAGCTGGAGAGATGGCTCAGCAGTAAGAGCACTGACTGCTCTCCTGAAGTTCTTGAGTTCAAAACCCAGCAACCACATGGTGGTTCATATCCATCCATAATGAGATCTGATGTCCTCTTCTGGTGTGTCTAAAGACAACTACAGTGTATTTACATATACTAATAAATAAATCTTTTTTTAAAAAAAGATGTTAATCTGGCCGGGCGGTGGTGGCACACACCTTTAATCCCAGCACTTGGAAGGCAGAGGCAGGCAGATTTCTGAGTTAGAAGCCAGCCTGGTTTACAGAGTGAGTTCCAGGACAGCCAGGGCTACACAGAGAAACCCTGTCTCGAAAACAAAACAAAACAAAACAAAACAAAACAAAACAAAACAAGATGTTAATCTAGCTCTTCCACAGCCACTGCCCCAATCCGTCAGATGTGGTAGACCTGTGCCCCTTCTGACAAGGGGAAGAGCCTACTTCCTGATACTCCCTAGAGAGCTGGCAAGAGCAGGGCATTCAAGAACTGGCACCTGTAGGGCATTCAAACTGGTAGAAGCGGGGGCACTTGAGAACCAGTATCAGTAGAGCATTCAAGATCCAGCAGCAGCAGCAGAAGATTTGAGAAATAGCAGTCTGCAGGGCATTCGACCCTTGCCAAGTCTGCCACAGGAAAGACCTCATCACCTGATACTTCCTGGAGAACCAGCTGTTTGCAGGGCATTGGAGAGAAAGGGAATCCCAGGAGTACAGAAACAGAGGCCTGCAGGACAGAGAGGATAGAGACAGCAAGACCAGCTAACACTGGAGATAATGAGATGGCCAAAGGCAAACGCAAGACCATTACCAACAGAAACCAAGGCAACATGGCACCATCAGAACCCAATTCTCCCACAGCAGCAAATCTTGAATACTACATCACATCAGAAAAGCAAGAGCTAGATTTAAAATCACATCTCATATTGCTGATGCAGGACTTCAAGACAGACATAAATAACTCCCTTAAAGAACTATAGGAGAATTTGGGTCAACAGGTAGAAGCACAAAAATCCCTTAAAGAAATACAAGAGAATATGGGCCAGGCATGGTGGCACATGCCTTTAATCCCAGCACTTGGGAGGCAGAGGCAGGAGGATTTCTGAGTTCGAGGCCAGCCTGGTCTATAGAGTGAGTTCCAGGACAGCCAGAGCTACACAGAGAAACCCTGTCTTGGAAAAAAAAGAGAGCGAATATGGATCAAAAGGTAGATGCCCTTAAAGAGGAAACACAAAAATCTCTTAAAGAAATACGGGAGAACATGGGTCAACAGGTAGAAGCCCTTAAAGAGGCAATACAAAAATCCCATAGGGAATTATGGGAGAACATAGGTCAACATGCAGAAGCTCTTAAAGAGGAATCACAAAAATCCCTAAAAGAAACACAGGAGAACATGGGTCAACAGGTAGAAGCCCTTAAAGAGGAAACACAAAAATTCCTTAAAGAATTTCAGGAAAAAAACACACAAACAAGTCAAGGAACTGAACAAAACTATCCAGGATTTAAAACTGGAAATAGAATCAATAAAGAAATCGCAAAGTGAGACATCTCTGAAGATAGAAAACCTTGGAAAGAATTCAGGAGTCATAGATGCAAGCATCATCATCAGAATATAAGAGATAGAAGAAAGAATCTTGGATGTTGAAGATTCCATAGAAAACATTGACTCAACAGTTAAAGAAAATGAAAAATGCAAAAATTCAAGAAATCCGGGACACAATGAGAAGACCAAACCTAAAGATTATAGGTATAGAAGAAAATGAGGATTTACATCTTAAAGGCCCAGTAAATATCTTCAACAAAATTATAGATGAAAACTTCCCTAACTAAAGAAAAAGATGCCCATGAACATATAAGAAGCCTACAGAACACCAAACAGATTGGAGCAGAGCAGAAATTCCTCCCATCACATAATAATCAAAATACCAAATGCACTAAACAAAGAAAGAATATTAAAAGCAGCGAGAGAAAAAGGTCAAGTAACATATAAAGGCAGACCTATCAGAATTACACCAGACTTCTCACCAGAGACTATGAAAGCCAGAAAAGCCTGGGCAGATGTCATACAGATCCTAAGAGAAAATAAAAGTCAGCTCAGACTACTATACCCAGCAAAACTTTCAATCACCATAGAAGGAGAAAACAAGACATTCCATGACAAAAGCAAATTTATACAATATCTTTCCACAAATCCAGCTCTGCAAAGGATAATGGGTGGAAAATACCAACACAAGGCAGGAAGCCACACCGTAGAAAAATCAATAAGGTAATCTTTCAACAAACGCAATAGAAGATAGCTACACAACCAGAATTTCACCTTTAATAAGATAACAGTAAGCAACAATCACTTTTCCTTAATATTTCTTAATATCAATGGTCTCAATTCTCCTATAAAAAAGACATAGACTAACAGACTGGATATCATAAACAGGACCTAATGTTTTGCTGCATACAAGAAACCCACCTCAGTATCAAAGACAGTCAGTACTTAAGAGTCAAAGACTGGAAAACAATTTTCCAAGCAAATGGTCCCAAGAAACAAACTGGAGTGGCCATTCTTCTATTGGATAAAATAGACTTTCAACCAAAAGTTGTCAAAAAAGATAAGGAGGGACACTTCATACTGGTCAAAGGAAAAGTCTACCAAGATGAACTCTCAATTCTGAACATCTATCCTCCGAATGCAAGGGCACCCACATTTATAAAGAAGCTTTAATAAAGCTCAAAGCACACATTGCACCCCACACAATAATAGTGGGAGACTTCAACACCCCACTCTCAAAAAATGGACAAATCATGGAATCAGAAGCTAAATAGAGATACAGTGAAACTAACTAAAGTTATGAACCAAATGGATCTAACAGATATTTATAGAACATTCCACCCTAAAGCAAAAGAATATACCTTTTTCTCAGCATTTCATGGTACCTTCTCCAAAACTGACCATATAATTGGTCACAAAACAGGCCTCAACAAATACAGAAATATTGAAATTATTCCATGTATCTTATCAGATCATCACGGCCTAAGGCCAGTCTTAAGCTCAAACAAAATCAATAGAAAACACACATACACATGGACCTTGAAAAATGATCTCAAAGACAGCTTGGTCAAGGAAGAAATAAAGAAAGAAATTAAAGACATTTTAGAATTTAATTAAAATGAAGACACATCATACCAAAATTTGTGGAACACAATGAAAGCAGTGCTAAGAGCTCTGAGTGCCTCAAAAAGAGAATGGAGAGAGCTTACACTAACAGCTTGGCAGTGCACTTGAAAGCTCTAGTACAAAAGGAAGTAAATACCCCCAAGAGGAGCAGATGGCAGAAAATAATCAAACTTAGGGCCAAAATCAACCAAATGGAAACAAAAAGAACTATATAAAAAAATCAACAAAACAAGGAGCTGGTTCTTTGAAAAAGAATCAACAAGATAGTTAAACCCTTAGCCAGACTAACCAGAAGGCACAAAGACAGTATACAAATTAATAAAATCAGAAATGAAAAGGGAGACATAACAGAAACTGGAAATTCAAAAAATCATCAGATCCTACTACAAGAGTTTATACGCAACAAGGTTTGAAAACATGGACAACTTTCTAGATACATACCTGGTACCAATGCTAAAACGGGATCAGATAAACCATCTAAATAGTCCCATAAGTCCTGAGGAAATAGAAGTAGTCATTAATAGTCTCCCATCCAAAAAACAAAAAACAAAAAACAAAAACAAAAACAAAAAAAAAAAAAAAAAAACCCCAGGACCAGATAGGTTTAGCAGGGAAATTCTATCAGATCTTCAAAGAAGAGTTAATACCCATACTCTTCAAACTTTTCCAAGAAATAGAAACTCAAAGAACACTACCCAACTCATTCTATGAAGCCACAATAACGCTTATACCTAAACCAAACAAAGACCAAACAAGGAAGGAGAACTTCAGACCAATCTCCCTCATAAACATTGATGCAAAAATACTGAATGTGCCAGGTGGTGGTGGCACATGCCTGTAATCCCAGCACTCTGGGAGGCAGAGGCAGGCAGATTTATGAGTTCAAGACCAGTCTGGTCTACAGAGTGAGATCCAGGACAGCCAGGGCTATACAGAGAAACGTCTCGAAAAAAACAAAATAAAAAAAAAAATACTGAACAAAATCCTGGCCAACCGAATCAAAGAATGCATCAAAACTATAATAATTCACCAGAATCAGGTAGGCTTCATCCCAGGGATGCAGGTATGGTTCAATATATAGAAATCGTCGATGTAATCCACTACATAAACAAACTAAAGGAAAAAAACTACATGGTCATTTAATTAGACACTGAAAAGGCTTTTGACAAAATCGAGCATCCCTTCATGATAAAAGTCTTGGAGAGATCAGGAATCCAAGGCCCATACCTAAATATAGTGAAAGCAATATACTGCAAACCAGTAGCCAACATCAAGTTAAACGGAGAGAAACTTGAAGCAATCCGACTAAAATCAGGGACCAGACAAGGCTGCCCACTCTCTCTCTCTCTATTCAATATAGTACTTGAAGTCCTAGCCAGAGCAATTAAGCAGCAAAATGAGGTCAAAGGTATTGAAATTGGAAAGGAAGAAGTCAAAATATCACTATTTGCAGATGATATGATAGTATACTTAAGTGACCCCAAGACTTCCACCAGAGAACTCCTAAAGCTGATAAACAACTTCAGCAAAGTGGCTGGATATAAAATTAACTCAAGGAAATCAGTAACCTTCCTCTACTCAAAGGATAAACAAGATGATAAAGAAATTAGGGAAATGACACCCTTCACAATAGTCCCAAATAATATTTCATACCTAGGTGTGACCCTAGCAAAGCAAGTAAAAGAACTATATGACAAGAACTTTAAGCCTCTGAAGAAAAAAATAAAAGAAAGTCTCAGAAAACAGAAAGATTGCCCCTGTTCATGGATTAGCAAGATCAATATAGTAAAAATGGCCATCTTGCCGAAAGCAATCTACATATTCAATGCAATCCCCATCAAAATCCCAAATAAATTCTTCATAGATCTAGAAAGAGCAATTCTCAAATTCATCTGGAATAACAAAAAACCCAGTATAGCAAAAACTGTTCTCCACAACAAAGATCTTCTGGGGGAATCACCATCCCTGACCTCAAGCTGTACTACAGAGCAATAGTGATAAAAACTGTTTGGTATGGGTATGCAGACAGGCAGGAAGATCAATGGAATAGAATTGAAGACCCAGAAAAGAACCCACACGTATGGTCACTTGATATTTGACAAAGGAGCTAAAAGCATCCAGTGGCAAAAAGACAGCATTTTTAACAAATGGTGCTGGATCAACTGGAGGTCTGCATGCAGAAAAATACATTCTTATCTCCTTGTACAAAGCTCAAGTCCAAGTGGATCAAGGATCTACACATAAAACCAGACACACTGAAGCTTATAGAGGAAAAGGTGGGGATGAATCTTGAACACATGGGCACAGGGGAAAAGTTCCTGAACAGAACACCAATGGCTTATGCTTTAAGAACAAAAATCGACAAATGGGACCTCATAAAACTGCAAAGCTTCTGTAAGGCAAAGGACATGGTTAATAGGACAAAATGGCAACCAACAAATTGAGAAAAGATCTTTACTAACCCTACATCCGATAGAGGGCTAATATCCAATGTATACAAAGAACTCAAGAAGTTAGTCTCCTGAGAGTCAAATAACCCTATTAAAAAATGGGGTACAGAACTAAACAGGGAATTCTCAACTGAGGAAACTCAATGGCTCTAAAGCACCTAAAGAAATGTTCAGCATCCTTAGTTATCAGGGAAATGCAAATCAAAACAACACTGAGATTCCACCTTACACCAGTCAGAATGGCTAAGATGAAAAACTCAGGGGACAGCAGATGCTGGAGAGGATGTGGGGAAAAAGAAACAGTTCTCCATTGCTGGTGGGATTGCAAGCTGGTAAAACAACTCTGGAGGGCTGGAGAGATGGCTCAGCGGGTAAGAGTATCGACTGCTCTTCCAAAGGTCATGAATTCAAATCCCAGCACCCACATGGTGGCTCACAACCATAAAGAGATCTGACGCCCTCTTCTGGTGTCTGAAGACAGCTATGGTGTACTTAAATAAAATAAATAAATAAATCTTAAAAAAAAAACACTCTGGAAATCAGTTTGGCGATTCCTCAGAAAATTATACATAGTACTACCTGTAGTCCCAGCTATACCACCCTGAGCATATACCCAGAAGATGCTCCTACATGTAATAAGGACACATGCTCCACTATGTTCATAGCTGCCTTATTTATAATAGCCAGAAGCTGGAAAGAACCCAGATGTCCCTCAACAGAGGAATGGATACAAAAACTGTGGTATATATACACAATGGAGTACTATTCTATTCAGCTATTAAAAACAATGAATTCATGAAATTCTTAGGCAAATGGATGGAACTAGAAAGTGTCTCCTGATCGAGGTAACCCAATCACAAAAGAATGCACACGGTATTCACTCACTAATAAGTGGATGTTAGCCCAAAAGCTCAAAATAAACAAGTTACAATTCACCCAGCACAGGAAGATCAAGAAGAAAGAGGACTTAAGTGAGGGTGCTTTGGTTCCTCTGAGAAAGGGAACAAAATACTCACAGGAGCAATAAGGGAGACAAAGTGTAGAGTAGAGACTGAAGTAAAGGCCATCCAGAGACTGCCCTACCTGGGGATTCATCCTATAAACAGTCAACAAACCCTGACACTACTATGGACGACAAGAAGTGTATACCAACAGGAGCATGCCATGGTTGTCTCTGGAGCGGTCCTGCCAGAGCCTTACAAATACAGAGGCAGATGCTAGCCACCAACTATTGGACTGGGCATGGGGTCCCCAATGGAGGAGTTGGAGGGTGGTCCAGAGAAGCTGAAGGGGTTTACAGCCCCATGGGAAGAACAATGATTTCAGCCACTCATATGCCCCAAGACTCCCAGGGACTGAACCATCAACTAAGGGACACACATGGTCCCAGACAAAAATGTGGCAGAGGAAGGTCTTGTTGGGCATCAGTGGAGGAATGGTCCTTGGTCAGGTAATGGTTCAAGAGAGGCCCCAATAAAGGGAATTCTGGGGGAGGGGGGCAATGTGCCTGGGCATGTATGTGGAGACAGGGGGAGGGAGGAGGAGTTGGGGTCTTTGGGGAGGGGGAAAATCAGGAAAGGTTTTATCATTGGCAATGTAAATGAACATGATATTCAATACAAAATTTAAAAAAAGATGTTAATCTGGTTACAGAGCACAAATTCAATCTTATTTTAAATTATACTTAATTTTATTTTTCATTTTGTTTTTGTTTGAGATAGAGTCTTCCTGTTTAATCTTAGCTGGCCTGGAACTTCTTGTGTAGACCAGGCTGGTATTTAGTTCTTGTCTGATTATTTAATTTTTTAGATAGGGTGTTTGGATATAGTACATGCTGATCTCAAATCCACAATCCTGCCTATGTGTGTCACAACCTCTATAAGGTTAGCCTTTCAGTGAATAGTTCCCTTCATTAGGACCCTCTGCCCTGTATCTTTCAATGTCCCTGCAGTCCCTTCTGTAACCAAACTTTTGACTACTTCACTGGATTCTTTTTCCCACCACTCCTCTTCCCCACAATTTCTTCCAACCCCCAACACTCAGTAAGAGAGAAAGCAGAGGAGAAAAAAAGCATCAATCCTGTTAGACTACTTCTTGCTAATTAGGGCCATCGAGTTTCTTGGGGCAAGTCTAATCTTCATCATCAGGATGTCTCCAATCAGCAAACAGCAATCCAGCAACCAGCAGGAGCAGCATGCAGAATGAGCAGCAGCAGCAGCAGCCACCTCCTCTCTTGGGGCTCTGACATTTATGGACTCTCTCAAGAGTTCTTAGAATTCCAAAACAAACTATCTTTAGCTGACAGAATTATGCCCTGCCAGAGCGTGACACAAATATTAGCTGCTGAGGACAATCTGAAGCAGCCTCATATTCCACACCTGGGATTAAAACAAAAACATATTTCCATAAGACAACTTGCTACTTTAAAGAAACAAGAATTCTCACTACATTCTCCCCCGACTTCTGTTTTAAGCCAATAATTGTGCTATGTTTAGTGAGAAAGTATAAACAGAGACATTTTCAATGAACCAAACACTTTTCAGATTGGCGAATGTTTTTCTATAACCTGGTGACACTCGGCTGTTCTTGTCTGAAACAGCTCATTCTTTTTGCTGTGGAGACTCAACCTAGGTCCCCAAAGCTGTTTCCTCATGGCAAAAAGTTACCTTGGATATCTCTTTTGGAACTACACTCATTGGTCCAATGGCATCCCTTGCTATAACATCTTCAAATCCTTGGAAGCTTGGGCATTCTTTCTGAAAACCTATTGCTGCCAGAAATGTATTGTTTGCTTCTCTGGTAGAAGTACCATGCTTCTCACAATTAATGCACCAGGCCATCTTGAGGTGTGAGACTTTTGGAAACTTGGTCACAGTTTCTTTGTAAATGACCAAATTTACCACTTTGAAGCACTGGGCATTTTTGTATCTGAGACCCTTAGCAGTAGCTTGTCCAATGATATTGGTGTGACACTAGTGAGAGTCAATATCAATTGTGTCTCTTATCAACTTATCTGTTGACAATGTCCATGCCTTTAGTGGTCTGATAACTCTTTTACATTCAGTATTTGCATTCTCATATGCCAAGATCCCTATCACCACTTGCCTCACTGAATAAATTCATCCTTTCTAACTCTTTTTGAACTCTGGCTGGCTGGTTCAACTCAACTGTTCTGTCTCAAACTCCTCTCCAAGCTGACTGATTCAAATTGGCTTCTCTCTGCTTCTGACTGAATTGCTCTGCCTGGAAAAACTGCCTCTGAATCCCACAGACTGAACTGCACTGACCGAACAGCTCTGAACCTAACTGAGCTCAACTGCACTCAACTAAACTGCACAAAACTGAACTGTCTCTCCCTGTGCTGCACCTAAGTAGCCTCTCCCATATGTTCTCGTGAGAGTTGGGTGTGTCCTATCTCTGACTCATTCTGTAAAATTTTGTCTGCCCCTCAATTAGACATCATTGTTTGGGATTAAAGGTTTGTACTAAGGGCAAATATATATTCCAACCAGAGGGACTAAAGGTGTGTCTGCATTCTAGCTGAATCACACAGACCTAGAATGGTCCTTGATCACTTGCCAGAGCAGCCATATTGCTGGATTAAAGTTCCTCTACAAATGATCCCACCCAGCACTAGCTTTTCACCTACAACTTACCTTACTTGCGAGGCACAATATTCTTGCCTGAGCATTATTGAAGTATATTTGTTAAGCAAAAGTGAATGTGTTGAAGGGGTATAACATGATGGTTTAAGAACTACTTATATATCATGAGTGATTCCCACAGCCAAGCTCATTAACATATCGGTCATCTCATGTCATCACCTTCTGTGTATAATAATCTGAGAATATATCAGACTGTTTATTGTTTGCCCATCCCTCCTCTGCTTCCTACTCCAAATGAAACCCCATGAAGATAAGTGCCCACTGTATGTGTCTGGTGTACAGTAGATGTTCAACAAACTCTGCACCTGAGGACAGGACAAAGGCAGAGGGATGGCCAGCAAGTGAAAGGAGCTGTGTCAGCATCGGAAATGGAGAGAAGGGATGAATTTGGAGGAAGAGTCTGCAGACCCGGAGACTGCCAGTGTTGCCTGCGGCCTGGATAGCTCTCCACCCATCCCTACCTGCCCTTGGGGGTTGGGGGTGAGTTGGCGCATAGTCTACACCACACACTCTGTGAGCAGGTGAGAAATGCCACAGCAAGCTCATTTGAGCACTACTGAAAGCACCTTTAATACCCTCTACCCACTCCCCATAGGTCCAAAGAAAGTATTTATTCTAAACAGCAGTTTCTGATTAGCTGGCATAATTTGAGCTAACAATCCTCCATTTCTCAGGCAGTCCTCAATTAAATCATCCTACAGGAGATGCTTTTGCAGCTGCACAACCCCCCATTGTTTACATAGAGCAGCCCTGCCATTCCTGCTACATGCCATGAAGGGAGAGGTGGCAGAATCTGGGTCACTGCAAGGTCTGTCTCCTTTGAATTGGAACTGAAACTTCTACAAACATCACCAAGCAACTCCAGAGAGACTGTCCTGAAGGGTGATTTGGGTAACATTCCCGTGAGACTTGAAATAATGGCCAGGAACTCTAGCAACACATCTCTTCTTGGAAAATATCAGCAGACAATTTTCTTTGACTGTTTAACTCTTTATTACCTTGTAAGGTTTGCAATAAATTACTTAACTCTTGAGTAGACAATTGAATTGTAGGCCTTAGCCAATTAATGTCTTACAACAACTTTTGAAAATCTTTTTGGTTTTTGGTTTTTGGGTTTTGTTTTTCAAGACAGGGTTTCTCTGTGTAGTCCCGGCTGTCCTGGAACTCACTCTGTAGACCAGGCTGGCCTCGAACTCAGAAATCCACCTGCCTCTGCCCCCCAAGTGCTGGGATTAAAGGCATGCACCACCACCGCCCGGCTCTTGAAAATCTTTAATAAGAGTTTTTAATTAATCTCTCCTTATTTGTACCTTCTGTGGCTCAATAATTAGCAGATCTATCTTAATATCCTAGATAATTAATAGGATCTCTTCTTTGTATTTTTTCAGGAGTAATTTGTAATCCCCAACAAGGCAAAGTTCTCTTTACTTCATTAAACATTTTTTCCTAAGGTATCTCCATTTGAATCTGCCAGCAAAATATCATCCATGTGATGGTAAATTACTGATTGAGTAAGTGGCTTATGAATTATTTCTAGTGGTTGTTGTACAAAATATTGGCATAAGGTAGGACTCTTTGACCTTCCTTGTGGCAAGACCCTCCACTGGAAGCTCTTAGTTTGCATGGAGTGGTTAAATGTGGGCACAATAAAAGCAAATCTTTCTCTACCTTGTCCTTTTAAAGGGATGGTGAGAAAGCAAGCTTTTAAATCCATTATATGATAGGCCGTGCCTTAGGTACAAGGAAGGCAATGGGATTTCAAGCTATAAAGAACCCATTGACTGAATAATTTACTAATTACTCTCAGGTCTTTCAATATCCTCCATTTTCTAGATTTCTTTTTAATGACAGATATAGAATTATTCCAGGGGCTGGTGGACTCATCTAATGTTGAACCTCCAGCTACTCTTGGACTAGCTGCAATTTTCCTTCTGTCATAGGCTGTTGCTCTATTCAAACAGGTTCATCAATCAACCACCTTAGTGGTAAGGTCGTTGGTGTTCTGTTAGCAGTGTCCCCCCATATAAAGTTAGAGAGCTAGCCTCTGCTGTGTCCTGTTTATAAACAATGTGGAAAGTCCATGACTCTTCTTTTTAAAAGAAGAGTTTATTTATTTATTTATATTATTTATATGAGTATAACATAGCTGTCTGTCATCAGACACACCAGAATAGGGCATTAGATCCTATTACAGATGGTTGTTAGCCACCACATGGATGCTGAGAATTGAACTCAGGACCTTTGGAAGAGCAGTCAGTGTTCTTAACCACTGAGCCATCTCTCTAGCCCTCCATGACTTGATAATATTTTTTAATATCTTCATCAGAAACATCTCTTATTATATGGTTAAAGTTGGAAGGATGCTAATCTATGCTTCCCATTGCTGCAACAGATCTCTTCTCCATAAATTCATTGCTACATCAGTCACATATGGCCTTAATGTTCCTATTTTACATTTAGGCCTTATACATTTAAGCCATTTTATACTTTGTTTTGACTGGGACAAAGTTACATTCCCTTGAAATAGCATATTTATTTATTTATTTATTTATTTATTATTTATTTATTTATTTATTGAGACAGGGTTTCTCTGTGTAGCCCTGGCTATCCTGGAACTCACTCTGTAGACCAGGCTGGCCTCGAACTCAGAAATCTGCCTGCCTCTGCCTCCCAAGTGCTGGGATTAAAGGCATGTGCCACCACCACCTGGCTAGCATATTTATTTATTTATTTATTTATTTATTTATTATTTATTTTTGGTTTTTACGAGACAGGGTTTCTCTGTGTAGCCCTGGCTGTCTTGGAACTCACTCTGTAGACCAGGCTGGCCTCGAACTCAGAAATCCGCCTGCCTCTGCCTCTGCCTCCCAAGTGCTGGGATTACAGGCGTGCGCCACCACGCCCGGCTAGCATATTTATTTTTTAAAGAAGCCAATTGGGAAGCCGAGATGTTGGTAAGGTTACCATTCCTTCAATTTCAATATTATTTATAAATACCTTTAGTTTGGCTTGCTTTTGATCATCTATAGAATTTTGGCAAAATATTTTGTTTCTCTATCCCTTCTGAGTTTTTTATTTTGTCTATTGAAGCTCTTTTGACTTTGATATCTGAGTTTTTAATGTCTCTTTTCAGAGCAATGTTGCTTAATAGTTCTGCAGATGAGTATCTCTGTTGTTGACCTTAGATGGCTGATTTGAATTTGATATTGGGGCCTGCAAGAGGCCCCCCTGGGAATTTTTTGGTAAGGGGTTACCCTATCTGTCCCTTGTTGATATACATTCATTAGTCCAATGTTGGACCTTGCTGCATCTTCTACATATTCCATAAGGCTTAGGGCTTCTTTCAAAATTAGTTTGGTTCAGTCTACGATTCTTTTAAAAATGGCCTTGCTTAGTCAGTGGCCTTCTTGTACTCAAAGGACAAGCAGGCAGAGAAAGAAATTAGGGAAATAACACCCTTCACAATAGCCACAAACAACATAAAGTATCTTGGCGTAACTCTAACCAAACAAGCGAAAGATCTGTACAACAGGAACTTCAAGTCCTTGAAGAAAGAAATAGAAGAAGACCTCAGAAGATGGAAAAATATTTCTTGCTCCTGGATTGGCAGGATCAATATAGTAAAAATGGCCATCTTGCCAAAAGCAATATACAGATTCAATGCGATCCCCATCAAAATCCCAACTCAATTCTTCATAGATCTAGAAAGAGCAATTCTCAAATTCATCTGGAGCAACAAAAAACCCAGGATAGCTAAAACTATTCTCAACAATAAAAGGACTTCTGGGGGAATCAATATCCCTGACCTCAAGCAGTACTACAGAGCAATTGTGTTAAAAACTGCATGGTATTGGTATAGCAACAGGCAAGCAGATCAATGGAACAGGATTGAAGACCCAGAGGTTAACCCACAGACTTATGGTCACTTGATCTTTGATAAAGGAGCCACAACCATCCGGTGGAATAAAGATAGCCTTTTTAACAAATGGTGCTGGTTCAACTGGAAGTCAACATGCAGAAGAATGCGAATTGATCCAATCTTATCTCTTTGCACTAAGATCAACTCCAAGTGGATCAAGGACCTCCACATAAAACCAGACACACTGAAACTATTAGAAAAGAAACTTGGGAAGACCCTGGAGGACTTGGGCACAGGGGAAAAGTTCCTGAACAGAACACCAATAGCTTATGCTCTAAGATCAAGAATCGACAAATGGGACCTCATAAAATTACAAAGTTTCTGCAAAGCAAAGGACACTGTCAGAAGGACAAAACGGCAACCAACAAAGTGGGAAAAGATCTTCACCAACTCCACATCCGACAGAGGGCTAATATCCAATATATACAAAGAACTCAAGAAGTTAGACCGCAAAGAACCAAATAACCCTATCAAAAAATGGGGCACAGAGCTAAACAAAGAATTTTCACCAGAAGAAATTCGGATGGCCGAGAAACACCTTAAAAGATGTTCAACATCATTAGTCATCAGGGAAATGCAAATCAAAACAACCCTGAGATTCCACCTCACACCAGTCAGAATGGCTAAGATTAAAAACTCAAGAGACAACAAGTGCTGGCGAGGATGTGGAGAAAGAGGAACACTCCTCCACTGTTGGTGGGATTGCAAAATGGTAAAACCGCTCTGGAAATCAGTTTGGCGGTTCCTCAGAAAATTGGGCATGTTACTTCCAGAGGACCCTGGCATACCACTCCTGGGCATATACCCAGAGGATTCCCCTGCATGCAATAAGGACACATGCTCCACTATGTTTATAGCAGCCTTGTTTATAATAGCCAGAAATTGGAAGCAGCCCAAATATCCCTCAAAGGAGGAATGGATACAGAAAATGTGGTATATTTATACAATGGAATACTACACAGCAATTAAAAATAATGAATTCATGCAATTTGTAGGTAAATGGTTAGACCTGGAAAATATCATCCTGAGTGAATTAACCCAATCACAAAAGAATACACATGAAATGCAATCACTGATAAGTGGATATTAATGAGCCCAGAAGCCCTAAATACTCAAGACACAAATAGCAAGTCAAATGATTCCCAAGAAGAAGAAAGGAGAGGACCCTGGGCCTGTAAAGATTGCTTCCAGTTTAGTAAAGAAACCGAGGGGGGAGGGGGAATTATTGGGGAACAGATGGGGGGGGAGAGGAACTATGGGAACTATGGTGGGTGGGAACTGGGAAAGGGGAAAGCCTTTGGAATGTAAACATAGAATATAGAAAATAAAATTAAAAAAAAAAGAATTAAATTCCCTAAGGAAAAAAAATGGCCTTGCTTACCACAATTAAGACATTTGACACTTTGGATTTTCTCAAAACCTTTAGAAATCACTTCCCCCTAGTAAAGTCATATCATATATGAATGAGATCTGCTATCAACCATATTTCTTCTAATCCATTCATCTATTGGTGCTGATCTTGCCTTTAGAGGCCTGATCACTTAATGCATTCAGAATTAGCATTTTTCAAAATCTAGAGAGTCAACCAGTGCTTCCTAGCTTGTGGATCTAATATCCTTCTATTTACAGCTGAAATCAATCTTTATGAAAAGCGAGTGAATGTTTCTTTTGGACCTTGCATAATTTGAGTTCAAGGGTTTTGTTTTGTTTTGTTTTGTTTTGTTTTTTTCCTGTTTCTTGGACTTGTCCCAAGCACTTCAAACCACCATATGACATAAGGCCAAGGATGCCTAGTCATATACAACTGGCATCTGTTACTCAACATATGGACCTTTATCTCCCTCTTGGGAAATATTGATTCCTCTGGCCCTGTTTCTTTGTTTTGTCTCCTTAGCCTCTTCTTTTCACCATGATCACTATTGTGAGGATCAGGTTCTAGTATTGCTTTCATCATATCTTTCCAGTCTTGGGGGATTACTCTACTCCGAATCAACCAAGAAATCTGCTTCATGTATGGTGACACTTTCTTTAATTTCATTAAATAGTAGTGGTGTTGTAGGCTCAAGTCTTAACTTCTCTGTCTTTATCTGAGTATCTTTCTGATTCTTATTTATAATTTTTTTAATACTTGGCTCATTTTTCTCCTTTTCTTTTATCTGTAAAGCCTTTTCTTTGAGAAGGCAAAAAAGGCCATTATGATTATTAAGATTAGGATAAGGAATACCAGCATAATAATAACCATTATTAGTGGTGCCAGTCTAAGATGGCATTATAAAGGATCTGAACGCTCTGTCTTGTTAGGTTTTTTTTTTTTTTTTTTTTTGGTTTTTCGAGTCAGGGTTTCTCTGTATAGCCCTGGCTGTCCTGGAACTCACTCTGTAGACCAGGCTGGCCTCGAACTCAGAAATCCGCCTGCCTCTGCTTCCCAAGTGCTGGGATTACAGGCGTGTGCCACCACGCCCGGCTTTGTTAGGTTTTTTATTTAACATGTCTTATTTCTTTTAGTTTTATCAATTACTTAAATAATTTAAATTATTTATATCTATCTGAATTTTTATACCTAGTCTCCTTCTTTCTTTAGCACTTAATCATAAAAACAAATATTTTAACCTGATCATGTTTAGGTATGCTCAGACTTCTTCTGTATGTTCTCTCTGTCTGTGTCTAGCTTCCACTTCCCCTACCCCAGGTATGACTAGCCCTGCCCCAGCCCTTCAGTTCACAGAGAAGTGTTTCAGTCTCTCCACGGGTCTGTAGCTGGTGACCACCAAGTCTTCTGTTTATGGGTATCAGCTGGGAACTGTGTCTCATTGGAAGTTCAACCCCTCCCTCATGGCAGATGGCAAAAATTATGTCCCTGGGAAGTGCTTCTGCAGACTGGGCCACAGTACAAAGCAATCTCATTCCCACAGGGGGAACTGCGTATTGAGAATAAGATTTTTGAAGTAGGCCTAGAGTTTTGAATTAACTTTCTAAATGCCATCAGATTCAAAGGTACTAATTAATGGACTTCATTTCCAATAATAAAGAATAGTGAAGCACTTATGTGTCTTGGAATGGTTGAGTGTAGACTTTTAAAGCATCAAAACCTATGAAATTCTAACATTGAATGTTCCTAATCAACAACTTGTAAGAAGCAAGAAGCAGGTTGGCTGTTTATGAAACTCTGACAATTTTTCTAGAAAACAATAAATATAATGAGGTAAGTCTATACCTTTTAGTGTCAGTGGATCATGTGGAGAAAGGAAAAGATGAGTTCAAAATTCTAATACTCAGAGATCCAGATACATACTGTGAGCATTTCTATGTGTGCTCCCAAAGAGCCACAGGGAATAGCATCATATTCTGAGACTGGCTAAATTATACTTGGGCGCCCAGCACTGAAGGATGCCTATTATTAAAACAAAAAAAAAATTCACAAGAAAGGAACAAGATAAAGAAAGGTGGTATTAAAATACAAAGGAAGCTTCCCATAAACCTTGGGACATTGAGCTCCCAAATTCTGTGAAGTCATAATTATCCTTGAAGAGACCTTCCTACCCACAGTGGGAGCTGCCTGTCTATCTCCTTCTCCGAAGTCGCCATGGAAGATAACTTTGAATCCCTTCAATGATGGGAACAGGAGACAGAAACTGGTCAAGCAGGGCTAGAACCCCAAAGCAGGAGCTCCAAGAATGTCCTTGCTGGATGCCAGGAATGCCTGCAAAGACAATTGGCTCCTAGCCCTTTGTTATCTCCCAAATGAACACCTGTGCCTAAAGGTTGACCACAACTGGGTCACTAAACCAAGATGAGGCACAAGGAACTCTGGTTGGCCAAACTGGACTGACCAGCTCCCCACATTCCACTTTCCTCACACAGATTTCTGTCTTTAAAAAGGTTCCAGACTAGTAGCTTGTTAGTGCTCTGCTCCATGTTTCTCCCTCTCCTCCCCTCCCCTCCCTCTCTCCCCTTCTTCCCTCCTCCTTTCCCATCCCTACCTCCTCCCCTTCCCTCCCCCTCTCTCTCATGAATCTATAATAAACCTCCATATTCCACAGATTTCATTCTTCAGGCTCATAAGACAAGAACCCAAAAGGCGTGGGTGCCTTTGGTAGCTGTTCAGTTTCCTAGTACCTAGATCCCTAAAAAAAGAAAGACTCAATCTCAGAGACAATATGGCCTTATCATTTCTACTATGTTGGGCTAGAAATCATAAGGAGGGTGAGTACTCAGCTTCTGCTCAGGTTTTACCTTATTTTCCATCTTCCAGCCTTCCTCACCTGCAGATAGAAGGCATCATGGTTGGTTTCTCTCCTATGTCCCCCTTCCCACAGCACCCCTCTCACTTGAGAACACAGCAGTCAGGTTGCGAGTTCAGGGGCCAGTCAGGAAGCAGAACCTGAGTGTGTGTGTGTGTGTGTGTGTGTGTGTGTGTGTACACGCGCACGCGCGCGTGTGTGTCTGTGTTCTACAGGACATTGTTGGAACTTTGTGTTTGGGTAAGAATGTTCTCTACAATGCTGCATACACAGAGAAATGGCACTTTGAGATAGCTGGATATGGGAACGCTAGGGAAATCACAGATTCTACCTCTGAATCCTGCAGGACAGTTCTCTAGACAAAGTGTCAGACAAATCCCGTGCAAGCAAAGGCAGCAGCGAGAGGGAAACTGGAGCCTCTGGCTCCTTAAGGTCTTAATACCTAGTCTCCAAACCCCATTTTTCTCTGGCCAGCATAGTATCCTTCCTGCCCTCCTCAAACCTGTTACCACACTGTGCTTTGAGTACAGTGGGGCTCTTGGTTTGGTTTCTCCTTGTTGTGACATAGACAGTCTAGAGAGAAAAACCACTCTATCATCTCTTTACTACTTCTCTTAGATGCCATTTTCTATGTTTCAGAGTCTCTAGGTTACAGGCACTCACATCCAAGTTGCCTCTGGTAATTTACAAGGTGGTTCTTCTAGTCCAGGCAACCCTACCACTATCCCTTTTTAAATGGGATGTTCGCCCTGAGTGCTATCATGTCTGTTTCCTATTTAGATAGAGCAAATGTGATATGAAAGGACAGATGATAAATTTGAGGGGAAAGGTCAGAGGGAATGTTTAAGGGCAGTATTAAAGGCTCCATCCATAAAGGAACTAAGACCCTCCCTACCTTTTAACTATTAGAAATTTAGCTGACTTCCCTGATACGTAAGGGTCATATATACTTCAGATATACTTCAGATCTCTCTCTCTCTATATATATATATATATATATATATATATATATACATATATATATATATATGTATGTATGTATATATATATACATATATATGTGTGTGTGTGTATGTATATGTATACGTATAGATATATATGTATATGTATATATCTCTCTATATATACATATATATGTATATATATACATATATATATATATATATATATATATATATATATATGATGTGAAGAGGGCATTGGATACAATTACAGATGGTTGTGAGCCACCATGTGCTTGCTGGAAATTAAACATACGGCCTTTGGAAGAGCAGTCAGTGCTCTTAACCCCTGAGCCATCTCTCTAGCCCCCAGAGATTTCTCTTAATGATAGATCTCACACAGGTAAGCAGAGTGCACAAAGGTTTTTATCAAGGCCACATGGTATCACAGCCATGTGGAGTCATGTCAGAAAAACCATAGTCTTCTGACCAAGCCAACTCAGTCAATCAACAGATTCTCCAAGCAGGGGCGAGGATTGACAAGAAAGAGACAATTACACAAAACTGCAGCATGACCTCAGTCAATTCTTGAACTGAAGGTGGGTTTATTTTTTCCAATCCACCTTTATACCATTTTAATTACATGCAGGTATTAAGGGTGAGTAGTACAATGAGGAATCAAGCAAGACAATAGTCAAGAAACAAGCAAGACAATAAACACAAAGTCCTGTGATCACTCTGGTGATTGCTGTTTCTAAGGATGATCAGGATCTCTGAGCCTACTTCCTTGTCTGAGCCTGAAGTCACAATCATGACTAAAGCCTGCTTCTTTGTCCCACCCTAATGTCAGATTCCTGCCTGGATTTACTTCTTTGCCATGCCCTAAAGTCAGATTCCCGCCAAGCTGCACATTTCCTTGTCCCTGGCCAATGCCAAGCTCCTTGGCCAAAGTCAGACTCCCGCCAGGGTCATGGCACCAAAATAAGTCTCTCTACAGGCTTCTGGACTCCTCCTTCTCCCTGCCCTTAATGTAGGAGGACAAGATACAGAAAACTCGGGCCTCCATAGGAGAGTGACTAGTTGGATATGCCTCTTCTTTCCTCATAGTAGCTTACGAAGGAAGGATGCAGGGGAACCTCCAGAGAATACTCTGATGAAGAGGCCAAAGGAGAGATGGAAGATGTTCCAATAGATGTTCCTTCTGTGTAACCAGCTACTCCTAGACTGCATCAGTCTAACCCAGACCTTACAAAAGAAAAATGAAGAAAGATAATGCCTGTGGGTTTTCTCCACTCAAGCCTGCCCTTAAGTTAGAGAATTAAAAAGTGGTTTCTAGTGAAAGATCTCATAGTATTATCTTATCCTACAACTTGATTCCTTTGCTGGAGGGAGGGCACTCATTAAGTTTTTTCAGATTGTCTGCCTTCACTTAAAGGTGCATGATAACTACTCATGGGTACAGTCTTTCAAACTGTTGGTCACCCCAAGCCTAGTCAAGGAGGATCTCAGTTTAGACACTGGAAAAGATGCATATGCCTGTTAACCTGGTCCTCCCTGACCACAGGTACTGGCTGCCTCACACTTATGACACTGTAGAGTCTGGAGATACCAGGATGACCATTCAAAATCAATTGTCCCACTTCTGATAACACTCTAAATGGAAACAAAATAAATTTTCTCCAATTCTTGTCACTTTCTAACTCCAGTGCATGACCCAGCAGATGACAATGTGCTGCCCCACAAACCAGACAAACACCGATCTCAGTCAGACACAGATAGTTTATCGAACACACACCTAAAGACTGATCGATGAGGGCAACAGCTCACAGACTTAGGAGCTGAAAGCTGCGTGCCTGTACATTATTCAATGTTAGTTTACATAGGAAAAAAATTATAACGAGCTCATAAGCAGATACAGGGGGCTGTAGAACGGTTAGCCTTTTTTAAGTTTCTTTATTAATTTAGACATAAAGTTCAAAGGGGACCCATATCTTGCTTGCCCCGAGCAAAGGCCGCAACTGGGGACTTTCCAAGGAGAGGAATTCTCAAAACATCTTAACAATCCTCTGAGCATAGCAGGATATATATATATATATATATATATATATATATATATATATATATATATATGGTCAACTTGATCTTGCTCTGAACCAAATTATTTTTCTGTGTCTATATTCAGGCTGCTTTAAAAAAAAATAGCAACATGGGATGGCTAGTGGGCCTGAAGCAAATTGGCCACAGTTACTTCCAAAAAGTTGCCAAAGACCAGCCTTGGCCTGGAGAGGAGTGATGAGAGAAGGGGTGTAAACACAAACTACTCTAAGCTAAATTGTGGGGTCAAACTGGTGGCCTATTTTCTGCTCGAGACAGCTTTCCAGATTGCTTTCTCTCTGTTCTGCTTTCTCTCGAGATCTCCAAGCAGCTCTCTCTCTCTCTCTCTCTCTCTCTCTCTCTCTCTCTCTCTCTCTCTCTCTCTCTGTGTGTGTGTGTGTGTGTGTGTGTGTGTGTGTGTGTGTGTGTCTAAGTTCTTCTGCAGCCAGTTCTCCAAGCAGTTCTCTCTTACTATTGTAGAAAATTCTCTGGATATCTCATCTCCTGAAGATCACAAGCCCAGTCTTTTATTTTACATATCAATCCAGTCATTACTCCAGGTTCCCTTTTGATTAACCTATGAATCAACATCCCATGGCCCAGCCCTTTGATTCTTAAGAGACAGCGAGCACTTTTTTTATTAGATATATTCTTTATTTACATTTCAAATGATTTCCCCTTTCCTGGTCCCCCCTCCCTGGAAGTCCCATAAGCCCTCTTCCCTCCCCCTGTTCCCCAACCAACCCCTTCCCGTTTACCTGTCCTGGTAGTCCCCTACACTGCTGCATTGAGTCTTTCCAGGACCAGGGGCCTCTCTTTCCTTCTTCTTGGGCATCATTTGATATGTGAATTGTTTCTTGGGTATTCCAAGCTTCTGGGCAGCCAGGCTGCGGTGGTGCACGCCTGTAATCCCAGCACTTGGGAGGCAGAGGTAGGTGGATCTCTGAGTTCAAGGCCAGCCTGGTCTACAGAGTGAGTTCCAGGACAGCCAGGGCTATACAGAGAAACCCTGTCTCGAAAAACCACAAAAAAAAAGAAAAAAAAAAAAAGCTTCTGGGCATTCCAAGCTTCTGGGCTAACGTCTGCTTATCAGTGAGTGCATACCATGTGTGTTCTTTTGTGACTGGGTCACCTCACTCAGGATGACATTCTCCAGTTCCACCACTTGCCCAAGAATTTTATGAATTCATTGTTTTTAATAGCTGAGTAGTATTCCATAGTGTAAATATACCACATTTTCTGTATCCATTCCTCCACTGAGGGACATCTGGGTTCTTTCTAGCTTCTGGCAATTATAAATAGAGCTGCTATGAACATAGTGGAGCATGTGTCCTTATTACATGCTGGGGAATCCTCTGGATATATGCCCAGGAGTGGTATATGAATATTGATGCAAAAATACTCAAAAAATTCTTGCCGACAAAATCCAAGAACACATCAAAATGATCATTCACCATGATCAAAGCCGGGCCTGGTGGCATTAATAATACAAGGCCCGATAATAAAAATTAATAGAAGGCACAAGGGACCAAATAAAGCTGTTATTAATGAGATCAGACAGGGAGACCAGTTAAACAGACTTCAGTACCAGGCTTTGTTGCCATTTTGTGCTCTCTCTCTCTCTCTCTCTCTCTCTCTCTCTCTCTCTCTCTCTCTCATTCTTTGTTTGATTAAGTTTAGGCTTTCTTTTTTTCTTTTTAAAAATTTCTTTATTATTTATTATATGTAAGTACACTGTAGCCGTCTTCAAACACACCAGAAGAGGGAATCAGATCTCATTGCGGATGGTTGTAAACCACCCCACAGTTGCTGGGATTTGAACTCAGGACCTTTGGAAGAGCAGTCAGTGTTCCTAACTGGTGAGATCCAACTGTAGGCTTTCTTTAATTATGCCTGAATGGTTAGCATCATCCCAGGGTCATCACCAGACGCATAATGGTGAAGTGTTCGAGTCTTTCCTGTATCCCATATATTACTTATACCATTTCTGATCTTAATCTGAATGGGTTTGATTTTTTCCAGCTTTTCAGACTCCCTCTCAACCCTCTATAGTTGAATGTAAGTGTCCCTATTGATGACCTAGGGAGCTAATGTTTCACATCCCCTTGTATCACAAAAGTACACATCTGATCCCCCATCTGAGGGACGTGTCTCCATCTGAGGGACAAGTATACACTCAGGACACCCCACATCCAAAAGCCCTAGAGAATGAGGGAGCATATTCAGTCTTTGGGTAGATAGTACATTTTGCCCTAAACAATTTGCATAAGTCAAACAGGAGGGTGAAGGAACCTAGGCATATGATATTAGTAATTTGGCTTCTATCTGTAGTTCTAGTCAAAGTCCATATTTGTTGTAATGGAGTCTGTGCCTCCAAAGCCCAGGTCAACACAAAATAGAAAACTAGTCCCTGGAGTTTTTTACCAGTCTGATTTTTAACGAGTCCTACAGGTGTTGTCTGATGACCTATGGCTGGTCTGGGTTCTGATGTCTTGGTGGGAAGGGGGGCAAATTTCAGATGAGAATGATGAATCCAAGATAGGATCCCATCTACTTCCAAGGCTGTCAGGGTGGTCAGGATCACAAAGTGGGGTCCTTTCTAGCATGGACCCTGGGGGTTCTTTTCAGCATCCCTTAACCAGGACCAGATCTCCAGGTTGGAAATGATGAGGAACGATTGCTGGGCCTAACTTAGAAAGATGTTGAACATAGGCATGTAAGCTAGTCCGGACTCTCTGGAATGCCTGGATTGACTTAAGGACATCGTGATTAGAAATTTTAGCTAGTAAGTCTGCTTTGACATGGGGAAGGATGGGAGGAGCCTCCCAAACATTATCTCGAAGGGGGATTACTCCATCTATGTAGGGAGTATCTCTAACCCTGAGGAGAGCAAAGGAAAGGAGGGCCACCCAGTCATTGCGAGTTTCCAGGGTTAATTTAGTCAAGGTCTTTCTACCCAAGCTGAACTTTGAGGGTGTATGCATAACAAAGTTCCCAATTTACACACACACACACACACACACACACACACACACCGTGCCTTAGACAAAGCTTGACTGCCTGGAGAGGTAAAAGCTGGACCATTATCTGAACCCAATGCTGTGGGAGTCCTGACCTGAGGAATTATTTAAGAATGTTTTTACTGGGGCTGGAGAGATGGCTTGGTGGTTAAGAGTACTGACTGCTCTTCTGAAGGTCCTGAGTTCAAATCCCAGCAACCACAGGGTGGCTCACAACCATCCATAACAAGATCTGAAGCCCTCTTCTGGAGTGTCTGAAGACAGCTACAGTGTACTTTAAATATAATAAATAAATGTATGTTAAAATGAATGTTAAAAAATGGTTTCACTGACAGCCTGTGCTGTTTCCTTCTTAGTTGGGAAGGCCTCAGTCCACCCTGAAAAGGTATCTATAAAAACTAAAAGATACCTGTAGCCAAATTTTCCTGGTTGTACCTATGTAAAGTCTGTTTCCAAGTAGAACCCTGTAGTAGACCTTTTTCCCCCCTTGACCTGTATTGTTTTTAGAGATGGGCCTGTCAACTGACAAGAGTGACATCTAGTGGCAATGCCCTGTAACTCCATAGTCAATCCTGGAATGATAAACTTTGTAGATATTAGCTCTTTTAGTTTGCTTATCTCCAGATGTTGACTGGCATGGAGACCTCTAACCAAGTTCCTGCCCAAGGTTTTTGGTAGGATTCTTCTTCTATCTGTTGTGTGTTGACATCCATCCTTAGTGTAGTATTAGGCAGGAGCTAATGGGCCTGGTCATCTTTGGGATAAGTCGGCTGTTCAGGGAGACTGGGTCTGGGAGGGTCACTGGCAAATGTGGGAGAGGCTGCTTGGCTGCTTGTCTATCCATCAGGTGTGCTTTACCTACGAACTCTGGGGGTAAAGTACCTGTGACCTCTGGGGATCTGTCCCTTTTGATGTCCGGGACAATGTATAATGACCAGCTTCTTTGGAAACCAGAGGGCAGCCAGGAGGTCTAAGATCTCTGGTTTATTTTTTAATTATCTTTCTGTCTGCAGTCGGTAGTCCCCTTTCACGGTATACTGCCCCATGAACACAGGCAGTGGCAAACGCATATTGACTATCAGTGTAAACAATAACCCATTTGAGTGCCTTAGTGAGGTTTATTAAATCTGCGTTCTGAGCCAACATCCTACTTGAGAGGGGAGACGCCCGTGATGTCTTGTCCAAGTCTACCACGACCACCCCTGCATACCTATGCCATGCTCTGTGTAACTGTTTCCATCAGTGTACGTGGTGAGATCTACATTGGGCCAAGGTTGGTCAATAAGGTCTGGCCGTGTCCCATGTACCTGTTGCAGGTTTTCCAGACAATCACACATTGGCAAATTCTCCAGGTCCAGGTGGGGTAGCAGGATGACAGGGTTTAAAGAGAAGCTGAGTACCAAGGACACTCAAGGGTGGTTAAGTAACAGAGACTGATAATAAGTCAATTGAGCATTTGAAATCCACCAATCAGGGGGACTCTTAAGAGCTCCCTCTATGGCATGAGGGGTGGTTATAGTCAGACGCTGTCCTAGGGTTAATTTATCTGCATTTTTTTAGTCAGCAGGGCACCTGCTGCTGTGATTCTCAAGCAGTTTGGCTATCCTAGTGCTACTGAGTCCAATTTCTTAGACAGAGAGGCCACTGGCTGTTGCCAGGGACCTGAGTTTTGTGTCAGTACATATGTTGCAATGTCTTGGCTTTTGTTTACAAACAAATGGAAGAACTTAGTCACATCAGATAGGGCCAAGGCCCGCTGATTTTAGATTCTGAAAAGCTTTCTCATTTTTCTCTGTCCATTTGGAAGTCTCCTTGTGCCCACTACTGGCCTCATAGAGCAGCTTACCTATCTCAGCGAACCTAGGTATCCAGAGCCTCAGAAACTGGCTTACCCCAGGAACTACCACTCTTGGCACGTAGTCTTAGGTACCTTGATGCCTAAGATGGTTTGGTTTTGGTTTTTTGTTTTTGTTTTTTTTTTGTTTGTTTGTTTTTTGGTTTTGTTTTGTTTTGTTTTTTTTGAGACAGGGTTTCTCTGTGTGGTCCTGGCTGTCCTGGAACTCACTCTGTAGACCAGGCTGGCCTGGAACTCAGAAATCCGCCTGCCTCTGCCTCCCAAGTGCTGGGATTACAGGTGTGCACCACCATACCCAGCTATAGATGGTTTCTTTATGGGTCTGAGAGAGACTTCCTTGACACGCCCCCCTTGAGCTGGAAACCCAAGTAGGTCGCCTCAGATACACAGATCTGAGGTTTCTTGGTTGATATCTTATATCCCAATATTGTAGGGTTTCTAGAAGGACCTTGGTTGCTTCCATACAAGAGTCAACATCAGTGGCAGCCAAAGCAAGTCATCCACATACTAGAGCAAGGAAACATGTGGCATCGTCTGCCTGTACTTATGTGGGTCTCAGTAGAGAGCCTCATCAAAGATGGTGGGTGAATTCTTGAATTTCTATGGCATCCTTGTCCAAGTCAGCTGCTGCTGAATCCATTTTCCAGATCTTGCCATTCAAAGGTAAAACCTGGCTGACTGTTTTTATCCAGAGGAACGCTAAACAAGGCATCTTTTAAATCCAAGGCTGTGGAAATCTGTCTGCTGGGCGGTAAGGAACCCAGGAGTGTGTATGGACTTGGTATTGTCAGGTGGATGTCTTCCACCTGCTGGTTTACCTCCCTTAAGTCCTGCACTAGTCTATAATCTTTCCTCCAGGCCTTTTGAGCAGCAGCCACCATGTGTTCCGGTGAGAGTGACATGGGACCAGGATCTCACGTTCTCTGAGGCAATTGGTATGGGGGCCTTATACCTTGTAGCTCCTCTGGTGACATGGGGCATTGCATCACTCTGAAAGGACTAGCAATAGCCTTTAGATCTACCACAACAGGAATAGAGGGGAAGCGAGGCCCAGGAGGGTCGGGGGAGGGGGTGTTGGCCTATACCCAGGAGATCAAATCCATGAGTTCTTTCTAAAGATGCTATAAAGAATTTGCCTCTAGATCATCTGGCCTCTAGCAATGTTCATTCCCTTTGTGTGAGGGGACACAAACCAAAACTGAGTTGCTCTATACAGATACTTTACCCTATTGGGAGAAATGAATATGAGCTCCCATTTTAGTCAGGAGAATAAGGACATTCAGTAATTACCAAAAAGGATAAGTGACAGTCTTTTTGCCCAAGTCCACATGTCATGTGGTAGTCCATAGGTAGAATTTAGTACCTGGGGCACCCTGGACCAGAGTAGTCTGACTTGTCACGGATCCCAGGGGCTCTCAAACAAGAATCCCCCACAAAGTCCAAGTCCAAAGGGTTAGATTGTAACCCGACCCCCTTCACCAAGAGGGGAATCGGGGAGTCTCCTGCCCTCAAACTCAAAGAGAATTGCTGCATCGCATATCCTTGAGTCATCTAAAGACACCAGACCAAGAAAACCAAGCCAAGAAAAAGAAATAAAAAGAAACTTACTTGCTCACAGGGGAACCAGATGGCTTGGTGGTGTTCAGTGTCAGAAACTGAGAAGTGTTCAAGGGTATGGGACTCCCCAGCCAAGACACCAATAGTCACTTCATAAACCACAGGAGCACCAATCTCAGTTAGACAGGGATAGTTTATAGAACACACACCTAAAGACTCACAGACTCAAGAACTGAAAACTGTGTTCCTGTATATTACCGAGGGTCAGTTTATACAGGGAAAAACCATAATGAGCTCATCGGCCTTTTAGCCGCTCCCTGACTTGCTTGCCCCCAAGTAAAGGCTGCAGCTGGGAATTTCTAAGAAGAGCAGTTTTCAAAAAAATCTTAACAATCCTGAGCACAGCAGGATATGATCAATTTGACCTTGCTCTGAGCCAAATTACTTTTTCTGTGTCTATATTCAGGTTGATTTTTTGTTTGTTTGTTTGTTTGTTTGTTTGTTTTTTGTATCAGCAATATAGGATGCCTATCAGGACATGAAGCAAGATGGCTACAGTTATTTCCAAAAGTAATGCTATGGAAGCAGCATAGGGAAACAGGTTTCAACACACAAGACTCATCTGGACAGATCTACACAGGTTATAAGAAAGGCAGGTAGTTTGGGCCTATTCTGTCATCACCAGAATCAACACCAAGTCTCCTGTCTTTAGAAAAAGTAATGGTTTACTGTCTTCTTCCATTTACAAATAAGCAAATGTCTTTTGTGGATCACAGTTTGGGAGCTTGTCATGCGCTGTTTGAGGTAACTGAAGAGCTGGATCTGGAAATGGTATGTGGTCCCTCTTTCCACTTCTTACCTGTAATAGTTTATATATACTTGGCCTAGGGAGTAGCACTATTAGAAGGCATGGCCATGTTTGAGTAGATGTGGCCTTGTTGGAGGAAGTGTGTCACTGTAGGTAAGGGCTCTAACACCCTCATCCTAACTTCCTGAGTCTTCCACTAGCAGCCTTCAGATGAAGATATAGAACTCTCACCTACACCTGCACCATGCTTGCCCAGATGCTGCCATGATCCCACCTTGAGGATAGTGGGTTGAACCTCTGAACCTGTAAGCCCCAATTAATGTTGTCCTTAGAAGAGTAACCTTGGTCATGGGGTCTGCTCACAACAGTAAACCCTAACTAAGACAGAAGTTAGTACCAGGAGTAGGGCATCGGTTGTGATAGGCCTGACTGTGCTTTTGTTTGAAAGAATGTGGATTTAGGGACTTTGGATATTGAAAGAAGTGAATTGCTTTAAATGGGACTTAATGAGCTATCCTAGGAGACTTTGTTAGAAGACTTTGTTACTGAGAGTGGTTTGAATTGTGTAGACCTGGCCCAAGAAGTTTCAGTGGAGAATTTTAATATGTAGCATAGAGACTGTTTTTGTGGTATTTTGGTGAATAATGTGTTTTTTTTTTTTGTTTTTTTTTTTTTTTTTTTTTTTTTTTTTTTTTTTTTTTTTTTTTTTTTTTTTTTTGCTCTCATCTGAAGAATCTACCTGAGGCTAAGGTGAAGAGACTCAGATTAATTGCAATGACAAAGGAAGTCTCAGAAATGCCTATCATAGATTTTGCTCTCTGGTTAAGTCTCATGAAGAACATTTTAAACAAGCATAGCAAGCTGAGAAAGGTAAAATATAAAATACATGGTTTGGCAGTATGATCACACGGTACTCCCAGAGCTCCCAGGGACAAAAACATCAACCAAAGAGTACACATGGAGTTACCCATGGCTCCAGACACATCGACAGCAGAAGATGGTCTTGTTAGACACCAAAAGGAGGAGAGGCCCTTGGTCCTGGAAAGACTTGATACCATAGTGTAGTGGAATGCCAGAACAGGGAAGCGGGGAGGGTTGACTGGGGAAGGGAAGATGGCTTATGGGATTTTTTTGGGGGGGGGGACCAGGAAGGGGGACATTTGAAATGTAAATAAAAATATACCTAATTAAAAGAAGAAAAACATGGTTCAAGTGTTAAAGGGGCACCAGGAAGTGAAATGGAGCTGAATCCTGTGTTCAAGGAGATAACTAAGGGAGTGGGACATTTGGGGCAAGATCCCACCCAGCTAACGGATGGGGCGGCTCCAAGCCTGCCGTCTCAGATCTCTGAGATTCCCGAGGTTTGAGTACACCCCACCAGTTTTTATGCCAATCTGGTAGCACAGTCCACGTGCCCAAGACAAAAATATCAAAAATAAAAATACAAAAATGAAAATAAAATAATGGAAAATTGAAAAAATAGTGCAACACCTGTCCATGTTTCCTCCTTGCTAGGATGAATGTTAAATCCCATCTACCCAACCCTGAGTTGTCCTTCCTGGTGACTAATTTTGCTAGTGGCTGGTAGGCGAGGAGAACCTGTCTGTCTCTGCAACATTTAAACAGGTGAAATGAGGTGCTTGCAGCCAGCTTCTACTGTTCTTCTCTTTCATGTTGGATTCCTGGGCAGGAATACCCCTCATATCTGTTCCCTTCTGATGAACCCGGCTCTCTCCAACCCTCTACAAGAGTCACCCTTTACACAATGCCCAATCAGTCAAATCCTATCTGTAGTGTGCTGGCCGGCCATGCTCCTCACCTGTGAGTTTCTGTGAGTTTTTGAGAGGATTCATGGTTCAAGGCTAGATAATCCTTCTTCCCCCTGGGCACTGTGGCTGCTTGTCTACAAGTGCCTCACAGCTTCTGTCCCGTCAGTTCCTGCCCATGTTTATGTGGTTGCTGCTGGTTTCAGTGGGATTGTGGTGCAGTCATAGACGTGTTGGGTTTCCTATGCTCTCTCCAGAGTGGCCTGGTTGTAGGGTTTTTATCAAGGTGGATTTCTCCATCCTTGGAGAGTCAGGGAGGTCCCTAACCTGGGCATTCCTTTCTCACAGGGTCTCCAGTGGTACATAAACCTTCTACCTAAGATTTTGCTGTTGCCTTGTTTGCCTCTGGAAGCTTTCTTTTCCTTTCTGTTTGATCCTCACACCTCCCTGCAACTTTGTTCAGTAGCATAAACTGGAATCTATTGTTTCCTTTGTAACTTTAGCATTTAGTAACTAGACAGGACTTTACCAGATCTCTTTCTACTGTTTCCTGCAGATCCCCCCTGCTGAGCCCCACCGCCACTCCCCAACCCTGCTGCCATTTTTCCAATCTTTTCATCTCTCTGCAGAGATAAATTTGATGTATCCTTCCAGAATTTAAAGAGAGAAGTGCTTGTCTCTACTTTGCCTCCTTAAGAACACCATTATTGCCAGGCAGTGGTGGCGCATGACTTTAATCCCAGCACTTGGGAGGCAGAGGCAGGCAGATTTCTGAGTTTGAGGCCAGCCTGGTCTACAGAGTGAGTTCCAGGACAGCCAGGGCTATACAGAAAAACCACAGAAAAAAAGAAAGGAAGAAAGAAAGAAAGGAAGAAAGGAAGGAAGGAAGGAAGGAAGGAAGGAAGGAAGAAAGAAAGAAAGAAAGAAAGAGAAAGAGAAAGAGAGAGGGGGGAGGGAGGGAGGGAGGGAAGGAGGGAGGGAGAGAGGGAGGGAGGGAGAGAGGGAGGGAGGAAGGAAGGAAGGGAGGAAGGAAGGAAGAACACCATTATTTTACTTATTTGTAGCCCAGCTAGACTGGAATTGGAGTTCCTTCTAGCTCAGCCTCCCCAGTGCTGGGATTACAGGAATATCATGCCCTGTCCCCAGAAGATTCTTATGCTAAAAAAAAAAATGGCTTCAAGAATATAGCCAAGCAACAATCCTTGCCTGACACAAGAAAGAAATAATCAGTTTGGTGCAAATCTGTGATCTGTTCCTGAGAGACCATGTCCACAGTTATCAGATCAAAGCTTTACAGTGTCACTAATGGGCTGGTCCTCCACTCTGTCCCTCTCTGGGAACTCTGTCCCTCCTCCATGTCCCTTCAAAACAGCAGATACAAGGATAAGGAACTAGCCATGCAAGGGCTCTTCACTTTTTTGGACCCCTGAGAGTCCCCAGACACTCCTAATGAGAGACAGGAATAAATAGGAAATAAAGAAGATGTTGATGCTGCTGATAGTTCCCAGGAGGCCAGGTGGAGTGAAGGGTATCCCCTTCAACTAGTTAAAATACCCTAAAAGCACATCTCTCAGCAACTGTGCATTGACCCAGCTCTGGAAACAGTGATAAGAGTATTGTTGACCTAGGCTGAGAGCTTTGGGTTAGCATATTCTCCTCTGCTCCCTGGTCATCTGAAAGCTAACCTCTTGAGAAAGCAAACATAATTAGCATGGGAGGTTTCAGGAGAGTGTGAGCAGAGCAAGAGGAAGTCTTGAATCTGAGCATCTGGTGTTAAAGCCTGGCCCTCCATCTCCACACAGCAAATGGAGTCCTTGGCCGACAGTTTCTGGACTCTTGGTGTTTCTTCCAAGCCTACCCACAGCCCTCGTCTGTGCTCTGCAGTGTGTTTGAGTGACATCACCACCCAACTCTCCTGGAAGTGATTTCTTTCTCTCTTCTCGGAAAATGATTCACAGAAACAGGCTGTCACGCTGTCTGAATGAAAATGTCCCCCGTAGGTCCCTAGGGAGTGGCAACTCTTTGGAGGAGGAGGTGTGGCCTTGTTGGAGTGGGTGTGGCCTCTTGGGAGGAAGTGCATCACTGGGGGTGGGCTTTGGGGTTTCAGATGCTCAAGTCAGACCCAGTGTCACTCTCTCTTCCTGCTGCCTGTCGATCCAGATGCCAAAGAGCACGTGGACCCGGAGAACTTGCTTACCAATGGTCTTCAGTCTCTCAAACACAGTTTTGTTTTGTTTTGTTTCGTTTTGTTTCGTTTCGTTTCGTTTCGTTTCGTTTCGTTTCGTTTCGTTTCGTTTCGTTTCGTTTCGTTTCGTTTCGTTTCGTTTCGTTTCGTTTCGTTTCGTTTCGTTTCGTTTCGTTTCGTTTCGTTTCGTTTTGTTTTGTTTTCAGAGACAGAGTTTCTCTGTGTAGCCCTGTTTGTCCTGAAACTTGCTCTGTAGACCAGGCTGGCCTCAAACTCTCTTCTCCCCTCCTCATGGCCATCTTGATATTTGGGTGCTGCCTTGCAAAAGCATTCGGGGCAGATGTAGTGAAATCACTGTTCAGCACGTCTCTGGGTTGGGCCCAACGCTGGATATATTCTTGTTGGTGATGCCTATCAGCGGCTCAGGCTGGTTTCGAATTCACAGAAGTCCTCCTGCCTCAGCCTCTCATGCTCCACATCTTCCGATCTTTCATCAGGCGTTAGCTGTGAGACATCACAGAAGTTTGCTAGTGGCACCTATAGTTTGAAGATAGTCCGAGGAACCATTTATAATGAATAAGTTCGGACCATTTATAGTGAACAAGTTAGCAAAGAACTTGATCATTCCGCGGTGCTCAGAGGGGTCTGAGGGCTTGTGGATTTGGAGAGCGCTTCTCTTCATCGTTCTCACTCGGCTCCCCTTCTTGGTTGAGCAAAGATCTTTGGATGGCTTTGACTCTTTCCACTTTGGAGTAAGACTAAGACACTCATTCACAGGACAAGCATCTGGCTCTGGCCCTCGGGATCCTGCATCCTCAGCCTTTGCTCTAACTGATAAAGAATCCCTTACGGGGGTTGGGGAAGTGGCTCAGTTGGTGGAGCGATTGCCTAGCGTACCTGAGGTCCTGGGTTTGATTCCTGATACCGAATAAAGCAGGTGTGTGATCTTGGTACTTGGAAGATGAAGTAGGAGCATCGAGAATTCAAAGCCATCCTTGGCTATGTAGAGAGCATGAGGCCAGCCTGGGCTACCCTGTCTGAAATTAAGGAAGAATCCTGCATGGCTGGCTCCTTTTGCATCTTCTGTTTCTTGCTTAGACTCTGCTAGCATGCTCTCTTCTAAGGTCCAAATTCACTTTTATTGGCCTCCCTAATTCATACTCAGTTTTTAGTCATTATAAAAATGTATCCCTGGACCCAAACTTAACAAATCTTATTCTGTCCAGACTTCCTTGTTTTCCTCCTCCACCCAAGCTGCGTTTACAGCTTTATACTTTTCTTAGCATATTTGTATGTTGGGAGCACTTTCCTGTTTAGAACATCTCAGTATTTCAAAGGCTCCTTATAACAAATTCATAAGATATAGACATTTCGCCATTAAAAAAAATATGCTTTGGGGCTGGTTAGATGGCTCAGAGGGTAGAGTGCTTGCTATACAAGCATGAAAATTCCAGCTCCAAACCTCAGCATCCACCTGAAACTCATGGCATCTTTCATGTGCATCCCCAGTGCTCCCCAAGGATCTGCATCCCCAGTGCTCCCCAGGATCTATCCCAGTGCTCCCCAAGGATCTGCATCCCCAGTGCTCCCCAGGATCTGCATTCTCAGTGCTCCCCAAGGATCTCCCTGAGACTGGGATGTAATCCTATCATCAACAGGTGGATTGTGGGCTAGCCAGTTAGGCCAAAACAGAAAGCTCCAGGCTCAGTAAAACCTTATCTCAAAAAATTAAGAGATAAAATGATAGAGGAAGCTGGACAGTGGTGCCGCACGCCTTTAATCCCAGCATTTGGGGGACAGAGGCAGGCGGATTTCTGAGTTCAAGGCTAGCCTGGTCTACAGAGTGAGTTCTAGGATAGCCAGGGCTATACAGAGAAACCCTGTCTTGAAAAACAAACAAACACACAAACAAACAAAAAGAGGAAGAAACTGGAGGTCACCCTCTTGCCAGAATATGCAATACACAAAGACAGAGAAGTTAAATGTTCTTCAAAATGAAGGTGAGAGTGCTTAACCTCGTGTAATTTCATGTAACTTCCATGTAGCCCAGGGTAGCCTGCAATTCACTATATAGCAGTGGATAGCCCTGAACTCCTTGAACAAAACCAAAAAATATATTTTGGGTCTAGGGAAAAAATAGCAGCACTTGGAATTTTGGACAGAAAGACAACGGGCTGGATTACTCTCTTCTGCGAGAGGTCACATATTCACGCAAACTAACGTCTCTCTTCCTCTATAACGCTGGACAGTGCTCCACACGTATTTAAATATGTTAACATGCATACTTGAATTTTTTTAATGGAGTCATTTGTCCTGGTAAAACTGAGATGAAACTCTAACTGGGGATCCTATTAAAATCAAGCATGGCTCAGCGGTTAAGAGCACTGACTGCTCTTCCAGAGGTCCTGAGTTCAATTCCCAGCAACCACATGGTGGTTCACAATCAGCTGCAATGGGGTCTGATGCCCTCTTCTAGTGTGTCTGAAGAGAGCAATAGTGAAGATATTAAAAAGAAAAAAGCTTTAAAATCAAGCATGGCTGACAGCTCCTAACTGAACTCACTTCTTGAGGAATGTAGTGTATGTGGAAGCCATAGCTCAACCTTGCCCAAGAGGCTTTCATAGGCCTCATTCCTCCAGCTGGCCTCGTGAAAGGCCAGTGTGTATGAAAGGGTGAGTTTGAATGTGTACCTATGAGCTCGGTGGTTATCAGGAAGCTGGAAAAGAGCTGCTTGTGGTAGCGCACGCCTGTCATCCCAGCACTCAGGAGGCTGAGGCAGGAGGCTTTCCATTACATGTTCTGTGCACAGCCTGAAGTTACACAGTAATGGTGAGAAGGCTAGGCTGACTCCATCACAGGCTTCAAATTGACTGTTAAAGAGACTAGGCCTAGCCGGGCGTGGTGGTACACGCCTGTAATCCCAGCACTTGGGAGGCAGAGGCAGGAGGATTTCTGAGTTCGAGGCCAGCCTGGTCTACAGAGTGAGTTCCAGGACAGCCAGGACCACACAGAGAAACCCTGTCTTGAAAAACCAGAGAGAGAGAGAGAGAGAGAGAGAGAGAGAGAGAGAGAGAGAGACTAGGCCTAAATCTCTGTTTCCAAGAACTGGATGAGTAAGTCCAGGCCTCAGAAGCTGCCTCAGAACTAGCCTGTGGCAAGGACAAGGGGTCAGCAGCAGTTTCCAGACTTCCTCAGCTACTTCCTCAGTAACAGTCTCCCAACCTCTCCAGCAAGTTTCCAGTCTCCATGCCCTAGGAATGTCTGTAGGGATGGACCCAACAGACTAACACAGAGGTCACCTAGCCTGGAATTCCCTAAGGTGCTTTAAATCAGGCCTGCAAGCTCACTTGGTTGTCTCTCTACCTTGGTAATGGGAGACCCCAGCACGCTGGACTTCTGCAGAATGAAACACTTTGCATTTCCATACTATTTGAGTCCGGGGTGTCAGCGAATCATGGACCCTTACAATGGGACAATGGAAGGAGTAAGTTCTCTTTACAAATATGTCTAAAGTAAGACAGTTGTGGTGGCCTCTAGTCCAAGCGCTTGGGAGACGGATACTAAATCCCCGCACCCCATGCAACCTGGTATAGTTTCTCAGGCTTGCTGTGCCAGAGGTCCAGTGGTGGAGGCAAGAGGACCCAGAGTTCAAGGTCATCCTCTCCTACAGAGTGTATTGCAAGCTATCCTGGGCTACACAGAATTAGCATTAGACCAGCAATTCTACTTGGAAGTATGCGCTTTGCTATGGTTAGAGAATCAGTCCCTCCAGAGCTCAGCTAAGTTTGGGAATTACAAAGAGGGTAACAAGGAAGATTCCAGAGAGAAGACAGACTCTGCCTGCTTGGGTGGTGTTGACGCTGCCCCAGCCCCCTTTCTGTTTTTATCTCCTGTGGCCACAGGATGATGCAACAGGAAGTCCTCACCATGAGGTGGAACATTTGATTCTGGACCTCTAAGTCTCTGAAACAGGGGGCCAGCACATTGCTACCTCTTGCAAAAGGCTGCTGTGAGCCATTCTGTTAAAATAATTGCAATTGGGGACTCTTAGCAGATACTGGGGCCCTGATGTTTCCAGTCACTTGAGAGAGGACGAAAGAATGTGCCAGGACCTATCTACAGTGTGCTGTTTGTGTACAGTGGAGCACCATACATTCCTAAATCAAAACGAAATTCTATCCCAAACAACACCATAGGTTAGATTTTCACAGACCAACCCCCTAAGCCCCAGCCCTGCTTCAGATCCAAACTGAAAGCAGAAATAACTAGCGGTTAGTTAAGCTAGTAGGCAGGCGAGTTCCTGGAGAAGGGACTGTGCCACCAGGGGGAGGAGGAAGGTTGGCTTTGGTTTTGTTTGTTTTTGTTTGTTTGTTTGTTTGTTTTTAGGATTTTGGTTTGTTTGTTTTTTAATCATTATAAAAGGTAATCATAAGTCCCCCAGATGGGACATCTGTGTGGGCATCCTGTTGGGATGGTTAAGAGGTGTCTTAGTCTGCATTGCCGTGAAGGGAGAGCATGCCATGGCCATTCTTAGAAAGGGAAACATCGAACTGACTCTGTAGACCAGGCTGGCCTCAAACTCAGAAATCCGCCTGCTTCTGCCTCCCAAGTGCTAGGATTAAAGGCGTGTGCCACCCCTGCCTGGCTAAATTTTAGAGTTTTAATCAGTTACTATCATGGTGGGAAGCAGGCCGACATGGTCCTGGAGGAGCTAAGAGCTCTACATCACGATCCACAGGCATCAGAGAGACAGACAGACAGACAGACAGACAGACAGGCTCTGGGCATGGCTTGGGTTTCTGAAATCTCAGTGCCCACCACTCCCAGTGACACACTACCTCCAACGAGGCCACACCTCCTTTCAAACAGCACCACCCCCTAAGCATTCAGCTCTGTGAGCCCACAGGGGCCAGCCTTTTCCAAGCCGCTGCAGGAAAGCAGCTCACTGTGTTGGGGAGGAGTGAATTCCTCCGTGTGGGCTGCCTCACCTCTGGGCTGGCGATTCGTGCAAAGGCGGACACGGTCACTCTAGTGGTCAGACTCCTAAGGGTCTTAGCCTGCTGCGTCCAGAGCAGCCATCTCTAGGATGGTGTCATGGTACACTCAGGGCTAGTGGAGTTAATTCTGTCTGGTCCTGCCCAGGGGCAGCAGAGGTCTTGCTCTGAGCCCAGTGTTCCCGGAGGCAAAAGCAGCCTTACTCCAGGGTCAGTCCACCTCTGCAGGATCATCCTCCCAAGACAGTCAAACAAAAGAAAAGAAAAAAATTGATTTTTTTAAAGCACTATTTTAATTAGTCAAGCCATGATCCCAGTATATATAAGGAATTTGGCTCCAGAAAAAATATTGAATGGGTTGAGGATGCATTTGACTCTGTGGACCAGAGGTCAGAAGACAGCACAGAGCATGGACTAAGGTAGGCCCCGCCATCTCTATCACCCACCAAGATGTGCCTGTAAGACCAGAAAGAAAAACGGGGGCACCCCAGCGCCCCACGCCTTGGAAGGCGTCACCCCAATCACTCACGAGAAACAGTCTTGATGCAATAGCAGGAGGATTTTTATTCCAGAGCTCTGGGGTCACAGCCATTCCCCCACGAGGGGTAGGTGACTGTGAACCCCGGGTGCAGAAACAGGACTGCTTTTATAGATTTACAGCAAAGCCCGCCTAACACAAGCCACTCCATAGCTTCCAAGCCAATCAGTTTAAATTATCCGAACCCGCGCTCTCTGAGAACCAATCAGTTTCCTATAGAAGCTGGATAGACTAAAGTCATTTCCACTTACATGGCCGCCACGTACACATTTCTTGCTACGGGGCCGGGGCATCCGCCACAGTGACCCTGCCAAACCAGCAGTGTCCACCCTTGCCTCAGCTTCTCCACAGGAGGCGAGGCGGAGAAGGACGCTAGGGACCTTCCAGCCTGCAGCCCTCATCCTTTCATGCCCACTCAGAGGACCAACAGGGAGACACTGCTTCCATTTTCTCTTTACTAAGTTGACTCTAATGTCCCCAGACACTGAGAATAAACAAGCAAAGAACATATACATATACTATTTCTTTCCATTTTCTTTTTTTTTCAATTCTTTTTTTATTAGATAAATTCTTTATTTACAATTCAAATATTGTCCCCTTTCCTGGTTCCACCCACCCACCCAAAAATCCCCTAACCCATCCCCCCTCCCCCTGCATATCAATCTATTTCTCCCACTTCCCTGTCCTGGCATTCCCCTATACGGAGGCACTGAGCCTTCTCAGGTCCAAGGGCCTCTCCTCCCTTTGATGTCCAACAAGGCCATCCTCTATAGCACATGCATCTGGAGCCATGGGTCCCTCCTTGTGTACTCTTTGGTTTGTGGTTTAGCCCCTGGGGGCTCTGGGGGTACTAGGTGGCTCATATTGTTGTTCCTCCTATGGCGTTGCAAACCCCTTCAGCTCCTTGGGTCTGTTCTCTAGCTCCTCCTTGGGGACCCTGTGCTCAGGTGAATGGTTGGCTAAGAGTTTCCCCCTCAGTCTTTGTCATGCACTGGCACAGCCTCCCAGGAGACAGCTATATCAAGCTCTTATCAGCAAGCCCTTGTTGGCATCCACAATAGTGTCTGGGTTTTGTAACTATATATGAGATAGATCCCTGGGGGGTGGGGGGGCAGTCTCTGTATGGTCTTTCCCTCAGTCTCTGATCTTCTTTCTGTTTTCATGAGCATTGTTTCTTTGAGGGATTTCTTATCCTTTATCATTATTGAGGAAGGATACTTTCTTAGGATGGTGGTGTTAAGTACACAAATATTTTTGGTGATGAGAAAGTTCTAGAAATGTGATATATAACATACATGCTACTATATAACAGGATAGTTACGATGGTATCTAATGTTATATGTTCTTACTTTTTTTTTTTTTTGACAAGACCTTCCAGTGAAGCCCTTGCTGGCCTGAAACTTATTTTGCAAACCAAGCTAGCCTTGAACTCAATGAAATACACCTACCATCCCCTCTCCCCCAAGTCCTGGGATTAAATCTATTTGCCACCACACCTGGGTTATTTTTACAACGTCTTAAAGCAGGTCTTGGGGTTCAGGTTATGAATCAGTTAGTAGCATTGCCTGGAGGGCACGGAGCCCTGGCTTCAATCTTCAACGGCATATAAACCAGGCAGGGCAGCACCAGCTTGTAATTCAAGCACCCAGGAAGCAGAGACAGGAGGGTGAGGAGTTCAAGGTTATCCTCAACCACATAGCAAAGTTAAAGCCAGCCTGAGATCCAAGACTCCCAGGCTCAAACAGAAACCAAGAACCTTTGACATCGGTGACTCAGGAAGGTCTTGGGTTCTGGACCTCAGAGATTAGAAAAGGACTTAGGGTCGGATTTTCCTTTGACGGAACATGATTTAAAACTGGCCTTGCATTCCAGCTAACTTGGCCGGGGTGCAAGGACGGGCTAACTACGAAATGACAGACGGAGGACCTAAGATACCAAGTCGGTGCTTGGAAAAAAGCTGGTGTCCTAGGCTAACTCTGGAGTTTATAAAAAGAAATCTGTTTACCTGAGATAACTAAGGACGTAGAGAGCATGCATAAATATGATTTATTATATAATCAGCTGCCCTCCGAAGGGCGTCTAAATTCACCTACTCACCCAAGCTCCAGAATCAATCTTGTGTTCCTTTGAACCTATTTACCAAATCCTGATAAGCTCTGTTCACAGTAAGTGTTATCGACTCTATGTTTCAAAGTACAAATACATTACAGGCCTCTGGAAAGCACATGTGTTACCTTTTGCCTAAGGAATAGAGAGTGCATATAAAAGCAGATCCTGTGCCTCTCAGACAAACACATGCCTGTTTGATTTGTCCCTTAGTTGAGTGTGGAATCTCACTCACTGTCGAACGTGTTGCCGGTTGCGTGCTCGTCAGAGCTAGACACGTCTGTAGGATTTTGTCTTCTGTGCAGCAAACAGAAGTAACTTGTTCCAGTGGCTGCTCTCAGAAGTCTCTCATGTGCCCAGACATTATTTTCTTTCCCTATAAAATATGGTGACAGGGAGGACACCCCCAACTCTCTTCTTATTTCTGTCAGTGGGGTAACCTAGAGAGCATTTGACTTCTCTGAACAACAGGAGAGTGAGCATTTAAGCGTTGGTGTTCAAATGACATGAAAAGAAGTTCATTTTTATTTGAGGGTGTCTGGGACACTGGGGGGTGGGGTGTATGTTATGTTTTCTTTGTTTTCTCCCTTCTTCCTTTCCATAGTACGGAGCTAGAACCCAGAGCCTTGCACTTGCTAAGCTAGAACCCGGTCCCTGAGGTGTGTGTCTAGCCAAGGCTTTAGATGCATCTCTACAGAAAATGGCCCGACTGGTGGTCCCTAACCCCGAGTGAACCATCTGTCCGCCATCTTCTCTCCTGGATGTTCAGCCCTCCCTGCCAGTGCTTGTCAAAGAATCCCTACTGGCAGCCACACTCAGGATCTGGTTTGCTTTTCTTTCTCTTTCTTTCTTTCTTTCTTTCTTTCTTTCTTTCTTTCTTTCTTTCTGTTTGTTTTTATGGAGACAGGGTTTCTCTATGCAGTCTTGGTCATTCTAGAACTTGCTCCAGGCTGGCCTTGAACTCAGAGATCTGTCTGCCTATGCCAGTTTGTTCTTTTTCTCCACTTCTACTTCTTTCTCTCCTTCTTTCTTCCTCCTCCGCCTTCTTTGTTTGTTTGTTTGTTTGTTTGTTTTTGTTTTTGTTTTTTTCGAGACAGGGTTTTTCTGTGTGGTCCTGGAACTCACTCTATAGACCAGGCTGGCCTCGAACTCAGAAATCCACCTGCCTCTGCCTCCCAAGCGGTGGGATTAAAGGCGTGCGCCACCGTCACCCAGCTATTTATTTAATGTATATGAGTACACTGCAGTTGTCTTCAGACATACCAGACATCGGATCCCACTACAGACAGTTGTAAGCCACCTTGTGGTTGCTGGGAATTGAACTCATGACCTCTGGAAGAGCAGTCAGTGCTCTTAACCGCTGAGCCATCTCTCCAGTCCTCTTCCTTTTTCTCCTCTTCTTCTTCCTCCTCCTCTTCTTCCTCCTTCCTTTTCTTCTTCTGGTAGGTACTGCACTTCTTAGAAAATAACTTAATTAACTATCACATGCCTTATGAACCCTCTCAGGCACCACTTTGCTCGAGAGTGGAGCTGATTACACAGGACAGATGGAGGGTTGGACCCCCAAAAGGGACGCATGGAGGCACTTCTTTTAAGTCTTCCAAAGCTCGCTCTCTTCCCACTGCTCGCAGAGGGGTTGGGAACAGAATGCTATGACAGTATGTGTTGGGGTCCAGGAGTCTCCCCACAAACCAGACAGACACCCATCTCAGTCAGTCAGGGATTGGTTATTGAACACACACCCTAAGACTGTTCCATCAGAATTCGGGGGCTGAACCACAACATCAAATGTCTTTCTCTGTCAGCTCATAAAGGCTAAAACTGCAAAAACCACAGTGAGCACATGTGCAGGTACGGGAAGTGCTGCCTAGTGGTCAGCTCTGACTGAAGCCATTTTAGACATAACAATCCACATTGACCTTTAATTGAATGGGTCCTATGTAAAGTTTTGTGGAATTTCTTAAGATTAACAAACCTCGGACCGGGCATGGTGGCGCACGCCTGTAATCCCAGCACTTGGGAGGCAGAGGCAGGCGGATTTCTGAGTTCGAGGTCAGCCTGGTCTACAGAGTGAGTTCCAGGACAGCCAGGGCTACACAGAGAAACCCTGTCTCGAAAAACAAAACAAAACAAAACAAAAAAAGATTAACAAACCTCATACCGAATATAACAGGTCAACATGAACCTACTCTTAGACAAGTTATTTTTCTGCATCAATGACTGGCAGGCATATTACAGCAACAATATGAAAAGTCTCCCTCCCTGCAAGGCACAGACTTTCAGACCTCTCAGAAAAAGGGGGGAGGGGGAACGGGGTGGGTTCTTGGCCTGGTTGCAGTCCTGTAATATCAACTCTGCACGAGACTGAATGAAAAGAACAGAAAGTTCAAGGCCAGCCTGGGCGACTTAGTGAGACTTTTTTTTTTTTTAAGAGGAAAGGAGAATTGGGGCTCAGTCATAGAATGCTTGTTGGCACGTGAAGGCCTTGGGTTCTATCTCCATACTGCAAAGGAACACACTGAACTGTTCTGCACATGGCCACTAGAAGGCAGCACCACACTTTGACAAGGTCTGGGTCACAGCATGGGAGGGGGAGGGGGGGGAGACAGAGAACAAGATATTTGAGTTCTTTGAAACTTTTTCCAACCACTTAAAAGTATTAAACCATTCTAAGGTTTGAATACCTTAGAATATTCATCAAGCCAGGCTGGTGTACAAATATTCATCAAGCCAGACTGGTATAAAAATATTCATCAAGCCAGGCTGGGCCCCAGCCTTAGTCTTGTTGCCCCTTGGTGTCTTAGGTAGGGTTTCTATTGCTGTGATTGCTGTGGGGTTGCCAGCCGAGAAGATTGCTTGGGCCTGGGTTTCCCCCAATAAAAAGTCTTAGCGGTCTGTGACTACACAGAGTGTTTGGGATCCCACTGTAGCGCTGAGCTTTTCTCGGGGCGAGCTTTTAAGAACAAAAACTATGTTCTGGATTCCCATACTTCAATTAACAAGAATATTTAGCCAGAAACGGAACTACAGAAGCTAAAAGAGAAAGTTAGTACATTTTATGACTAATGGCCGTAACCGAGAAGTATATGGACTTTGAGAGATTAGGCCTATGCTTCCGTTTTGGCAGATAAGGCTGTGTATGTGTTGAGTTTATAGCCTGAATGGTGTACTTCCTTCATGGAGTCTCTTGTGCCAAGTCTTGGGGCCCTGTTACGTGATGACCAAAAATAACTTGGGTGGGAAAGGGTTTAGTTCAGTTTACAATTCTCGGCTCACTCTCTCTCACTGACGGAAGTTAGAATAGGAACTCAAAGCAGGAACCTAAAGGCTACCTTCCCTCAGTGTCCCTCCTGACTCTCTCGCATCGTCCCCTCACCACCTGCCCAGGGGTGGTATCACCCACAGTAAGGTAGGCACTTCTGCAGTAATCACCAATTAAGAAAATGTACCACGGGCTTGCCCACAGGCCAGTCTTATAGGAACATTTCCCCAGCTGTGGTTTCCTCTCAAATGAGTCTAAAGGTGTTAAAGCGACAAAAAGAAGAAGAAGAAGAAGAAGAAGAAGAAGAAGAAGAAGAAGAAGAAGAAGAAGAAAGAAAGAAAGAAAGAAAGAAAGAAAGAAAGAAAGAAAGAAAGAACCAGGGCATCGGATACAGAGTAAGAGAGAGGCTCAGCGTGACTCACCTCTTTGTGTCTCCCATGAGCAAGATGCTGAAAATACAGCGATCAACAGACAGATCCAGTGTTCCAGGGGCGTATTAAACCAGACACGTACCAACTTCTGTCTTAGTTAGGGTTTTACTGCTGTGAACAGACACCAAGACCAATGCAAGTTTTATTAAAGACATTTAGCCGGCGTTGGTGGCACACGCCTTTAATCCCAGCACTTGGGAGGCAGAAGCAGGCAGATTTCTGAGTTCGAGGCTAGCCTGGTCTACAGAGTGAGTTCCAGGACAGCCGGAACTATACAGAGAAACCCTGTCTCGAAAAACCAAAAAAAAAAAAAAAAAGACAACATTTAATTGGGGCTGGTTTACAGGCTCAGAGGTTCAGTCCATTGTCATCAAGGCAGAAACATGTCAGCATGCAGGAAGATATGGTGCAGGAGGAGCTGAGAGTTTACATCTTCATCTGAAGGCTGCTAGTGGAAGACTGACTTCCAGGCAGCCAGGGTGAGGGTCTGGCTCACACACACAGTGACACACCTACTCCAACATGGCCACACCTCCTAATAGGGTCACTCCCTGGGCCAACCATATACAAACCATCACACACGCCATTACAGAGAGGACAGGATCCATTAGGTGGAGGGGCCTCCAGCCCAGTCTTGGGGAAGCAAGAATGAGTTACCAGGGAGGCTGTGTCACTCCAGAATCTGAAAAGTAAGAAGGATGCCTCTAAGACAGAGGAGGGACTATTTCAGCTTGGAGGCCTGTGGAATCAGACAAGTCAGACTCCATTGCTGGGAGAGGTGCTGTGTCTTCATAATCACCTCTACCGCAGTGGATATGGTAAGGTCCAGGCGTTTTAAGCCAGCCTGGCCAACACAATGAGATGCCATCCCAAAAAGGAAGGAAGGTCTAGTAGGGCATATTTCTATAATCTTAGCCCTGGGGAAGCTGAGGCAGGAGAGTAGGGAATTCAAGTCCAGCCTTAGGAATGTACTGAGTTTAAGGCCAGCATCTGCTACATGACACTCTGTCTCAAACAAACAAACAAACAAAAAGAAAGAAGGGAAAGAAATAGACAGTGAAGCTGGGCGGTGGTGGCGCATGCCTGTAATCTCAGCACTCTGGGAGGCAAAGGCAGGCAGATTTCTAAGTTCGAGGCCAGCCTGGTCTACAGAATGAGTTCCAGGACAGCCAGGGCTACACAGAGAAACCCTGTCTCGAAAAAAATTCAAATCCAAACCCCTCCCCCAAAAAAGAAAGAGAGAGAGAGAGAGAGAGAGAGAGAGAAAGAAAGAAAGAAAGAAAGAAAGAAAGAAAGAAAGAAAGATGGTGGTAGTGACCAACGCCATTAATTCCAGCATTGGGGAGGAAGAGGCAGGTGGAGCTTTGAGTTGGAGCCAACCTCCAGTTCTTTTTTTTTTTTTTCAAGACAGGGTTTCTCTGTGTAGCCCTAGCTGTCCTGGAACTCACTCTGTAGGACAGGCTGGCCTCGAACTCAGAAATCTGCCTGCCTCTGCCTCCCAAGTGCTGGGATTACAGGCGTGTGCCACCACTGCCCGGCTCCAACCTCCAGTTCTAAGATATCTTTCTAAGATATCTGGGGCTACAGAGAGAAACTCTCTTTGGGGGTGGGGGGAAGAAAGAGGAGGAGCACAAAGAGGAGGAGGAGGAAGAAGGAGGGGGGAGAGAGAGGGAGGGAGTCAAAGAGGGAGGGAGGAAAAGAGGAAAGGAGGGAAGGAAAAGGGATGGAGGAAGAGAAGGAGGGAGGGAGAGAGGAAGGGAGGAAGGGAGGGAGGGATGGGAAAGGGAGAGGGAGATAAAGAAAAAGAGATGACAGGGCAAAAGGAAGGAGAGAGGGAAGGAACATTCGAGTTTAATACTCCGCAGTGTCATTCACACATTGTTAGACAACAGACCAGTTGGTTTGCTTTTGAATTTCAACTTCCCAGTCTGCAAAATGGGTCTGCAGTCAACATCCCGCTGGCTGTCAGTGAGACGATAGAAGCAAACCTTCTACAGAATATAGGTCACCATGGAATAAGGAATGGTAGGACAGACTAGGTGGGTTATTATATCTCCATGAAAGGGAAGAACAGAGTGGACTATTATAAGTCTCGAAAATTTGATATGGAAAAAATTTTTGATATGGAATCTTATATGATGACAGAAATGTAAGGTTATAATTGTTATAACAAACTGCATATTCATTCAAATTTTATTTAAGGTATATATGCAATACAACACATTTAAAAATGTAATGTTGGGGCTGGAGAGATGGCTCAGAGGTTAAGAGCACTGACTGCTCTTCCAGAGGTCCTGAGTTCAAATCCCAGCAACCACATGGTGGCTCACAACCATCTGTAATGAGATCTGACGCCCTCTTCTGGTATGTCTGAAGACAGCAACTATGTACTCAAATAAATAAATCTTTTTTTAAAAAAATGTAATGTAAAGTCCTAGTCTCTTGAAAGCTACCATCATAAACTGTTAAGGATAATCAAGGTTAGTTAGTTAGTTAGTAGTCAGTCACCTTATATTAGATATCTACCCAACTGAGGCCTAAGCTTTGAAATGTTGCATCATCTCTGTGTCTTTATTTTTGGCTGGCAAGTCATGATGTCATACACCATTATTGGCTTCCATTTTTCTCGATTTGTAGATTGAGTTGATGTGAAGAATTTAACGTTACCTCCAGCCTTGAAAATAAGACTACCTTTATTTTTAGATCTAAGAATCGATCAATTGTGACTAACAGGACCTGCCTCTGGCCAGATGAGACAGCCTGACGTGAAGAAATTCAGTATCCCTTATTTTGAGAAGTGACTTGTGTTTGTGATGGCGCTTTCTGTGTGGGAAGCACACTCACAGAACACGTTAGTCTCACCCCACATGAGCTGTCTACCCTGAGTTGGCTGCTGAGTCCGAGTCTCATGGTCTTCACACAGCACTGACTTGGAAGGAAGTGCCCCCCTGTTCTCAGCTCTGTCAGGGGATCATTGTCGCCAGCATCTCACACTCCCAGATTCCCTTAGCCCCTTCCCTGTGAGATGAGAACCACAGGCTTTCCCACTAGAACTTTTCTTGCGTCACTTCCTCTCCTTGACAAAACTGAGAAGTTGGGTCAGGTCTGTCCCCACCCTGCATCTGTCTGTGGACTGTAAGGCCGGGCGTTGGTGGTGAGATGAAATCCGGCCAAGTGACAAATACAGACGGGAACATTATAGAAAAAAGAAGAAGAAGAAGAAGAAGAAGAAGAAGAAGAAGAAGAAGAAGAAGAAGAAGAAGAGAGACAATGCTTAGGTTGTCACTGGGCTGATTGCTCTGACCATGGTTCTTTCATTCTTGTTTCTCAACAAATTAGTGCCACAAAAGTCTCGGAGAATAAGAAGAAACGTCTACAAAGCTTCAGTCCTTGCAGAGAAGTCTGCGACGTGGTTGTGACAGAGGGAGAGAATGTCTTTGGTGAAAATATACCCGTGGCCCCACTTAATAGAACTTGCCGAGAATATTTACATCAAAATCACTACATAATGAGCCCTCTGTCTGCAGAAGAGGCTGTGTTCCATTTGGCTTATGTGATAGTTGTTCACAAAGACTTCAGTACATTTGAAAGGCCCTTCAGGGCCATTTACAGCCCCCCCCCAAAAAAATGTCTACTGTGTGCATGTGGATATGAGGCCACATCTGCTTTCACAGATTTGGTGAAAGAGCTTCTGGGTTGCTTCTCAAATGCCTCTCTAGCCTCAAGGAGGAAGTCTGTGGTCTACTCAGGCTTCTCCTAGGGCCAGACTGACCTAAACTGTGTGAAAGATCTGAGGACCTCAGAGGTCCCCTTGGAAGTATGTCTTCAACATCTGTGGGCGGGACTTCCCCCTGAGAACCAAGGATAGTTCAGTCCCTGAAAGGCCTTAAGGGGGAGAATCTCACTCCAGCTGCTGGTCCCTCCTCATATCACCAGAAGAACTAAATATTAATACTTGGAGTAAAGGTCCTAGCTGTTTTTCTTCATCCTGTGGACGTATACAGAAATCTCCTCCTTCAAATGTCCCTCTTTAAACCTAGTAACTTTTCTTTCTTTCTTTCTTTCTTTCTTTCTTTCTTTTTTCTCTTTCTTTCCTTCCTCCCTCCCTCCTCCCTCCCTCCCTCCCTCCCTCCCTCCCTCCCTTCTTTCTTTCTTTCTTTCTTTCTTTCTTTCTTTCCTTTCTTTCTTTTCTTTCAAGACAGTGTTTCTTTGTGTGTCCCAGGCCTCTTCTTCCTGGAGCACTTCTGGAACTGGGAGACCTGGAATGAAGGTCACACCAGGGCGTAGCTTGGAGAATCAGGACCTCAAGTGGCCGCTCCCTGTGGCCACTATTTTCAAGCCTCTGGGGTCTGACTGGAGGCAAACAGTTCTTTCCACGAGCACGCACCCCAGCTTTTATTGTGAACTGCCTTTGCCTCAGAAGAGGCTGAGAGGATTCCCACGGAATGGAATGCCTCTGAGGACCACTTCCCGGAGATGTTATCCCTCTGGGAACCTGTTCTGTGGAAAATGACTGGCTGGAAAAAAAATACATGGAAAAGGAAATCGAAAGGACGGACTGGGGTTCCCCACCATTACCTCTGTCTAATTCCCCTCCCCAGCCCCCGTGGCATCTAAGACCCGGTAGGCTTGGTTCCGTTTAGGCTACACTTAGAGTCTATATTTTCAGAACAGAGCACAGTGATTGGTGGAGCAGGAAGGGTGGGGTGGGAGGAATGAATGAATGAATGATTCACACTTGACCATGGCACCTAAGATTTCTGTTTCTAAAGACGTTTTTAATGACTAGCATGTTTCAGGGAGCAAGCGATGGAGAAGATGCGGGGGGCGGGGGAGCTGAAGGGCAAAGGCGGTGCAAATGACCAAAATGCATTGCGGGCATCTGTGAGCAACGAAACGGACAAATAACAACACTCTAACAATAGTTTGTTTCTTACTCTAATTCCCCCCTTTTACTCAGTGAATTCACATTTAGAATTTGACAAAAGTATCTTTATCAAATTTACCCGCTTAAAGGTGAGGGGGAAAATCAAAGAAAAAAAGTAAAGCACATGATGATATAAGATGTGGAAAAATACTGGTATTGGTACTCATTAAAACCAGCATGTGTGCCTGGGGTTTTCATTCCGGCCTATGCATCCAGGACATCATTTCTTATCTGTCATGTTATGCCACTAGTATCCAAGGATATACTGAAAATTCAGGGTGATATTTGACATTTCATGAAAAAATAATGCTTGTATTATGTTCCCCAGTTCCCTTTGTTGAAAATAAGATTTTAAGAAATTCAAGAAACGGCCGGGCCGTGGTGGCGCACGCCTTTAATCCCAGCACTTGGGAGGCAGAGGCAGGCGGATTTCTGAGTTCGAGGCCAGCCTGGTCTACAGAGTGAGTTCCAGGACAGCCAGGGCTACATAGAAAAACCCTGTCTCAAAAAACAAAAAACAAAACAACAACAAAAAAAAAACTTTCAAGAAACTAGTTAAAACAACAGCAACAAAACATTGAAGTAGTCCTTACTACAAAATTCTGTAGAAAGAACCTGGTACAAAGGACGCCAAAAATGGCAGTGGGTTTTAAAATCCTTGGGCAGGGAGAAATTTCTCTCCTTTTCTCTATTGGTTGAAACTTGCACCACCAACTCCCATCTCATTGGCCGAGGTCACAAAGCCTCATCCAATGAAGAATTTGGGGTGGGGCTTGAGGTTGTCCATCATTCATTCTCAGCTCTTAGTCTTCAGCAAGCCATTGTCAAAGGCGGGGGGGGGGGGGGGGGGGACTCTAACACTTTTTTTTTTAACTCTGGTGAACACTAAGCACATATCATGCTGAAAATGGACTGTGGCCATACCACTCTGAGCGTGCCTGATCTCGTCTGATCTCAGAAAATGGACCAGGGGGCTACTGAAATGGCTTAGAGGGTTAAAGGGCCTGTAGCCAAACTTGAGGACCCGAGTTCAATCCCCCAGGACCCGTATGGTAGAAGCAAAAACAGTTGCTCTCTGACCACCACACACATACATACACATACCATGGTGTGAGAAAGTGTGTGCGCGCGCGCGCGCACACACACACACACACACACACACACACAAATTAATATTATTTTTAAAGAAGTAAAGAAATCCGGGACCCTGTAGAGTCGCAAGTGTATGAGAACCTTCTGATTTTAAAGATCAACTAAGCAAATCAACATGTTCTTTCTTTCTTTCTTTTTTAAATTTCATTTGCTTTTGAGAAAAACTGATTATGATGTAGCTCACACCAGCCTTAGACTTTATCCTCCAGTGTCTGCGTTGACAGTGTCCAGGGCTGGGATGACCCGTGTGTCTTTGTTGAAGCTTAGTGGAAGCTCTTTCCTCAGCTGGTAACTCTTTGGCCAAACGGAGAACAAAGCACCCACTGGCTCATTGCCGACTGGTCTGTCAGACACAGGGAGCCTGGGGTTTCCGGCCTTGGCTACCATGCAGCAGGGTGGCCCCTGTTTCTTTGACCTCTCTTCTAACCGAGCAGTCCACTGAAACTGAACAAGGGACAGGACGCGCCCTGATTAACATAGGCTCGACCTAACATAGAACTCAACCCACAGGAACCATGCTTTTGTTTCCTTAACTTCAAAATCAGATTGTAAACCTAGTCAGAGATAGACCCCCATAATAATGCCAGCGTCTAAGATATACCCAACACATAAAATATATCCACCCCTATAACATACGTGTGATAGCGAATCTTGGATCTCAACTTGAACTATCTGGAACGAAGATACCTCAGTTGAACTGGCTCTATCAGACGGGCTGGTGGGCATGTTTGGGGGCATTTTTCTTGACTGGTAATGATGTAGGAAGGCCCAAACTTCCGTGGGCAGTACTATTCCTAGGCGAGTGGGCCTGAGCTGTATAGGAAAGATTGCTAAACTAGAGCCCAGGAGCAAAGCACTCGAGAGAATTCCTCCATCTTCTCTACATTGTTTCCTGTCTCCGGTTCCGACTGGAGTTCCCACCTCCTTCTCTTCATGACGGACAGTAAGCTCGGATGAAATAAACCCTCTCCTTGCCAAGTTGCTTTTGATCATGGCCTTTATAAAGAGCAACAGAAAACGAACTGGAACAGCATCCAACCTAAAACTATAAATATACTCAAGTCAAACCTGTTGATTTTTCTGCAACAAAGCGGGGCTGTCAAAGCTCCTGGGGCCTGGGGCTCACCTCCTCGGTCAGTACTTCACCCACAAAGCCCGCGGCACACCAACACAGAAGGGCTCTGGGTCTTCCAGCTCCGACCTTGTCCCACCTCGGTTACATTTCTTGGCTGAACTTGACAAGATCATCTTGTCTCCCCTTCCCTACTGCCCTGTTTCCAGCCATCTTAAATTAAACCCTAGAACCTGATCATTTCCTACCCATTATCCTTCCCGGTGGCTTTTCTTCAAGATCTAAGATTAGCTTGGACACCCCCCCCCCCAGCAGCCATGAGCGGGGGTGCTATCGCTGCCTTGCCGCCACAGTCTTCCAGTAGCTGCAGTACACCAGTGTGACTTTTCTTTAGAACTGAATGGGGGTAAAAAAAAAAATTCCTAAGACTCATGGGTGACTAGCTATGAAGGGAAACCCACATCCAGAAGCGGTTTACCGGGAGTCCTTTCCAGACTGAGAAAGAGGAGCTTTGGAGGGGCTTGTCCTCTTAAATTACACCCAGCGGGAGCCGAGAGCTGGGGATCACGTGACTCTTAGAGGCTCCTGGGGCGGGGGAGGGGGGGCGGGGTCACCCAATCCAGGGAACTTTTTAACCAGACTTCTTGGCTATTTTAAACCCCTGGCGCTTCAGGCTATTTCCTGTGGCTGCAGACATTCAGGGGCGTGAGAGACAGGGTTCTGAATTCAACAACAGTAAAAAATTAAAACTGTAATTAAAAAAAAAAAGGCGGGGGGAGCGGGGATAGAGAGCAGGAAACGATCCGAAGATGCCTGTGAACCTCATATGTAAAAGAGTCCGGCCCAGGCTTTTTTTCTTTCTCTGAAATCTCACCAGGCTTTCCTAGATTCAAAAAAGTTCCCACCAGCTTCTTTGGCTTCTGAATTTGGACCCAGAGGTGATGCCGCGATAAAATGAATTGTGGGAAATCTATGTTGGAGGGCATAGGTGAGACTGAAGCAATCCCTTTCCACAGGCACTGGTGTGAATTCAGTTCTCAATACGGTTAACTTGATGTAATAAAAACTGGTTAATGTGCTTCAGTGAGGCAATGCCCTAAGGAAGTAGCGATATGTTCCTTTGACCTCTGAAACAAATACGCGCCCTGAGATTTATTGACTAGTTAGCAGGTCGACCCTGGTTCCTGATTTCTTTATCCCTGGTCACCTCCTGAATTTGGAATGTCCGGTGTCAACTCTGAGCTAACAGCCAAGCTGGATTGAGCCTTCTCTTTTCCCTTTGGGTCACTCATCACCCTCCTGTGGGGCAAGCATTCGACAGAATGGCTACTTGTGGACCAGTGAAGAGACTCCAGAAAGAAAGAGGCTTTCCGGGATGGCAAAGAGAGCTTGCTGTGTTCACAGAGGACGTGGGTTCAGTAGCCTCCACCCACAGGGTAGTTCACAGCTGTTTGTTACTCCAGTTCCAGGGAATCCAACAGCCCCTTGTGACTGTTCTCCAGTCCCGGGGGGAATGCTCATGGTACACATACATGAATGTGGGTAAAACACTAATACACATTAAGTAAAAATAAATCTAAAAAAAAAAAAGAAAATATAATCATGCTCATTTGTGTGTGTGCGTGTGTGTGTGTGTGTGTACACGAATGTGTCTGTACATCTGTGTGCATATGGAGGTCAAAGGACAATCTGTGGGTGTCTTCTCTCCTTCTATCACGTGGGTCCCAGGAATGGAACTCAGGTGGTCCGGCCCCATCTTCTCACCGGGCCCATATTTCTTCTTCTTAAAATGACTAGTGTAGGGCCGGGCGTTGGTGGCGCACGCCTTTAATCCCAGCATTTGGGAGGCAGAGGCAGGTGGATTTCTGA
>OZ030019.1:22737500-22872500 GCA_964023405.1 Apodemus agrarius | reverse complement strand
CACAAAGATTATGACACTTTTGAGAGACTCTTCAGGGCCATTTACATGCCCCAGAACGTCTACTGTGTGCATGTGGATAGTAAGGCGACAGAGTCCTTCAAAGAAGCGGTGCGGCAGTTACTAAGCTGTTTCCCCAATGCCTTCCTGGCCTCTAGGATGGAGACAGTGGTCTATGGTGGTTTCTCCCGGCTCCAGGCTGATCTGAACTGCATGAAAGATCTGGTGGCCTCCAAGGTCCCCTGGAGGTATGTCCTCAACACCTGCGGCCAGGACTTTCCTCTGAAAACCAACAAGGAGATAGTTCAGTACCTGAAAGGGTTTATTGGGAAGAATCTGACCCCAGGGGTGCTGCCTCCTGCTCACATAGTTGGAAGGACCAAGTATGTCCACCAGGAGCTATTAGGGATTTTTCCTTATGTGCACAACACAGCAAAATTGAAAGCCCCTCCTCCTCACAATCTGACCATTTACTTTGGCACTGCGTACGTGGCCCTCACACGGGAGTTTGCTAACTTTGTCCTCAAAGACCAGCGTTCACTGGACTTAATCTCCTGGTCCAAGGATACCTATAGTCCTGATGAGCACTTCTGGGTGACACTCAACAGGATTCCTGGTATGTATATTTTGTTTTTCTCATGATGTCATATTTGTCTCAATAGTGGGGTTTTTTGTTGTTGTTATTTTGGGGTTTTTTGTTTTGGTTTGTTTTGGTTTGTTTTGGTTTGATTTGGTTTTTTGGTTTTGGTTTTTTATAACAGGGTTTGTCTGTATTGCCCTGGCTGTCCTGGAACTCACTCTGTAGACCAGGTTGGCCTCGAACTCTTAGAAATCCCTCTGCCTCAGCCTCCCAAGTGCTAGGATTAAAGGTGTGCACCACCACCACCCGGTTGATGTTATTTTTATAAAGAGACTTTGTCTTGCTGTGTCAACCCAGGCTATCCTGGGACTCCTGAAGTGCCATGACTTCCTGGATATCTGGTATTACAGATTTCAGATGAGCCGCTGTGTCTGCCTTCATTTTCATTAATATATATGACATGGTCGATGCTGAATAGGAGTCTCAAATGATAGCAATTTTGACTTTTTTTCAAGACAGGCTTTCTCTGCACAGCTCTGGCTGTTCTGGAATGCACTCTGTAGAATAGTCTGGCCTCGAACTTGGAGATCTGCCTCCCTCTGCCTCCTGAGTGCTGGGATTAATGGCACGTGCCACCATGCCCAGTGGTGAAAAAAATAATTTAGCATAACAAACATCTTGGGCTGGAGAGATGGCACAGCGGTTAAGAGCACTGACTGCTCTTCCACGAGTCCTGAGTTCAATTCCCAGCCACCACATGGTGACTCACAACCATTTGTAATGGGATCCGATACCCTCTTCTGGTGTGCTGAAGACAGCTACAGTGTACTCATAGACATAAAATAAATAAAATAATTCTTTTAAAAAAATCATGGTTATTTCAAGTGTTAGCTTTTGAGTGTGGGATATTTATTTGTTGGGTTTTTTTTGTTTTTTTTTTGTTTTGTTTTGTTTTTTTGGTTTTTTCGAGACAGGGTTTCTCTGTGTAGTCCTGGCTGTCCTGGAGCTCACTCTGAAGACCAGGCTGGCCTCGAACTCAGAAATCCACCTGCCTCTGCCTCCCAAGTGCTGGGATTAAAGGCGTGTGCCACCAACGCCCGGCTTGTTGGGTTTTTTTAATTGCTAGTTTTATTTGCAAACTACGATGTGCTTTGGTACTAGCAAACGGGATGGAATGAATGACAAGCTACTTAATATATACCTTGCTTGCCTGTCATTTTTTGGGGGTGGGGGTCTCTTGAAAATTGTTGTCTCTGTGACATACAGTCACCCTGCTGTGTGGTGCTCTCTGACTTAGTCTTCTGTCTGTCTGTCTGGGATTTTGTACCCTTTCATCACCTGCTCTCTCTCCCCAACCCCACAGACCCCAGTCCACTCCCCTATCAGCTCCCTTTTCTGTCGTGGCTGCCATGTTTAGGGTCCAGGCATTCGTAAAACCATATAGTGTCTTGCCTTTTGGTGTGTGGCTTCGTTCAGTTTGCACAATATCTTCCTGATTCATCCATGAATCCACGAATGGCCAGATTCCTCCTTTTAAAGGGTGGAGTTCTTTCCATGTTGCATGTATATTCCATTGCTGTTAAAGTGAAAAAAAAATTTTTTTTACAGAAATTCTCCTCACAGACTGGGAGATAGGGCTCAAGACTGATTTATAGCTGGTGGGAAAAATGGGTTCGCAGAATCAAGGAGAAACTTGCTTGTGTGGTTTGGTTTTGCTGATCTACCCAGCTTCGGGCCCAAAGACCCATCCTAGATGTCTGTGTTCTCTTGACACAAGGCTGAGCAAACACTGATTACAGAAAAGGAAAAAAAAATAAACCTAATAGCTATTTTATATTAACACCATTATGAGGCAGGGAAAGGTGACACACATCATTAATCCCAGGATTTGCAGGAAAAGGAAAGCAGAGTTCTTTATATTCAAGGACAGCCCAGTCTACATAATGAGCACCTGGCCATCCAGGACAACAGTGAGATTCTGTACATACATACATACATACATTCATACAGGCATTATGGCGTTGCAGAGATGGCTCAGCAATTAAGAGCCATCACACTGCCCTCGCAGAGGACCCTAGTTCAGATCCTCCTACATCAGGGGGCTCACAATTACCCATAACTGCAGGGGATCTGATGCCTTCCTCTGGTACCCACGGACACCTGACTCACACACAGATAATGCACCCATGCATATAATTAAAGTTAAGAATGAAAGATTTATTGAAAGGGGGGATAAAATTAAAACAATCATATTAATAATATTTGAGTGGTGATGGGTATTCCCCCCCCCATTACCTCATGGCTACTGTTGTCAGGAATTCAAGGTCATTCTGAGCCAAGAGTTCAAGGCCAGCCTAGGCTGTCTTTTCTTGGAATTGGATTAGAAACAGGGACTACAACCCCAAGGAGTTCTAGAGCAGGGGCCTCTTCTGCAGAGAAAAAGACATTTGAAACAATTAGACCATGGGTTCATATCTCAGCAGTGAAGACACAGAGATAAATAACCAGAGTCTCGTGAGCATCATCTTCTTCTGTTTGTTTTCTTTTTTTGAGACAGAGTTTCTTTGTGTAGTCCTGGCTACACTGGAACTTGCTTTGTAGACCAGGCTGGCCTTTGAACTCATGGATCTGCCTGCCTCTGCCTCCCGGGTGCTAGAATTAAAGGTCTGTGCCAGCACTGCCCGGCTCTGAGACTCATCTTTTAAACCCTATTTTCAGCCCGGCAGTGGTGGTGCACGCCTTTAATCCCAGCACTTGGGAGGCAGAGGTAGGCAGGTTTCTGAGTTTGAGGCCAGCCTGAGTTCCAGGACAGCCAGTGCTACACAGAGCAACCCTGTCTCAAGAAAAAAAACAAAACAAAACAAAACAAAACAAAACAAAACAAAACAACAACAACAACAAAAAAAAAAAACCCATACCCCTATTTTCTATTTGGTATCAGTTGTTCCTGAGTGAACTCTACTTTCTTCAACACAAGTTCCAAATGATTTGAGTAATTTCAAATTGTTTACAGTGAATTCATTCGGTTCTGTTTCAGTTCAACTCCAAATAACAGATGAGACACAAGTCATGAAAAGCAACTAGAGGTGAGCTTAGTGGTGGCAACACCTTTCATTTCCACACTCAGGAGGCAGAGGCAGGTGAATCTCTGTGAGTTCAAGGCCGGCCTGGTCTATATAGTGAGTTATAAGTCAGCCTGGACTACGTAATGAGACCCTGTCTCAAGGGGGGAAATGTAACCGCGATCAATGTTCTGGTCAGATCAGAGTTTCTTTAGTTTGGAAATTCAGCATGTGCTATGCTTATGGTCATCACTGGAGCTTAAGAAAGCTACGGATACGTTGGATGAGTGAGCACAGGTCTGTTGCTGGGCGTGAGCGCCACAGAGGAGGCCTGATTCAGATCTTTGTGCACAAAGGTCCTAGATATAGGAAGCGTTCAAAGTCTGACCTTGTTAGAGAAGGAAGAGGACTATGTACTGAGTTAAAGGAAGCAGGCCTCAAAAACAGGTGGGCACCCCTAAGTATATTCCTCCCTTCCCCTCCCCCCTCCTCCCCGTCCTCCTCCTCTGCGTCTGAGTCTGCCGCTGCTCCTTTCTCTTCTCTTTCCTGCCCCCCTCCTTTTCTGTGGTTGTTAAGACAGGGTTTTGCTATGTAGGCCAGGCTAGTCTTAAATTTTCAGCAATTCTCCTGCCTCAATGTCCTCAGTATTGGGATACAGATTGTGCCCAGCTCGCCCTACTAACAGTGACCAAACTAGAAAAGGTGGGCTCCGCAGTTCTTCCTTCCACATCACTTATACGACGACGACGACGACATGGACTCAGATCTGCCACCAAACTGTAAAGAAAGGTTCCCTGGAGAGCAGCCAAGATTAAAATAAAAAGCAAAGCAAACAAACAAAAACAAAAAACAAGCTCACTTTTTTTTTCCTTCTTAGAAAGGACCAAGATAAACAAAAAGATGTTCAATCTGAACATCTGAAGTGCCTTAATGACAAACCTTGTCACTAAAGAAAGGCCAAACGCCACAGTGGGGAAAAACGTCTAGGGTCAGTAGACAGGAGATGGCAGAAGCAGGGGCACTGGAAATACAGTGGGCAGCAGTGTGACACTAAGCCAAGCCGGGAAGGCAGAGTCTGAGGAGGACTGTCCAGGGACCCCGTGTAGGACACACATATGGCCCCGAGTCTCTTCTGATCCTGCACCCAAGAGTCCATAACTTACCAGTTTATTGAACAGAAACCACTGGCAACGCCCTGACTTCTCTCCATGATTCCCACGGTGAACCTGGACCGTTTGTGGTCCCCTGGTGGGCAGCGGGGTCTGCAAACCAAGGGAAACCAGCGGCACAGATTCCTGGGGCTGAAAATCCCCCAAGGGTCTGACTTAGCTCCTGTGTAAGTGGGTGGAAGTTCCCCTCCGTGTGGTAGAACGCTCTCTGGTCGCGCAGTAAGGCAGGCCTGCTCCTCTGCCTGGGTCGTGATGGCAGAAGCCAGGTAAAGACCCAGGTGTCTGTCTCGTTTAACTGCGAGTCTGCCAATGGAGAAATCAGAGACATTTCTGTGGCGGGGGCTCTCCCAGTGATGTGTGGGACTCTGGACTGGAGGATCTAAACCACTCTGCTGGCCACAGTGATTATCGGAGGTTTATAGTGAAGGTTCTCAAAGAGTGACAGAGGGAAAGACTTTTCACAACTGGAAAGGGAGACCGAGGCTAGAGAGACTTGAAGCACAGCGTCCCAGGATAGCTGCTAGTGCAGCCCAACACATTTGTAGATGACAAAGTCATGTCAATGAGGTCAAAAGATCCGACACTCCTGAACCAGAAGGAGCAAAAAGAATATTCAATCTGGAATAGTCTTGAAAAAAAATCTTAATTAAAAGATTTGTTATTGGGCTGGTGAGATGGCTCAGCAGTTAAGAGCACACTGACTGTTCTTCTGAAGGTCCTGAGTTCAAATCCCAGCAACCACATGGTGGCTCACAACCATCCATAATGAGGTCTGTTGCCCTCTTCTGGTGTGTCTGAAGACAGCTACAGTGTACTTAGATATAATAAAAAAATAAATCATTTTAAAAAAAGATTTGTTGTCTAGGAAGGTGGAGGCTAGAGGGTCAGGTGTTCAATTCCAGCCGTAGCGTCTCAGAAATTCAAGGCCTACTTGAGACTCCAGTTCAAAAACACAAATCTGGGTTGGGAGTAGGACTCAGCTTGAACAAGTGCGTACCATAGAGGCATGAAGACCAGACTGTGGTCCCTGTCAGCCACATAAAAAAGCGAGGCAGGTCAGTACACAACTGTCACCTCAGGTTTTGGGAGGAGGGATAGAAGGGTCCCCCAGGCTCTCTGGCTGGTTTAGCCAACATGCAGGAACTCCAGGCTCGATGAGAGACTCTCTCTCTCTCAAAATAATAATAATAATAAGCCGGGCGTGGTGGCGCACGCCTTTAATCCCAGCACTTGGGAGGCAGAGGCAGGCGGATTTCTGAGTTCGAGGCCAGCCTGGTCTACAGTTCCAGGACAGCCAGAGCTACACAGAGAAACCCTGTCTCGAAAAACCAAAAAAAAAAAAAAAAAAAAAAAAATAATAATAATAATAATAATAATGGTCAGGGGGCTGGTGAGACACTGGCTGCTCTTCCGGAGGTCCCAGGTTCAATTCTCAGCACACACACAGTAGCCACAGAGAACCGAGCTCACCTGGAGGGAGACAGGAGAAAGAAATAAGAAGCCAAGACAAAGTTTTTCTGATCAAGGCTCAATATTTAATGGGTAGCTTCGAATTTAAAGGTGGGGGGAAACCAGTCCCTCAAAAAGCTGGAAACTCTGCAAAACCGGTTAGGCTGCTCAGTGGGAGATTGTCTCAAGTCAGGAAACTGCAGATCTTTGGAGAACAATAGACATCACCTAGATCCAAAAGCTCCACCCTAAGTTGGTGACTGTGACAGAACCCCAAGGTCTGAATTTCCTGCTCAAGGGCTGGGGGGCAGGGCACACAGAACTGTCTGTAACTCCAGTTCCAGGGGATCTGCCATCCACGCAGAGACATACATGCAGGCAGAACACCAATGCACAGAAAAATAAATCTTTTTTTAAAGAAAGGTCAAATTCGCATTGACTTCTGGCCTCTATATGTATGTGCACATTTTTTTTTTCGAGACAGGGTTTCTCTGTGTAGCCCTGGCTGTCCAGGAGCTCACTCTGTAGACCAGGCTGGCCTTGAACTCAGAAACCTGCCTGCCTCTGCCTCCCAAGTGCTGGGATTACAGGTGTGCATCACCACTGCCCAGCTTGCACAAATTTTTAATAAGATGAAGAAAAATTAAGATTGTCTAATGAAAGGGGAAAAAAAGTGAAACCAACCCTAGGAAGAAAATCTAGGATTTTTCTAGAAATCTAGATTTCTAGAAATCTAGGTTCTAGAATCTCACTTTCATGGAGAATCAGAATAACATTGCCCAAAGAAAATTTAATTCTGACCACATGTCTACTTTTACAATTCATGGGAGCCTCACTAAAGCAAACTAAAGGAAACTGGTAAACTGAATATAACCTCCCAAGTGTGTTAGTAACACAACTAAGCATGTTAATAAAAAATGTCACTTTTCCACGAGGCTGGTATAGGTAGCTGGTCATAGATGGAGAGGGTTGGCCCACATGCCAGTCCTTACCACCATGAAGCAATAGTCAACTTATGCATCTTTGCTCTTTGCATTGGTCTATTTCTTCTCCTTGAATTCCAGGGTTCCCACTTGCCGTGGGATGCCCTGATCTCTGACTCAGACATTCCTCACTTTTCCCCTAGTGTCTGATTCTGTGCTTGGTCATCTCTGAATGTCATTTGCACATTCCCAAGAGACCTGCCTTAGATTGTAAGATCCGAAAGAAAAAAACGGGGGTACTCCTGCACCCCATGCCTCGGAAACCGGCACCCCGAAACACTCACGAGAGACAGACCTGATGCAATTTTGCAAGAGGATTTTAATATCCAGAGCTCTGGGGGGTTACAGTCTCCCGGCGCAGGGTAGAAGAAGTAAGCCCTGCGAGGACTGGCTTGCCTTGGCCTTTTATAGACTTATAACAGAACCCGCCTACCACAAGCTTCTAAGCCAATCAGTTCAAACCATCCAAACTCGCGCTCTGATAACCTATCAGTCTCTCACAGAGGCTGGAAGAACTAGTTAAGTCATTTCCGCTTACGTGGCCGCCACGCAGTGTCGCGCCCACCCTCCCCCACTGGCGTTGGGGATCCAAGTGCCCCCCACGTGCCCAGGCACGGGGGATTCCTAGCTTATAACCTTATCCTTTCAAGATCATGTAGCAGAAATGCAGTGAGATTGCCATACAGATGCTGTCCTAGGGATTTACTGCTGTGAACAGACACCGTGACCAAGGCAAGCCTTACAAGGACAACATCTAGTTGGGGCTGGCTTACAGGCTCAGAGGTTCAGTCCATTATCATCAAGGCAGGAGCATGGTAGCATCCAGGCAGGCATGGTGCAGGAGGAGCTGAGAGTTCTCCATCTTTATCTGAAGGCTGCTAGGAGAAGACTGCTTCCAGGCAGCTAGGAAGAGGATCTTACTTTTCTTTTTCTTTTTCTTTTCACAAATCTACTTTTATTTATTTACTCTCCATTAGTTTAAATCTGGGATGGGTACAGCATCACACAGACTCTGTGTCCAATTCCAATGGCCTTTGTAGGAAGGTTGCTTCTGAATTTGGCACAAAACATACCACTGTTTCCATGGGCCCAAGTTACTTTTCCCCAGATCACTCTGGTTTTATTTGGTTTGCCTCCAGGAGTCACTGTATTGTTTTTGTTTTTGTTTTTGTTTTTGTTTGCTTTTTGTTTTTTGTTTTGTTGTTTTTGTTGTTGTTGTTGCTGTTGTTGTTTTTTGCTTTATACACATAAGCGCGTCTCTTTCCTAAGTAGAACTCAGTTTCATCTCAGGCATAAACTCCTTCAATTTTAAGAAGAGCTGTGTGCTTTTTGGTTCTGGAGCCAGCATAATGTGAAAGGATGAGAATTACAGGCTAAGAATCGCCCATGCCTAACTCTTAAATGACCCCAAAAAGCAGAAGTTTAGCCTGCTCTTTGTTAGCCCAGAAGTGCACACGTCACATGCGCCTGCAGTGTCCAGCTGCGAGCCGCAGGCCTGGGAAGGTCCCAGCATCCTTTTCCGTCTCTCCTCCATGGAGCAGCTGGGGCGGGGTGAGCGGGGCTGGGCTGGCGGGATCACCAAGCGGGCTGCGGGGCTCGTGTCTGGCGGGTGCTCAGGTCCCCAAGCGCCTACTACGTAATCCTGGCCCCATAACAGGAAATGCATACGTGATCCTGGCCCCATAACAGGAAATGAGTAACAGGAAATGCGTACGTGGTCCTGGCCCCGTAAGCGGAAATGAGCTAACTAGTTGCTATCTGGCTTCTATAGGAAACTGATTGGTTCTCAGAGCACGGGCTTGGATAATTTAAACTGATTGGCTTAGAAGCTATGGAGTGGTACAAATCAACTGGCTCTCACTGCGTGGGCTCTCGATGCTAAGAAATTATTGGTTTGTGATGCATGGGTTTTGTTGTAAACCTATAAAAGCTGTCCCGATTCTGCACTCGGGGTTCACGGTCCTCTACCCCTGCGTGGTGTATGGCTGGGAACCCAAAGCCTCTGGAATAAAAATCCTCTTGCTGTTGCATCAAGACCATTTCTCAAGAGTGATCTGGGGTGTTGCCTTCCAAGGTGTGGGATGCTGGGGGCACCCTCATTTTTCTTTTGGGTCTTACAAATGATCTCTAATTCCACCCATTTTCCTACACATGACACAACTTTATTCATCATAATTTTGATTCTTTGGAGCTGAATAAAACTCCATTGTGTCTAATACCACATTATCACTCTGTTATATCTGATGATAGACATTTAAGCTGGTTTTGTGGCTTGGCCCTTGTGAGTTCCACAGCAATAAACAGATGTGAGCACATCTCTGTCGTATGCTGACTTGAATTTCTTTCCTACATTCCCAAGAGTGACATAGCTGGATCACATGGTTATATCTGAGGAACTTCTGGACTGATTTTTGTAGAGTCCAGGCCCATCTCCTATCCTCTCCAACCGGGTTCTTCCTCCTCCACATTGTTACCAGCCAGCACTGCCTTTTTTGATGAGAGCCATTCTGACTAGGGTGATGGGGACTAGCCAGGGAGTCTTGATTTGCATTTCTCCTGGAGTGTCTATGTAAAGTAGTAAGAGATTCAACTTACCTTGCAGTTTCAGGGGTTTTAGGCCACAGTCGCTTGGATCTGTCAATTACGGATCTGTGAGAAGTCAGAGCAATTGTGGTTAGAGGTGCACAGTAGAGCAGGGCTATTGGCTTCATGGTTACTGGGAAGCAAAGCCTAGGAGAGGATAGGCCATGGACAAAAGCTGCCCTTCAGGGCTGGAGAGATGGCTTAGCGGTTAAGAGCACTGACTGCTCTTCCGAAGGTCCTGAGTTCAAATCCCAGCAACCATATGGTGGCTCACAACCATCCTGCTCTTCTGAAGGTCCTGAGTTCAAATCCCAGCAACCACATGGTGGCTCACAACCATCTGTAATGAGATCTGACGCCCTCTTCTGGTGTGTCTGAAGAGAGCAACAGTGTACTTACATATAATAATAAATAAATTTTTTTTTTTTATTTTTTGGTTTTTCGAGACCGGGTTTCTCTGTGTAGCCCTGGCTGTCCTGGAACTCACTCTGTAGACCGGGCTGGCCTCGAACTCAGAAATCCGCCTGCCTCTGCCTCCCAAGTGCTGGGATTAAAGGCGTGCGCCACCACGCCCAGCAATAAATAAATCTTTAAAAAAAAAAAAGCTGCCCTTCAGTGACCTTTCTCCACCTAGGTTTCACCTCCTGACATTTCCGCCATCTCCCAATCTCCCATTGAAGCTGTGAAAACATTAATGTGGTCAGAGCCCCTGTGTGATCCGATCTCTTCCCAAAGGCCCCACCCAAGAACATCAATCACTGCCTTAGGGACAAAAGCCTTGAGACACAGGAGTTTGTGCAAAGATGTTTCAGTTCCAAACTAGCACAGTGCCTGAAGGGGAGAAGAAAGAGCCGGTGAGCCTGGAGAACAGACTCTACCCATTTCCATGTTTCATTGACCTTGGGGCCGGACTCTGGACCAGCTTCGTGGCATCCCTTACCAAGCACCTCTCCTGGATCCTGGATGTGGCTGGTTCACTGCATTTTCATTTTAAGCACTGTTCATGTTGTGATCCATCGAGATGGTGTACTCTGTGAGCCCAGGCGCCAGGAGCTGAGCTTTAAGTGATGGAAGCAGGAAACAGATCTGAACCACAGCAGTATAGCGAGTGTCACTCATGCCTGGCCTGTAAGGAGAGCTTACATCCATAGGGAACTGAGGCTCCCCAAACCAATGAGGCTCAGGAGATTTTTGAGATCACTGGGCCAGAGCTATATGGGAGAAAATCGGGGGTGGGGGATAAATTTTACTATTAGTTGAGCTGAAATGATCTCTGTTTCGTATATCTCAGAGAAAGGGGACCAGTGAGTTAGAAGACCTATGAGCTCCTTTGGGCGTTTCATTTTGTTGTTATGTTTGTTTGTTTGTTTTGAGACAGTGTTTCACTATATACCTCTGGCTAATCTGGAACTCACCTATGTATACCAGGCTGTCCTTGAACACACAGATCTGCCTACCTCTGCCTTCAAAGGGCTGGAACTAAAGGCATATGCCACCAGTCCAGCCTTCACCTGTGAGTTGTTGTTGTTGTTGTTGTTTTGTTTTGTTTTGTTTTGTTTTAATAAGGACACAGTCTCTTGGGAGGGAGCCAAAGTCCCTGCAGACTTCACCTGCTACGTAGGTAGGTTACCAAGGAAACAGGAGCATCACCGTTTCTATATAAACATGGGAAGGAGCTTCACTGGGTCTGAATGCCGTGCCTTGCTTTAATCTCCCTCAGCTGGCCTCTGGCTTCAGTTCCATGATAGCCTGTGGTTCTACACACCCAACAGATAACTTCCTTTTTCCTCTTACCCAGCTGAGGTACAGTATTATTTCCTAATTTTCATGCAAGAGTACAATTCACACCTGTGTCATCCTAAAGGCAAATACTGACAGGACTCCAGGCACAGAGACATTCACTCACTGTATCTTAAGTTATGATTGTGAGGATTGTCCTACGTTGCAGGAAGTTACAACATTATGAAAAGTGATCCAACAGAATTGAAGACTCCCAGGTTTTGACTTTTTTTTGTTTGTTTGTTTTTGTTTTTGTTTTTTTGAGACAGGGTTTTTCTATGTAGTCCCGGCTGTCCTGGAACTCACTCTGTAGACCAGGCTGGCCTCAAACTCAGAAATCCACCTGCCTCTGCCTCCCAAATGCTGGGATTACAGGCATGCGCCACCACCACCAGGCTGGTTTTGACATTTTAATTAATTTATTTTTTTAAATTTTATTTCCCTATATCAGAAATTGATGGGGAAGAGAACATTTGAGCCCTTGTTCTTGCAGAGGACCCAAGTTCGATTCCCAGCACCCATTTGGTGGCTCACACACATCCATAACTCAAGTTCCAGGGGACTCCATACCATTTTCTGGTCTTCGGGGCAATGTACACGTGTGGTGCACAGCTAAATATGCACACAAAACACCCACCCACAAAACAATAAAATAAAATTCTGTTTAAAGTTGCCCCTATGGCTAGCTGACATGACTTGCACACATTTTGTGGGCCCACGTAAACTGCCATGGAAAATGGGTAGAGGTGGCCTCAGAGATGTGTCAGGCAGTAAAAGTCCTTGCCTTGCAAACACCAAGACCCGAGTTCAAGCCCCAGAAACTCGTCTTTGCTGTTTAAAGGCAATCATGGTGGTGCACACGGGCAGACCTCAATGCTGATGGGGAAGCTCCCTGGGGAACGTCTGGACACTTAAATATGTGCTGATATTCAGGCCAGTAAGAGACCTTGTTTTAAAAAAGAACAACTAGACAGCACCTAAGGAGTCACGCCGGGAATGCCTCCCACGCCTGCATAGGTCTCACCCACATGAACACAAAGAGAACGAAACAGGTTGAGTAATATGATCATGTTGGTCATTTCACCTTTTAGGGTCTCAAAGGATCAAACAGAGACACAAGGAGATTTGTATATTGCATTGCCCCTCTAAGCAGCAACTTCTTCCTTCTTTCTTCTATTAATTAATTAATAATTAATTATTCTATTAATTGGTTCTTTGACACAAGGTTTCTCTGTGCCCTGGCTGTCCTGGAACCAGTAGACCAGGTTGGCCTTGAACTCATGGAGATCCATCTGCTTCTGAGTGCTGGGATTAAAGGCCTGTGCTGTTACAACCAGCCTTCCTTCCTTCCTTCCTCTCTTCCTTCCTTCCTTCCTTCTTTCCTTCTCTTTCTTTCTTTCCTTCTTTACTTCTTCCTTCCTTTCTTTCTTTCTTCCTTCCTTTCTTTCTTTTTTCTTTCTTTTTGTCTTTCTTTCTTTCTTTCTTTCTTTCCTTCTTTCTTTCTTTTAAACCAAGCATTTCTTCCTGCAGTGACCTATTATCGTGAAGAGATTAAAAGTCCAACAAACCTGTTGACCTGAGTTCAAGTCCCAGGATCCACATATATAGGCATAACAAATGAATTAATTATTTTTTAAAATTAACTTAAAAAAAATAGATGGAAGAAACTGAGAGCTGGGGACCAGAGCCACTGCTGCCAATTGAAATGTATTTTAGACTTTAGGAGGACTATTGAGTGGGTTCCACAAACCACCTACACATCTGTTGACTCTGCACAGTTAGGTGGTACTCATTGGTGGGATATCATCATCATCATGACCATCATCATCATCAACATCATCATCACCATCACCACCATTGTTGTGGTGCTGAAGGTGAGGCCTCACAAACGCTAGGCAATAGCTCTCCTGCTGAGCTGCACAATGGGAGTTAACAGCCAGTAACCCTGGCTTAAAGCATGACTCTACCAGTAAGAGTCTGTTGGTCTTCAGGCAAGATACTTAATTTCTCTGAGCTTAATCCCCTTCTTGGATTGGAGGATGAAATATCTCTTTGTAAAGCTGGTAGAAGGGTTAAACCGCATCCAAAAGGAACGGGGCAGGTTGTAGGAGCTCAGTTGATGCTAAAAGAGAAAGGGGGGCAGACATGGATTTCTTTCCTTTAATCTCTTTTCCTTTCTCTTCCTCTTTCTTCTTCGTTGTTTAGTTTTCGTTTTTTTTTTTTTTTTTTTTTTTTTTTTCCGAGACAGGGTTCCTCTGTGTAGCTCTCGCTGTCCAGGAACTTGTTCTGTAAACCAGTCTGGCCTCCAACTCAGAGATCTGCCTATCTCTGCCTCCAGAGTGTTGGGATCAAAGGTGCTCGCGCCTGGCAGACATGGATTTCTTGCTGTTGACTCTTGAGGGCTTCCTATTGCTATTCTAAAACTTCTTGGAAAGATTAAGGAAAAAAACTACCCAAGCGTGTTTAGTATGGAGGCGTCAGGTAAAGTTCGTGATTAGGACGGGAAACGTGGTCGTAGGGATGACTCAGGGATCTGGTCTTTTTTCCTCCTGGAGGAGCAAGCACTCTGGGAGCTGCTTAAAGCCTCTCTCAGCTTCGTTTGGCACACCCTCGTTCATTCCCTTCTCCCTTTGTTATGGAATGCACTTTATCTTTGCTGTTCATTCCAATCAGCCGCCCTTGAGAGTCAACCAAAAGGTCACCTCTCCATTCCTTTCTCCTCTCCCTGAACCAGTCCTCGCCCCGCCCCCTCGCCGCCCCGCCCCCCTCCCCACGCCAGGATCGCGACACCTCCATTCTATTGTGTAGATCTATCTCAGTTCCTCCTACCAACTGGTTCCCGTGTGGTCTACCCACACCAGAGGTGAGGCTGTAAACTGAATGGGTGCGACCACACTCTACACTTCATCTAACTTCCTCCGCCCAGCAGGTGCCAAACGCTTGTGGGGTGAGGAGCATCATTAGGGTGGGAATGATGATAGCCATCGTCCCTCTGTTAAGTCACCTCATGTGGAAACCAGGCAACAGCAGAGAAACGGGCATCCTGGCTTTCCCTTCTTATTATTTCCTAGAGGCTTGACCTAGACAGTACGGTACAATCATATCACCACATTATACTGTTTTTACACTGTATTAGGTATTTAAAGTCGTTTGGAACTGGTTAAAAGTCTGCAAAGGATGTTTAGGCCTTGGGTGGGTACTATGCCATGGTAGAGAAGGGACCTGAGCATCTGCTGACTCTGGTTCCTACAAGAGGGACCCAGAAGTCAGAGCTCCACAGATATTGTCTACAAATGTATGTTTCCCTTTTCTTGCAGATAGTTTATCTAATAATCTTTTCAGTTCTGGCTCAAGTTTGTTTTGTTTTGATTTTTTTTTCTTTTGGTTTTTCGAGACAGGATTTCTCTGTGTAGCCCTGGCTGTCCTGGAAACTCACTCTGTAGACCAGGCTGGCCTTGAACTCAGAAATCCACCTGCCTCTGCCTCCCAAGTGCTGGGATTACAGGCGTGCGCCACCACGGCCTGGCTTCTGTTTTGTTTTTATATAGGAATGAGTCCTATCCTCTCACGCCCTCGCCCCCCACAGACTTCTTCTAAGGACACACACCCTTTGCTAGCTGTGTGATACCATTCAGAAAACACTCTCGGGCGTGTGGGTGATCCATGGGACTTCTGAGTCAGCATCGGGCCGCTCAGGACAAACACCCTTCTTCATGAATCTGAAGAGCGAAGTTATGTGCTTTTCGTGCCTGTCTAGAAAAGTGGAGGAGAAGGAATATAAAAAAAAAAAAAAAAAGCATTCCTGGAATTTGCCTGAGTGATTTTGGCCCTGTGAGGTTTTGATTTAAAATATCCAGAAAATGTAGTCGGAGTGGGTTGTTTGGCTCTGGCTTGAAATCCTGAGTATCCGCTGCTCCCACATAGACCTAATGCCAGCTTTACACCTAGTCCTTTTTTGCTTTGGAAAAGGCAATCCTTCTTATTAATTATTAGAGTTATTAACTATTCCGTACTGGGGACTGAGCCCACAGGAGCTCCTCTTCTGTCCTGTCACCTATGCAGCACCTTACTCAAGCTGCTCGACCTTGTTCCCTCTGCCCCGCCCCGCCGCGCCGCGCCCCGCCCCACCCCGCCCCACGACACCGCTCTTCATGGCTGCCTCTCCTCCCTGCAGGGCGGTGGTTTAGGACTCTGTTAGATACATGGATTTTCACCCCATGCAAGAGAATCACCACGAACTCAAGGCTAGCCTGGTCTGCCTAGTGAGTTTCAAGCCAGCCAGGGCTACTTAGGGTGGCCCTCCCTGAAAACAGGATAAGGCCCCCTCCAAGGGAAACCTAGCCAGGTGTGATGGTCCATGCTTGTAATCCCACCCGCTGACGGCCGCTTCCCACACCAGCCTTCACGGAGGATCACGTTTTCTCGGAGCTGAGTATGAACGGAAGCGTACAGCTGGGGCTTCCGTTCACTCAGGCATGGTTTTGAGTTTATCCATGTTGGAACTTGAATCTGTTCCTCCTCCCTCCTCTGCTTCCATAGCCTTGTTCAGAGCAGGGGTGCAGGGCTGGCTGCAGGGGTGCAGGGCTGGCTGCAGGGGTGCAGGGCTGGCTGCAGGGCAGCAGGGATTTGTGAGTCCCTTGGTTTGCTGACAAACACTTGGGCTATTCCTGTTCAGTCTCTGAAGAACGATGCTGCTGATGCTTCTATGGACATTGCCGAGCGATTTGGGGCGCACGTGCCTCGTGTCTCCCTCGTAGACAGATAACACGAGTGGAATTGCTGATCCATATGCGAACATGTCGTCCAACAACTTTGCAATGGAACCCAGGACCTGGCATACAAAAGATAGAGGCTTATTGTCAAGCTTTACCCCAGACCCCAAATAAGGCTCAGTTTCTGCTAGAAATTAGATTCAGGCCAGGCAGTGATGGCTCATGCCTTGAATCCCAGCACTTGTGAGGCAGAGGCTGGCAGATCTTTGTGAGTTTGAAGCCAGCCTGGTCTATAGAGAGTTTCAAATAGCCAGGGCTACACAAAGAAATCCTGTAACCCCCCCCCCCAAAAAAAGAGTAATCTACGATGAAATGAAATTGTCACACTGAATGTGGTGGCACATACCTGGAGTCCCAGATATTTTACAGACAGAAGCAGAAAGACAGAACTCAAGGGTAGCCTGAATCATCTGAAAAGAAGGGAGGGAGGGAAGAGGGAGAAGATAACTTTACTATATTATGTTGTCCAACATATTATGTCCAACATAATATAGTAAAGGGTAAACTTAAGGTTCTGCCTAACCAGGCAAATCAATAAAAAGAAGTTAAATAAAAAACAAAGCAGGCCATTTGATACAGACAGAGCAGGTAGTTACTGTAATTAGGCCCCTTTCTGTGGATTTAAAGGAACGAAGCAGCCTGTTCCTTCTTTCCATAAGAGCCTGTCTGTCTCCAGACTCCTCCCGTGTCTGCCCGCGCTGCTCCAGACCTGAGCTCTCAGGCCTGACCTGGGATTCACGCAGTGTTTGTGGCTTTGCTATTTGGTTTCCCTCATCTCGTGGCCTGTCCATCGATTGCAGTTTTCTCTTTTCTGTGTATTAATATTTGGTTTGATTGAGTGTTTGTTTGTTTGTTTGTTTCTTTCTTTCTTTCTTTCTTTCTTTCTGTTTCTTTCTTTCTTTCCTTCTTTCTTTCTTTCTGTTTCTTTCTTTCTTTCTTTCTTTCTTTTTCTCTTTCTTTCTTCAGGACAGGTTCTCATGTAGCCCAAGATAACCTCAAACTCACTACGTAGTTAAGGTTGGCCTTAATTTTCTGGTGTTTCTGCCACCATCTGCAATGCACTTGAATAACAAGTATGTACCACAACACCCAGGTACTCTTTTCTTTTTTTTTTTTTTTTTTTGGTTTTTTTTTTTTGGTTTTTTCGAGACAGGGTTTCTCTGTGTAGTCCTGGCTGTCCTGAAACTCACTCTGTAGACCAGGCTGGCCTCGAACTCAGAAATCCGCCTGCCTCTGCCTCCCAAGTGCTGGGATTACAGGTGTGCGCCACCACGCCCGGCTCAGGTACTCTTTTCTTATCCGTTCTGCTTTGACAATTCTTATGTAACTCAGCTTGTTCATTTTGAGGCAGTGTCTGATAGCTTTCCACACACGTTTGCTTTATTTTAGATAGTCACCACTATATATCTCTTCCTAGTTTCCTTCTTAGGAATGAAATCAACTTCAAATTCCTGCAATGGTTACAATTCTTACCCCCTTTTAGGGTCAGGGGTTGTGGTTTTCTCTTGTTAGTACACTCGGAAGTCAGAGACAGGAAGATCTTTGAGTGCAAGGTTCGATTAGTCTACAGAACAAGTTCTAGGACAGCCATGGAGAGAGAGAGACAGAGACAGACAGAGAGAAATAGAGACAGAGACATGAATAGAAGGTGTGCACCTGGCATATGGCATCCTGCTATCTCCCGTCATTGGTGTCTCCATAGCTTGTTATACCAGGGAGTGTTATGTTCTGTGGCCAGGACTGAAAAATCTAGGCCAGCAGAAGGGCCACCTATAGGCTCCTCATAGGTAGAAGGATCTCCATCTTGCATCTCCAGGCGATGGTAATGGACCAATACTGGCTTGTTGGCAAAGGCTGAGTCCACCTGTGACTTAACAAAACGAGTTAGCTTTTGAAAGGACCATGGGCCAAAAAACTGAGCAGAAGAAATCCTATCAAGGGGCCTGTCTTAGTTAGGGTTTTACTGCTGTGAACAGACACCATGACCAATGCAAGTTTTATAAAAGACAACATTTAATTGGGGTTGGCTTACAGGCTCAGAGGTTCAGTCCATTGTCATCAAGGCAGAAACATGGCAGCATCCAGGTAGGCATGGTACAGGAGGAGCTGAGAGTTCTACATCTTCATCTGAAGGCTGCTAGTAGAAGAACTGACTTCCAGGCAGCCAGGGTGAGGGTTTTAAGCCCACACCCACATTGACACACCTACTCCAACAAGGCCACACCTCTTATAGGGTCACTTCCTGGGCCAATCATATACAAACCATCACAGGGCCCAATAAGCTGGGTTGTAAGGTGGAAAGCCATGGAGACGTGGAAAACCAATTTTGATACCAAGACTCTATTTGCTCTCTTTCTCTCTTTCTCTTTTCTAAACTGTCTTTGATTTTTTTGTAAATTGTCTTCAACTAACCCTGTCTTATCTGTGTAGAAATAGCATTCCTCTTTAAGGGTGGCACATAGCCCTCCCTGTTGGAGGAAGAGGAGATCCAGTCCTCTCCTATTTTGCAAGACCACTTCTGAAAGAGAGGAAACTGAATCTTTAAGATTCTTAAGACCTGATTGTAACTCCTGTATGTCTCGATCGACTGCTGCACTGAGTTGAGTGTATTGCTGATTAGAGGTAATCAAGGAAGCAATTCCTGTCCCAGCGCCTGTAGTTCCCAGTCCAAGGATGACTGCTAATGTGACTGCAGTTATGGGTTCTCTCCTTGCCCTGGAGGGAAGCATAGTTCCTCGGTTCCAAAACCTTAGGAAATCATCAGACTCATGAATAGTAAGATGTGGGAGAAGGGTTACTTCTACACAATAATCATGATTGGTGAGAAAGGTACTGGTGACTATAAAGGTAGTTAAGCCTGAAGAGCAGGCAAGGTAGGCATTATTAGGTGCTGAAATATATTGAAAGGAACCATTTACCAGCAAGGTCCGATTGCAAACTTCTATTAGGGCTTTGGGAGGTAACATATGGGGCCCAAGGAGGCACAAACCTAGACCAGAGACTTTGCTAAGGGTCAGGCCTTGCTTTTCAGGTGGGCTCCATCGCAGGCTGGAGGTGTCATTAGTAAATAATAAATTTTCAAAATTAGCAATTCCCTCGTAAAAAGGGTGGGGTAGAGGAGTAGCAAACCCAAAATTCTTCTAAGAGTGTATGGTTGGCCTCATGAATGGCTTGTATTGAGGCATTAACTAAAGACAAAACAAGATCAGCAGTAGAGGGGAGGGGGCCTGCAGGGAGAGTAGGTTGAAAAATTGAGCTAGAAGAAGAGGGTAGGGGTGTGACAGAATTAGCGAATGTTTTCTTGGGACCATGGGCTTGGTCATTATTCTGGTGGAGCTTTGAGTTGGGGCCGATGCCAACTTTGTTTTGTTGATTTGGGATGGACTTAAGTAGCCTTATTTTAAAGGTTAGTCCAGGGTCTCTATTTGTCACGTACATACGGAGGCCCCATTCAAAACCTTTGAGCCATTTTTCCTGAGGCATTGTTTTTCCTTTTTCTGTAAATGATATCTGGAGGGGGTTTCTCTCGGCAACCTCACAATTTCTGCATTCGGCAATCAGGGTATTATTTCTTTGCGAATTTGACCAGCCCTTTTTTACTTGGATATAATCCCAAGAGGAGGTGGGCTTCCAATACGCATCTCCCGTGGTCTCACATCTCCAAGATGCACAGTAAAAGGAATCTCTATAACCACATTTATAATTTAAAGTTCTGTCTCTATGAGCTCCTGGGCAGACATAGAAATCCGTCTCTCTATTGTTAGTGCATTGGTGGACCGTATTGCAGCCAACAAGACGTTCATTAACACCAGAGCAGTGAGGTGCTTTTTCTAAGGGCAGGTAATGATCGGGGAGACCCCAATAAGAATTCCCCTCTGCAGCTAGTTTACATAAGTCAGGGGTTAAGACTGGCCAGGGAAGGGATGCTGTAATAGAGGTGGAGGCGTAGGCTACGTCTACAGCCTCATTTTCTACTATCCAAGTGAAGTTAAAAACCTGATATGGAGAGGCAGCATTCATGGCTACGAGGTACAGGAACATCCATGGAGGAAACATGTTTCTTCTTTTCTGAAATTAAGCACAATTAAACAACTTCTCAGGGGGTTCCCTGGGTGGATTACATAATTTTATCAATCTTTCTGGTAGCCATCTAGCATTGGCTGCTTGATTGTCATATATGCAGGCATGTCCTTTTCCCCAAATGAGAACAGGGTCTGGGCCCTGCCATTTGTTAGTTAGGGGATCTTTCCATATGGCTTGTGCATAATTTTGGGATGTGGAAGGGATGCCACAATCTATCTGCGGCAGATCTTCCTTCATTGTCTAGTGTAAGAAAGTTTAAAACAAGGAGCACATGGTTAAGCAAATTTTCCTGATTGCCAGAAGTGGGATAAAGAACTCCCCCACAATTTTGTAATTTGGAGATCATATTCTTAAGAGTCTGATGTGCTCTTTCAACAATACCTTGTCCCTGGGGGTTATATGGAATACCAGTGATATGCTTGATGTTCATCTGTGAACAAAGATGTTTGAAGGCTGTACTGGTATACCCAGGACCATTATCTGTCTTTATTATTTTAGGGTGAAACAAGGCAGTTAAACAAGAAAGGACATGGCTAATAATGTGTTTAGTAGCTTCTCCAGTTTGAAGTGTGGTGTAAATAAAGCCACTGAAGGTATCAATAGAAACATGAATATATTTTAATTTTCCAAATGAAGGCAAATGCGTAACATCCATCTGCCAGATTTCTCCAGGGATCATTCCTCATGGATTGACTCCCACATGTGGTTCAGGCAAGTGGGTGGGGCATCCCTCGCAAGTGTGAATTATTTCTCCAGCTTGTTCTCTGGTCATGGCATATTTAAGGCGCAAGGTTTAGGCGTTAGTCTCCAACAGCATAGTGTGGCTTAATCCAGCAAGCCCCCAGTGCATAGTCACCCAGAAGCTCCTGCAGCTCCAGCAAAGTATTCAGTGATCATACTAATATTTGAATGACCAGAAAATGTCTAAAGATTTTAATGAACCCAGGCGGTGGTGGCGCATGTCTGTAATCCCAGCACTTGGGAGGCAGAGGCAGGCAGATTTCTGAGTTCAAGGCCAGTCTGGTCTACAGAGTGAGTTCTAGGACAGCCAGGGCTACATAGAGAAACTCTTTCTCGAAAAACAACAAACAAACAAACAAACAAACAAAAAGCTTCAGGCACTAAGCTGGACAGATTCTGAGCTAGTCTGACTCCACAGTGCTGGCCTTAGACTATATTCCAGCCTACTTCCCAGCCGTGTGGCCATGTGGTCTGTACACTGTCATCTTGGTCTCATTCTGGTGTCCCAATGGTGAGTGACTCCTGGTCCCTCACCTGAGTCTCTCCCTCTCTCTCTGGGCATAGAAGTTCTGCCTTACTCTCCTGCCCAGATATAGCTTTTTTTTTAAAAGATGTATTCACTTTATGTATATGAGCACCCTGTTGTTGCCTTCAGACACACCAGAAGAGGGCATCGGATTCCATTACAGATGTTTCTGAGCCACCATGTGGTTGCAGGAAATTGAACTCATGACCTCTAGAAGAGCCGTCAGTGCTCTTAACTGCTGAGCCAACTCTCTGGCCCTTACAGCTCTTGCCTTGTGAACCGTCTCCCCACCTTGACTTTTCAAATAAAGGCTTGAGCCAATGATTGGGCAGGAGGAAAGTGGGAGGAGCAGAGTCTAGGGGAGGAGCTACAGGGTATAAAACAGGAGGAGGAGGAGCAACGGAAGAGGGGAGAAGAAACAGAGAAGAAATGAAGAGAAACGGTTAAAGAGAACCGGAGAGGCGGCAGGGAGAGAAGCTCGGGGCCTAGAGAAACTGCAAGTTGTATGGGATAAAATAGATTGAAACAGAGTAGTAGAGTGGGAGGCCTGCCCAGTCTAGGCTTGTAGCTTGTTTTGTTAACCGCTGAGTTGAGCTTTCATTTACCGGGGAATTGGGTTGGATACTTAGTAGCAACACTTACAGCTCTTTGTTTTAACCAATCAAAAGATGGCAGAGAACAATTCTTTACAAAATACTGAGTCAGGGGGTGCCTCATAATGACAGTACCAAAGTCTGGACTGCAACCAGATCTATGGGTATAAAAATCTACAACTGAAGCCGGGCGTGGTGGCGCACGCCTTTAATCCCAGCACTTGGGAGGCTGAGGCAGGCGGATTTCTGAGTTCTAGGCCAGCCTGGTCTACAGAGTGAGTTCCAGGACAGCCAGAACTATACAGAGAAACCCTGTCTCGAAAAACCAAAAAAAAAAAAAAAAAAAAAAAAAAAAATCTACAACTGAATATACCGTGCATGTGCGCACACACTCATACACACACACACACACACACACACACACACACACACACACACACACACACAAATCTCCTAAAAGTCTTGAGCTGTGTGCTTAACTGACTGACACCTGGAACAATTTCTGTCTGTTGTTGGTAGCCTTTGCATATTTGAAAAGTCCAGGTCCAAGAATCCTCATGACTAGATTCAGTTTATCTTTTGGGCAGTAGGCCTAAAGAAACAATGTTGCCTAGACCTGCAGTGTTTATTTGACTTTATGATGATGCAGTTACTTTTTATCATTTGGTTTAGAGTGCCTGCCAAGTTTTTCCTCTGTAAAGTTAAATAATAGTATTTTGTGTTTCTTATGAGGTAGTTATTTTTTTTTAAAGATTTATTTATTTTATTATATGTAAGTAACTGTAACTGTCTCAGACACTCCAGAAGAGGGAGTCAGATCTCGTTACAGATGGTTGTGAGCCACCATGTGGTTGCTGGGAATTGAACTCAGGACCTTTGGAAGAGCAGTCGGTGTTCTTAACAGCTGAGCCATCTCACCAGCCCCCGAGATAGTTATTTTATAGACAGATAATTCTAGATTTTTTAGATACCCTGTTCGACAGATGTTCAGTCCCATTTCTTTCTCTTATGGATGGGTTTGGATTCACACAATCATCACCTTAACAGTTGCTAAATCCTTTTTTCTTTAAATTCTTCATTCTCTGTTAATTAGTTGGCATGGGATAAGTAAGGTGTCCTTAAGTAGCCCTAAGTGTTTTATTTGTATTTCTACAGACTTGGGCTGCTTGTTCAGTCTGCCAGTTACAGTACCTTATGATTTCTGCTTACTCGGCTGCTCAAATTGTTCCAGACCTAGCTGGTTGGAGCCCTTCAACTGGTTCCTGTATCCTCTCACCAAATCCTCATTTCTCTTCCTGTCCCAGAACCACAAATACAAGACAGAATTAACATGTGGCCAGTGTAAAAGGAAATGATAAGGAATATTGGAATGCCCAGCATCAGTAATAATGGAATTTTACTCATTCGCCCGCAAGTGCGAGAGAGAGAGAGAGAGAGAGAGAGAGAGAGAGAGAGAGAGAAACTCACTCTGTAGATCAGGCTGGCTTCGAACTCAGAAATCCGCCTGCTTCTGCCTCCCAAGTGCTGGGATTAAAGGTGTGTACTACCAGGCCCTGCCTGAGATTTTTAAAAATAAATAAAATAGCCGGGCAGTGGTGGCGCACGCCTGTAATCCCAGCCCTTGGGAAGCAGAGGCAGGCGGATTTCTGAGTTTGAGGCCAGCCTGGTCTACAGAGTGAGTTCCAGGACAGCCAGGGATACATAGAGAAACCCTGTCTCAGAAAAACAAACAAACAAACAAACAAACAAACAAATAAAATAATTCAGAAAAAATAAGAAAGAGAAAATGCTTTGTGGACAGAACTCTTGGAGAACAGGGACTTTGGGGTTTCAGTCAAAGATTATAGCTATGCTAATGTGACCAGTGAGAACAGAGCTATCACCACGTTGTCTGTAATCCCAACAGTCAAGAGTCTGAGACTAGTGGATCCCAGAGAGCTTCAGGGCAGTCTGAGCTACATAGTGACAGGGTGACTCAAATAGGAAAAGAAAAATCTAAAAGAAAGGAAGAGTAGAGGAGAGTGGGGAAAGAGAGGTAGGGAAGGAGGGAGAAAGAAGGAAGGAACGAAGGAAGGAAGGATAGACTGGGTTGCGGTTATTGTCAAGCTGAAATGGATATGAGTGACACTGGGTGTCACCAGCTGTCTAGCACTGGGGACACTCAAGAACTCCTCTGATGCCGGGCGGTGGTGGCGCACGCCTGTAATCCCAGCACTTGGGAGGCAGAGGCAGGTGGATTTCTGAGTTCGAGGCCAGCCTGGTCTACAGAGTGAGTTCCAGGACAGCCAGAGCTATACAGAGAAACCCTGTCTCGGGAAAAAACAAGCAAACAAACAAACAAACAAAAAAGAACTCCTCTGATGAGGATCCTGAGGCTTAAGTTCCTTTCCCCTCCTCACGGGCAGGCTCATGGAGAGCTGGAGCTCACTGACATACTTTATTAGATCAGTCCTCTCCTGAGTAGCTGAAAGCGGGGCTGAGACTGAAAGGGCCAGATGGAGGAAGCTACTCAGTGAAAGAATGTAACGTTTTGTTAAAATAGCAACTGATTCTGGGAAATCTTATTATAGCACAGATAGCCCCCCTCTCCCGGGGAAGGGGTGGAGGGGTAGGGGTGGGGAATCCCAGGCATTTTCTTCACAAGGTTAAAAAGGAACATCTTTAGCGGAAGTGATCACACTACAGATGTGTGAGGATGACAGAGTGTACCTGAATCCTGAAGGCAGGAGCTGCCCATCCACTGAGCCAGGATGACTTTGATGTAGTGGACATAGTATCTGTAATCTGTGGAAGGAGAGGACTGGTGTGTTAGCTCCTTTTCTTGGTTTTGTGACCGAATGCCTAGCAAAAGCAGAGTAAGGAAAGGGCAGGGGTGTTTTGACTGACGGCTGGAGGATGTGTAGCCAGTCCACTGTGGAAGGGAAGGGGCAGCGGCAGGAGTGTGGGAGAGCTGGTCATCATCTTGTGTCCAAAGTCAAGACAGGTGGATGCGGGGACTCAGCCGGCTTTCTCCTTTTCCACTTCTTATCTCGTCTCAAATCCCAGCCCAGGAGATTATGAAAACTGCTGTGCACATGCAGCCACAAGCAAATAAATTAATATTTTAAAAATTGATGTGTTTTGGGGTTGGGGATTTAGCTCAGTGTTAGAGCGCTTGCCTAGCAAGCGCAAGGCCCTGGGTTCGGTCCTCAGCTCTGCTAAAAAAAAAAAAAAGAAAAAAAAATTGATGTGTTTCGCCGGGTGGTGGTGGCACACGCCTATAATCCCAGCACTTGGGAGGCAGAGGCAGGCGGATTTCTGAGTTCGAGGCCAGCCTGGTCTACAGAGTGAGTTCCAGGACAGCCGGGGCTACACAGAGAAACCCTGTCTCGAAAAACCAAAAAAAAAAAAAAAAAAAAAAAAAAAAATTGATGTGTTTCAAGGGACATAGAAGGTGGAGCCTTAAGCTGATTTTTCAAGGAAAAGAAAGAGCAGGCCAACACCCTGCAGATCTGTTGGTCACAAGGGTCAGAGAACAAGTCTGGGGACAAGAAATTCTGCTCAAGCGTGGGAAACGGCTACCCATTGCCCCATGAGCCCCCTGAGACTTCCCTCTTGAAAAGTCATGGCTGTATTTCTGAGACTTAACTAAAAGTATCTCTTCCTCTGATTTCTGTTGCTTGGTGTATATGATGTGTGTGTGTGTGTGTGTGTGTGTGTGTCTTTGTGTGTTTGTGCATGTCTGTGTGTATGTATCAATGGTGTGTGGGTTTTTTCTGTGTATTTGTGTATGTGTGGTGTGTCTATCTGTGTGTGGTGTGTGTGTATGTATCAATGGTGTGTGGGGTTTTTTCCTATGTGTTTGTGTATGTGTGGTATGTGTGTTAGTTTGTATATGTGTGTGTGTCTGTGTATATGTGTGTATATGGGTGTGTGTGTGTGTATGTGTGTATGTGTGTGAGTTTCTTTAGCTATAATGTGCCAGGTTATCCCAATTTTATCTGATAGCTAGCCACTGGCAAACACAGGTTCTTAATTGTTAATCTTTTTTTTTTGTTTTGTTTTGTTTTGTTTTGTTTTGTTTTTTGAGACAGGGTTTCTCTGTATAGTCCTGGCTGTCCTGGAACTCACTCTGTAGACCAGGCTGGCCTCGAACTCAGAAATCTGCCTGCCTCTGCCTCCCAAGTGCTGGGATTAAAGGCGTGCGCTACCACCGCTCGGCTGTTAATCTTAATATTATCAAATATTAAGCACATATATCATTCAGTAATTATATTTATACATAGGGATATATGTAGATTACACAATGACTAGAAGGTTAAAGAGGCTTGCAGGCAAGTTTAAGGAGTTGTAAGAGGCCTTCCTAGAGGCAGAGGCAGCTACTACAGACTCAAAGGCAGCTCAGAGCACATGGGCAGACAGGACATTAGCGAACCCAGTTTGGAAAGCGTCAAGTGATGAACAGAGCTGAGCTGCTGGGGTTGCAAGCCCGGCTATGACTCAGGGTCGAGCTGAGTTGCAGCGGTGAGGTACAGGACCATGGAGGCCATACTGGCTCTGGACCAGGGCCAGATGGACAGGTAGATGGATGGGCAAATAGCAACTGGAGGAGGCTGCATCAGTGCTGGGGACCGGGCCGACAAGAAGCCGCAGGACGGCTGGGAATGAGCTGGAGGCTCATGGGCACACACCAGGTGGTCAGATTCAGAAGGACAGACAGACAGGGACAATTGTGGAGACCTTAGAAGGAGTGCAAGAGAAGGCATGCCCGGACTGTTGGCCGAGTTGTCCACAAAGTGTCCATGTTTTCCAAAAGACATCAAGGACAGTAACTGACTAGGCTTGGCTGATATATATCCTCAGGTTCCCAGTACTCTCCTCTCATTTGTAAATCGAAACCCTACCCCTCCTAGTTCCATCTGACAAAAAATCTTAACTTTTACCATTGCTGGAAACTACATCTCTGAGCAACGTGTTAAAAAAAAAAAAAAATGTGGCCGGGCGGTGGTGGCGCACGCCTTTAATCCCAGCACTTGGGAGGCAGAGGCAGGCGGATCTTTGAGTTCGAGGCCAGCCTGGTCTACAGAGTGAGTTCCAGGACAGCCAGGGCTACACAGAGAAACCCTGTCTCGAAAAACCAAAACCAAAAAAAAAAAAAAAAAAAGTGTATGTGTTTATGTGTGTGATGTATTTTGTGTGGTGTGTGTGTGCGTGCATGGAAAAGTGTGTGTGTGTGTTTGTGTGTGTGTGTGTGTGTGTGTGTGTGTGTGTGTGTGTGTGTGGTGCCCTTCAGCATCTTTTAAATATGTACTTTAACAGCCACCCAAATCCCACTTGTAAAGAAACCTGATTTAGAGTCCCCTTTGTGAAGCCCACACCACAGATGGATATTTTTATTCTCTTCTTGAGCATATATCTCTCTGTTAACCTTTGTGCTTAAGATCTATGTTAAAATATCATTTAATAAACTCCAACTCTGCCAGGCAGTGGTGGCACATGCCTGTAATCCCAGCACTCTTGGAGGCAGAGGCAGGCGGATTTCTGAGTTTGAGGCCAGCCTGGTCTACAGAGTGAGTTCCAGGACAGCCAGGGCTACACAGAGAAACCCTGTCTCGAAAAAACCAAATCCAAAAAACAAAAAACAAAACAAACAAACAAAAAAACCCTCCAACTCTGTTTCATATAGGCACATCATTTTTTTGGTTTTTTTTTTGTTTGTTTTGTTTTGTTTTGTTTTGTTTTTGAACCAATTCTACTTTGCTAACTGTACAAGTGTGCTTTCAGGAATATCATTTATTGACCTTTGCTGTGGGTGCTGCTGGGCAGGTGTGGCGTCTATGTGTACAGTGAGGTACAATGATCCTGTTCTGTGTCTGTGCTCAAAACGGGGACCAATGGAATGATGCAGAGCCCACAGGCCACTCCTTTACACCCTCAGAGTAACTGAGCAGGTCCCACAGTTTTACAAGCTGCCGACTGTGAGCTGAAGGCCCACCCTCCACTACTCTCAAGCTTGCTAATGTGTCGCTAGAGACCCAGCATTCCGAATATCAGGAAAAGGGGAGCTATAATCTCCTCTAAGGCCAGTGGTCAGCCCTCATCACTCATATTTCCTGGTTCCTGTTCCACAATCAGGCTGTCAGGCCCCTTTCTCTCCTTATAGAACCGAGAATCCAGCTGCCTTTAAGGGCCAGTGCTTTCTGTTCGCAGTCAGAGTGTCCTTTAGGATTAAGCGTTAACCTCCCGATTTCACTGTTTTTCTGCCTGACATTGTTCACGGGAAGGGAGGTGGTGGCTGTGGAATAGCCAGAGGTGGTTGCTATCAGAAGAACCACAGTAGGAAAACCCGGAGCAGTAGTTGCTTTCGGAAGCAGCCCTTCAGGGAAAATGATTTGACAATGTGGTATCCATAACTATTAATTAGTTGAAAGGGGTTATACTGGCTGGTTTTGTGTGTCAACTTGTCACGAGCTAGAGTCATCACAGAGAAAGGAACCTCGGTTGAGGAAATGCCTCCATGAGATCCAGCTGTAAGGCATTTTCTCTTTGAGTGATCAATGGGGGAAGGCCCAGCCCATTGTGGGTGGTGCCATTCTGGGCTGTTGACCCTGGGTTCTATAAGAAGGCAGGCTGGGCAAGCCAGGGGATGCAGACCAGTAAGCACCATCAACGTCTTCCTCCAGTTCCAGCCCTGCTTGAATTTCTGTCCTGACTTCTTCCAGTGATGAACTATGTATCTGGACGTGTAAGCCAAGTAACCCTTTCCTCCCCAACTTGCCTTTTGGTCATGGTGCTTCCATTGCAGCAGTGGAAACCGCCAATGATCGATCAAGAACCAAGTGGGGAATAGGAGCTTCAGTCCTCACTCGGATTCCCAATCTAAGCATTAGAACCACCCCCTACACATATGTCTGGGGAGTTCGAGCACGTGTATGCATGTTTACATGTGTATGGGTACACGTGCAGGCCAGAGGTCATCGACCTTAAAGATTTTTATCTATCACTTTCCACTTCATTTGCTGAGGAGACTCTTTCTGAACCTGCAGCTCTAAGATGTAACCAGACTATGAAGCCAGTTCACCCCTAGAGTCACTCTAGAATTAATGACAGTCTACCATGCCCACCAGGCTCTCCTTATGCTGGGCTGAGGAGCTGACTTCCTCTTCTCATACCTGGGTGGTAATCACCCTATTCATTAAGTCATACCTTTAGGCTCTCAGGCTAGCCTAGAGGATAACCTTGAAATTTAGACTCTCCTGCCTTCATTGCCTGAGTGCTAGAATTCAGGGAATGCATTACCAGTGTTTCCTTCGGACTCCATAAGCACTTTGTCAGCTAAGCTCCAGCACCAGTTCTTTTTGTTCTTATTTTCTAAAATCCTTTCCCTAGACGCCCCTCCCCCGACATGCACACTCTAATTCCGAAAGACTAGATGCTCCACACAACAACGCCTGTTAAGTTATCCTTCCCAAGGGCTTGGGAAGGACAGATCATGGGAAAGAGTAACCACTGGGCATAGTAATCAGAGATGCATCAAGGGATGGCTGGCTTCCAGCTGGGGTTTCTCGCGTTTCAGTGGCAGCCACCATATGTCTGCATGCTCCGCTTCTCACATTCCTCTTGTACAGTTGGCCTGTCACATCATGGCTGTGAACTCATGCGATAATCCTCGGATAGAAACCATTCTCCCAAAAGACCATTGCATCTGGCAGTTGGGTGTGGTGGTGTGTACACTTATAATCCTAGCACTTGGAAGGTGGGGGCAGGAAGATGGGAGGGGCTCAAGGTAAACCTCAGCTACATAGTAAGTTCGAGGCCAGCTGGGGTGCCAGGAGGCTTTGTCTAGAAAAACCATTGCACCCATACTACACATGCACAGAGTTTTTTCTTGTCCTGATTCCCTACATAACAAAGTATCACAACTCTTTATATGACAGTTATATTACACTAGGTATTTGAAGTCATCTAGAGGTGATTTTAAAATACACATGAGGATATGCATGGGGTATATGCAAATAGTAAGTCATTTTTCATAAGTGATGTGAGCGTCCAAGATTTTGGTATCCTGGTAGGGAATAAGGAATGCCCCAGAATCGATGTCCTACTTTACTGATACTCTGGGACAACTAGTCCACCCATCCACTTTCCATGACAAATCATGCTGTAATGATCAGGGTGGCCATCACTGCAGTTCATGCAAATTTTCCTATATTGTGTGGCATTTAAAAATCACAGAACATTTTTCCTTCTAGCATATCATTCAGTGGTAGTAAAGGAGATCCAGTGGGAATGTTGGGGGGGAGGGGGATGTAATATATAAATATATATAAAAAAAAAAAAGGTCGCCAGGTGGTGGTGGCACACGCCTTTAATCCTAGCACTTGGGAGACAGAGGCAGGCAGATTTCTGAGTTCGAGGCCAGCCTGGTCTACAAAGTGAGTTCCAGGACAGCCAGAGCTACACAGAGAAAGAAACCCTGTCTCTTTTCCATGGGTTCTCAAACTTTGCTCCAGAGATCTGCACTACCGTTATTACCTAGTACTGAGGTGTACATCCTACAACTCCCCTGGTACCTATTGTACTCCTGGGTGAAAATCCTGATCTTGTATTTTAGCATCTTCACCCCAGTTCCAGGTAGTGAGATGGTAATCTGAATTTGGGCAAGTCACCGATCCGTTCTATTCTTACCTGGAAACTACAGACACACCCACTTTGGAAGAACACTCGTTTTGGTAACACGATGAAGGAGTCTGTTACCATCCCAATGTTAAACAATTAACCTCTACCAGGAAATGTAAGTTCCCTTTTGAGATATGGTTTGGAGCTGGAAGCTGTTATCAAGCATAGCACCAAGGTGGAGGCAGGAGAGAGGTCAACATCAGCCCAGGCTTCAGAGTGAGCCCTAGGTCAGCCAACCTGGATGACAAATGGAAACCCCGTCACTTTCTAAGTCCTCCAAGCTAAACTCTTCTTGTCTCTGATCACTAAGTGCAATACTGTCACCGAGAGCACCCTGACTTGAGTTTATCTGGATGCACCGTGACTGTGTTTTGCAAGTATTTGCTTAAAATCATCCTGCAGCCAGAAAGAGTCTGTGTCATCAGCCTTGGCCCCAGCGACAGTAGCTGCAGCTCCTGGGTGATGCCATGGGCCCGTGACCCATTAAGCTTACCACAGGGGTCTCTAAAGTTTTGCATGTCAGATAAGTCCCTGCCCACACTGAGACAAGGATTAAAATGATGCTTTGGGTTCTGCAGAACAGATAACAACTTGTTCTGTTGTTAATGATGCAAAAGGAATACAAAGCAAAATGATTGGCCCCAAGAGGAAGGTTTTCTCTAGAGGACCGCATCGGAAGGCAGCTAAGTCGTGGAAGAATTGTTTTAGTTAAAGACAGGCTTTAACATTCCTCTCCTCCTCCTCTTCCTCCTCCTCCTCCTCCTCCTCCTCCTCCCTCTCCTCCTCCTCCTCCTCCTGATCATCACTATTGAAGCATAATTGAAAAGTTATCATTTCTAAACCATCAGTCAACCTGGGTTGGAGTAACTTGATTGGTCAGGCAGGGCCACTGGGGCTGGCAAGGTCCTGTACTTTCTCAGCTGAACTCCAAGTGAAAAGCCAATCCCTACACTTCATCATGAAGGAGAAATCACTTGATGAGCGGCCATAACAAAGCGCACTGCAGAGCCCAGCATGGTGGACAGCAGGGCTGTCATCCCAGCACTCAGGAGGCTATAGCAGGACCATCAAGAGTTCTAGGCTGGCCTGGGTTACTCAATAACATGGCCACATAATGAAACCAAACCTTAAAGCAAACTACATAACAGTGTCCTTCCAAAGAGAAGCCCTAAGCACCCTCCTTCTGTCACCCCTTTCCGTCTGGATAAGTTGACACCCTGCCCTCCCCATGGATCTCTATTAAATTTTCAGCCAACCCATCCTCTCCGAGCCAATCTTCCTGTCCCTTTCTTGCTACTACAGTGACTTCGCTAATCTGGTGTTTCTGTGCGAGCCCGTGCCTTCTCAAGATCTTCCCTCAGTACAGAATAATAATGGTTAATTGGGGATGAAGAACAAGTCCCAGACCAATTATGAAACCATAATGAGGAGTGTGTGTGTGTGTGTGTGTGTGTGTGTGTGTGTGTGTGTGTGTGTGAGAGAGAGAGAGAGAGAGAGAGAGAGAGAGAGAGAGAGAGAGCACACCTGCAGCTCAGCAGAGGGAAGATGTGGGGAGGAGGCCAGCAAGCTTCCACCAGTCGCCCTGCCTTGCCTGGAGGTGTTTCCGCATGTGATCTTTTTGTGTGTGCTTCTGAGTAACAGGATTAAGCCCAAACTGCTTTGCTTTTGCACAACATCCAGGTCTTTCCTGTCTCCCTTATAGCTGACTGGGTGGGACAAGCAGCGGCTCTCGGTTCTTGATTTTCTTTCTTCCTTCCTTCCTTCCTTCCTTCCTTCCTTCCTTCCTTCCTTCCTTCCTTCCCTCCCTCCTTCCTTCCTTCCTTCCTTCCTTTCTCTTTCTTTTTTTCTTTTCTTTTCTTTTCTTTTCCTTTCTTTCTTTCTTTCTTTCTTTTTTTTTTTTTTGATTTGCCTCTACCTTGCTTTTATTTCCTCAAGGGTTTCGCAGGGTCAGGTGAGCTCTATCTTGTCCTTCCTCCTTCCCTTAAGGAAAGGCCAAAGGTACTGAATGTCCAAAGGCCAGGCCTTCTCAGTCTCCACTGATTGCTTTTCATTCTTTCCTTCTTTTTTGGCAGCTCTGAGGATTGAACTCAGGGTCTCCTCGTGGATCGTGTGTTAGACCTTGAGCCGTCTCTCCAGCCCCAGTTTAGAAACTTTTAAACCGACTGCATTTTGCTATGCTCTCATTTCCTGCCCACCCACCCCCTCTTTTTAAATCTCTATTTTAATTTCTGTTTTGAGCTGGGGTGATGATTTCTTTATTAATTGGGTTGTTGATATTCCCGGGTTTCGGCACCATTAATGGGACTTAAAAGAGAGGAAGGGTGTTAGTGAATATGGCATGGCGATATGGGGGAAGGGAGTGCCTGAGCGGGCCCATGCTCAGGCATCACCTCCCCCTGAAGGACCACACATACACACCGACATGGTATAGAATAGAGTTTATTTAGAGAATAAGATGAGAGTAGTAGTAGAGAGAGAGGGAGAGAGATAGAGAGAGAGTAGAGAGAGAATAGAGAGAGAATAGAGGGAATAGAGAGTGGAGGCCGGCCATGACCATGTGGAGAGAGGGGGGAGGGGAGCCCAAGAGGGGCAGAGAGGTGAGAGGATGAGAAGAGAGAGGAAGGAGCGGGTAAAGAGAGAGAGGAGGGGGCAGGCAGCCCCTCTTATAGTGGAGCAGGCATGTGGGGCGGGGCATACCTGGCTATTGCCAGGTAGCTGTGGGGTGGAGCTTGAACAGAGTACCAACATGGGGTCTCATGAAGTTGCCCAGGCTGGCCTTGAACTTGATATCTTCCCTCCTTTAGTCTCCAAGGTGCTGGGTTAGTATGGCTGTTTTAAGTTCCAGGTCTTCTGTTGTTTCAAATAAACAATAATAAACAGTACTCTCTACATTTTAGAGAGCTGTGTTCTGTATAACTTAATGACTCGTGTGTGTGTGTGTGTGTGTGTGTGTGTGTGTGTGTGTGTGTTTCCCCCTTGTTGTACTAGATACTGAACCCAGGACCTTGTAGGTACTGAACAAGTGCTTTACCACTGAGCTATGTATCCAGCCCTCAGAAAGAACTCTTGAATAGCATTCATCCGCATAAAGGGTTCTGTGTGCAGCAGAGAGACTGTCTTTAAGATGGCCCCAGGGAAGGATAGACTTGTCTAGCCTGATTAATTGGCTAGTTCAGGAGTAATTGCTTCCAAAGTGAGGACCCAAGGCATGGTTGCTAAGGCTGCAAGTATCAACTTTGTCCTTGACTGAAGGAGAAGGCTGGTAGGGAAGGCTGAGCCATCCTGTTTCGATAGCTGAAAGCGCACAGTCTCCATTCGGGATAAGTGGGCCGGACTGCAGCCTGAGCAGAAGAAGCTAGCCGGTAGCAGGCATCCTCTAACGTGATAGCCAGTTCTGCAAAACATTCTCCTATAGGGACTTGTAATCCGGGACCTGGGAGTTGGGGAAATTAGTCCAAGGGCAGGCAAATGAGGAACAAGAGTTACATTTTTGAGCCTGTAAACAGCTCCATTGGCAGTTCAGGATCGAATTCAGAAGCATTCTGAGAATTCTTATGTTGGGCAGTATCTGTATATCTTAATAAAGTAATGTCATTAATGTTTATCCATCCCTCTCCCCAGTCTGTGCAAATCTGAACCTCCGTGCCACTGGCCAGCGGGAAAGGGTAATGTAAACAGATTCAGTTACCCTAATTAAGTTATGCATCTGTACACTGGATGCTTTGTCAGGCTGCGACTATTTCCATATTCATTCTAAGCCAAAGGCATTGCCAAAATGAAATTACTGATGCCAAAATTACCCTCTGTTGTTTAGACACAGCAGACGTAATAACCTAATATTTAACGGTGTTATTTTTGGAAAAAGGACGAAGCCAGAGATGGAACTGTCCTTTGCCCTGCACCAAAGAAGACACCGGAAGGAGAGTGAGCCGTTTTACAAAATGGCTGCATCTTCTTTTACAACTGACCTAAAGACCCAGGGGAGGGTTTCTCAGAACATTTGTTTGAGGCAGGTGCAGGGAGAGTTCAGTAAGAGGAAAGAAAAATAACGCACAAGCAGGAAAAACAAAACACGTAAATAAAATCTGGACGAATGAAACTCTAGCTCAGGAGGAGGCATGCCTTTGGGCTGGAGTCTGGGTGCCTGGAATCTCAAGTTCCTACTCGTAGGAAGGGATCTGCATGCTGTGCTAGTCTAGACTCTGCAGAAGGGCGACAGGGCACCGAAGGGCACTTTTTCTTCCCTGGCTGGAGTGGAGACTCATTTCCCACTGCAAGTCAACGCACAGGGTACAGACTCTCTCGCTTGTGACGCGCAGACACATAGTGACGGAAGATGGAAAGGCAGCCAGCAGTCAAGAGGTCGCTTAAAACTGCATACAAATGTAGGCGGTGGGAAGTTGGGTGTGAGGGCGCGCATCCTGAAAGACCAGCTCTTGGGAGGTAGGGGCTGGAGGATCGGGGGTTCAAAGCTAGCTTCTGCAACATGGTGAGCTCGGGGCCAGAATGGATTGCCTGAGACCCTGTTCAGTTTTGTTTTGACTATAAAGTCTCGGAGTTAGGAGAGCTTTTGAGTGGTCTCTGAGTGCTTTAAACCTTGAATGTTCTTTGTTTAGATGTAGACCTGAACGTCCTTTGAGGTCGGGATTAAAGCTCTTTTCTGTGAAGTCTTCAGGTCTCATCCAAATTAGCCGGTACAGTTTTCATTACCTGATCATTCAGGGCAGAGGCCAGCGTCTGAGGAGAAGGGGGGCAAGGGGGGGTTCAATTCAAAGTCACTCCCCCCCCCCACCTCTGCCCGGTCAAATCCCTTAGGACCGGAACTCCTCCTCCTGAGAGCTCTTGTTTTGGAAACTGGTGGGGTGGGGTCAGAAAACATTACAATGGGGCTGGGATGCAGGGAGGTGTGCTTTTATTTCAGATTGTGTCATTCGAGTAGAGTCTCCCGAAACTGCCACCAACAGAGCCGGAGGGCTGTTTTCTATCCCCGGGGTGGTTAGCCCGGCACACCGGGGAGAGGAGGCAACAGAGCAGACGGGAGAGAGAGGCAGTGGAGGAAGGCAGGAAGCCCTGTGCACGCCTAGCCCGGCTCATCCCATGCACTTTGCATTTTGCTCTGCTGGTTGTAGCAAGAGGAGAAAGAGCTAGGAGAAACTTACGAAGGAAAGGAACGAAAGGGGGGAGGTGAGAAACTCAGTTGGAAAAAGAGGTAGCAGGGGGAGTAAAAGCCAGCAGATGCACGCCGGGAGGCCAGAGGAGGAGGAAATGGCTGGGCTTCGGCTACCTGCTGCTAGGATTTAGACAAAGGAGGAGAGAGAGAGAGAGAGAGAGAGAGAGAGAGAGAGAGAGAGAGAGAGAGAGAGAGAGAGAGAGAGAGAGAGAGAGAGAGAGACGGGATCAGATTCTAATATCAGATCGAGGAGAGAGCTGGGTCCTGTGCTCCGGGAGATGAAACGGCCGGAATTCACAGGGACTGGAGCATGTACCACAGAGAGAGCTCCCAGGAAAAAGTAAGTCTGGGGAGCGATCGGCCGGAATTCCTAGTGACTGGAGCATGTACCTCAGCGAGAGCGCGCAGGAGAAAGTAAGTCCGGGGAGGGTTTTGCCGGGAAGGACTCTGACATCGAGACCCTCTTTGAGGCATGCCTCCGTCCGTGCGGTGCTTCTTCGTAGTGTCTGTGACTACTGTCATCGTTTTTATTGTGCTCTATGTGTTAAGTTTTGGGGGAGATCAAAGCTACCAGAGGCTGAACATCTCAGACTCGGTGATGCTGGCTCAGGTGTGCACGCCCTTCTTCAACGGGAAAAGCCCGCTCCTGTGGAGAAACAAACTAATGATTCTCGAGAAGCCTTCTTGCACAGACTATGTGACCCAAAGCCACTATATCACAGAGCCCTTATCTCAGGAAGAGGTTGACTTTCCTTTGGCATACGTCATGGTCATCCATCACAATTTTGACACCTTCGCAAGGCTCTTTAGGGCTATCTTCATGCCTCAGAATATCTACTGCGTTCACGTGGACGAAAAGGCGACAGCTGAGTTCAAAGGTGCCGTGGAGCAGTTAGTGAGCTGTTTCCCCAATGCCTTTCTGGCTTCTAAGATGGAGCCAGTGGTCTATGGTGGGATCTCCCGGCTCCAGGCCGACCTGAACTGCATCAAAGATCTGTCCACCTCCGAGGTCCCCTGGAAGTACGCCATCAACACCTGTGGGCAAGACTTCCCCCTGAAAACCAACAAGGAGATCGTTCAGTACCTGAAAGGACTTAAGGGCAAGAATCTCACTCCGGGGGTGCTGCCTCCGCCTCACGCGATTGGAAGGACCCGGTACGTCCACCGGGAGCACCTGAGCAGCGAGCTTTCCTACGTGATCAGAACCACCGCTCTGAAGCCTCCACCTCCGCACAACCTCACCATTTATTTTGGCTCCGCCTATGTCGCTCTGTCGAGAGAGTTTGCTGACTTTGTTCTCCACGACCCACGGGCGGTTGATTTGCTCCGTTGGTCCAAAGATACTTTCAGTCCCGACGAGCATTTCTGGGTGACGCTCAATAGGATTCCAGGTATGTGAGAGTCCATGTTTTATGCAAAGGAGAGACCCACAGACCTCTTTACCCACAGGTGCTACATCTCAGGGCTCAACCCATCTGGGTGAAAAATATTAGGGAGAAAACAAACAATGTGAATATTGAGTGTGTGTAATTTTTTTTAAAGCAATGCAGTTTAAGAATTATCACATGGCATTTACACCGAGTTAGGTGTAACATGCAGAGGACATGCCAATATACAGAAGGGTGGGTGTGCATAGATTATATGAAAACGTTGCAGTATTTGATGGAAAGGACTCATTCGTCTGCAGGTTTTCATCACCCAAAGGGAGCCCGGCACCAATCCCCCAGGGATGCTGACGGGTGGCTGTGTTTAAAGGACTTTTGAAGAATCTGCCTCTTTGAAAATAGAGATTAGGGCGGTGGTGGCGCACGCCTTTAATCCCAGCACTTGGGAGGCAGAGGCAGGCGAAAATAGAGATTAGAGATGCAGACCAAGCGTAGAATCCTCACCCTGTCCTTTCTGAATGCACACGATGCTCTTTGTAGGACCCCAGCAGGCAGCTTACGCCTGTCACAGTCATTCTCTTAGTCCTGTGTTTAGCTCATTCTAGAAGTTTTTCTTCTCCACTAATTTGTCAGATTTTCCCCTTAGCCCAAGATCTTTGTCAGGGCCGCCCTCTTGCCTACTCCGAGAGTACTTTGGTTGTCAACGGCCAGACCTCGGCTCTCAGAGGAGGTTATCTAGCTCCTCTCCACTGCCCGCCCCTTCTCCACCTACAGCCATGGACCGGACCAGTGGTCCCTGCAGAGTCACAGCGCAGAGCGAGCATACATACTGCTCCGCATGGATTTGCTGCTGGCCTTTTCTGTAGGTGTTCCACACCGCTGAGGTCATGGTCTGTCTCGATGACTGCTGTATCCTCAGGGACTATATCATGCAATAACTGTTGAGCAGGCTTGCAGTAGATGGAAGAGTGCGGGAGAGCTAGTGCAGAGGGAATGAAGGTCAAAGATGGAACTTTACTATGGATGGGGGCACAGCCATAGAAAACCCAGAATGCTGAGAGGTATTTGAACTCATGAAAGTTTCATTACACTATGTGATACATATACACACACACATACACCACACACACCCCCCCACACACACACCCACACACATACACTCATATACACACACAACATACACATATATAACATGCATGTAACACAGACACACACATGTAACACAGACATACACACAAACCTATAACATATACACATACAACACAGACACAGATGTTATATATGTAACACTCAGACACATGTAACACAGACACACACACACACCACACAGACACATGTAACATACACACATATAAGACACATGTGTGTGATATAAGTAACAGACACATGTAACAGACAGACACACATGTAAAATAGGCACACACATGTAACACACATATATAATACACATGAGCATGTAACCACACATACACACATATCTTGGGGCTGGAGATTTGGCTCAGCAGTTAGGAACACATACTGATCTACCAGAGGACCAGAATTCAATTCCTGGTCCACAGACCATAGACCATATAGGGTCTCTTACAATTGCATCTGCAACTCCAGTTCCAGACCCACAGCTGCCTACTTCCCATGCAAGTATTTGTACAACAGACGTACTCACATTCACACATAAAATTTAAAAATAAATTTTATAAGAAAAAGATTATCTTTTACTTCATACAAATAATGAGATTCCAAGACAAGTCCAGATCTTTCTCATCAAAACGTTTTACCTTTCATAACTGACTAGATAGATTATTTTTGTTTTTGTTTTTGTTTTTTGGATTTGGTTTTTTTCGAGACAGGGTTTCTCTGTATAGTCCTGGCTGTCCTGGAACTCACTCTGTAGACCAGGCTGGCCTCAAACTCAGAAATCCGCCTGCCTTTGCCTCCCAGAGTGCTGGGATTACAGGCGTGCGCCACCACCGCCCGGCTCTAGATAGATTATTTTCATTACACTTTTATTTATTTTGTGTAGGACAAGTTTGATCGCTTGTACTCAATAAGTCAATGAACACAGCCACAATAACAGTAAAATGCACAAAGTGTTATTTCTCCACTGTGATCACAGTAGCAAGAGGGACTGGAGGGCGTCACTAGCTCTCTTTAACTTCTTAGGGTTCGTACTGTGACCCCCAAGTTCAGTAATGAGGACAGCTTTTGGGACTTGGCTTGCTCCTGTCACCTCGTGGGCTCTGGGACACAAACGTGTGTCAGTCTTTGCAGCAGTCGCCGTAACCTGGTGAGCTAACTCGCTGGCCCTGAACCGTGCTCCTCAAAACATCTATAAAATGCCAGGGCATTTCTTTGGAAGGCAAAGAACGGCAGGCACACTTTGGACTCCGTGAAAGAGACAAAGTGGATTGCTAATGAACCAGACAGCACTGTAACGCAGATGCAGACAGAAAAGCAATCATTGTTCTGCCTTTGGGGCAGCGCCAAGGTAGGAATGTTGGTAAGTGCTCCGAGGCAGCAGAGCTGGGCTAGCCGGGGAATAAACATACTCATGTTCTGGAAAATACCAGGGCGGTTGGTCTCTGAATCCCGGCGGGACTGGCAGAGCCGCCTCACTGAAGCACAGCGAGTCCCCTCACCTTTTCACCCGTGAGCTGCTGTTTCTATTATTGGCAAGTAATTTGGGCAGCGTAAAGCACTTAGAGGCCGATTTTCATATTTAAATATTTATTCCCTCTCTATTTCCAGTATTCTCTTAAAATTCATGAGAGCTGGAGTCTAGCCGTGGACACCTTGGGTATGATACTGAGTGTGGTAAGGTCATCATGTGACTTTGCCAAAGTATTAGCCTGTGGCGGCTTCTTCTTCTTCTTCTTCTTCTTCTTCTTCTTCTTCTTCTTCTTCTTCTTCTTCTTCTTCTTCTTCTTCTCCTCCTTCTTCTTCTTCTCCTTCTTCTTCTTCAAGTAAAGAAGGAGAGGGCGAGGGATAGTGATTCATGCCTGTAATCTCAGCACTCAAGAGAGGTCCTTTGAATTCAAGGACAGCCAGCTTAGCCATCAGGGTCCTGCCTCAGAAACACTGAAAGGAGGGAGAGAGGCAGATACGGGTTTTGGTTTATGTTAAATATGTCTGATTACTTCAGCCAGGGGTGGGTCAGTTTGGTCCAAGTCAAATCAGTACCAAAACACCAAAACGTCAAGGACAGAAGAACCCCCTTTTCGCCTCAGCACCCCCTCCTCTTTCCTACCAGCCAATGGACAAAACTAGAGATAAAGATTGACCCGTATGGGGTGGGGGTGGAGAGATGGCTCAGCAGTTAAGAGCACTGACTGCACTTCTAGAGGTCACTAGTTCGATTCCCAGCAACCACATGGTGGCTCACAACCATCTGTTATGGGATCTGACGCCCTCTTCTGGTATGTCTGAAGACCGCTCAGTGTACTCACATATATAAAATAAATTTTTTAAAAAATGACCAGTATCATTAGGAGAGTGACATCTACCTGCCATGCCGGTGTAGGGATGCTGGAGCATGAGAGTTCCTTGAGGCCAGAGATTTGAGGCTATTAGATGGATCCCATCGTTAAAGAACTAACTCTTTGGCATGGTGTGTGTGTGCGTGTGTGTGTGTGTGTGTGTGTGTGTGTGTGGGTGTGGGTGTGGGTGTGAATATGCTAGTGTCTGCCTTCTTGCAGCAACAGAGTATAACCTTGAGGAAAGTTTGGAAATTCGTTCATCTCTAGCTGCAAAACTGAGAGGTCCAGGCAGGAAGTGTCCACTCATTCCTACGTGTGCCACCCATTGCAGAAGACCCAGTGCCCAGAGTGTCATCAGATCTCCCACAAGTACCTGTAGTGATGCCAGAGGCAGTGCTCAGAGCCTGGGGTGCTCCGTCTCCCTGCTGGAGCTGAGGGAGACCGCTTCTCAGCCGAGCGGCTGCCTGTGAAGGAAGGCGAGGGGCAGCCCGTGCCAGCGGCCCGTCTGCTCTGCACGGAGCATACTTCAGGATAATAGGACACTTCCTGGGGTTCTGCCTTTTTCCTTTCTTGGACAGTTGGGAGCATCCTGGTTTAGAGGGAGAGGAAATCCTGTTTCTTAGGTGGGGCCTTCCCAAATTGCAAGTGAATTAGAGAACAAGCCATTAAAAGAACTCTCCAGGGCTGGAGAGATGGCTCATCGGTTAGGAACACTGACTGTTCTTCCGGAGGGCCTAAGTTCAATTCCCAGCAATCACATGGTGGCTCACAACCATCTGTAAAATGATCAGATGCCCGTTTTTGGTGTGTCTGAAGACAGCTACAATGTGTGTGTGTGTGTGTGTGTGTATATATATATATATGTGTGTGTGTGTGTGTGTGTGTATACACATATATGTGTGTATATTATATATATAATGTGTATATTTATATAATATATATATGTATATAAATACATCTTTAAAAAAAAGAATTCTCCAGTCTTCAACTCGATGTAAAATGTAATCATGTGCTTGGCTAATTCTGGCACTTGGCGATGGCGTGATCTTCGTACTTTAAAATTCAGGGAGTGCATCTGACTCTCTACTCCCTGATAGCCTTTAATCCCACTATCTACCTCACTGTCACTTTTTTGGGTTTTTTTTGTTTTTGTTTTTGTTTTTGTTTTTGTTTTTGTTTTTGTTTTTGTTTTTTTTAAGACAGGGTTTTTCTGTGTAGCTCCGGCTGTCCTGGAACTCACTCTGTAGACCAGGCTGGCCTCGAACTCAGAAATCCGCCTGCTTCTGCCTCCCAAGTAAGTGCTGGGATTACAGGCGTGCACCACCACGCACAGCTTCACTGTCACCTTTTAAAGGGGATGCTCCCCAAGGCCAGCGCTCCCTGTCCATGTCCGAACAGTGTTATTTCTTCTTTGAAAGTTGCCACCTGAAGACCGCAAAGCGTTTGTGTTGGAAAGACGCCGCCCAAATATATCAGTTCCCCAGAACAGTCCCAAGAGAAATATGACTGAGAGGTTTAGCGGCATCTGCTATGGTGTCAGAAAACAAAGTATGAATCATTCAAGAGGCTGAAAAGTCTCCTACAGAGACAGCTCTGCGTCCCGTGATATCACGCCGCTCGTGGTTTCCTGGTCCTTGTAAGTCTACAGAGTAAATAGCTCATTTCTTAGTTCTTTAATCATTGCAGTAGAAATGGTGTCTGGGCGGGGGTGCAGCTCAGTGGGATGGCGTTTGTCTGGCACGCGCCGAATGGGTTCCATCCTTAATACAGAGAAACAAACCAAAAAGGAAAAACAACTTAAGGAGTGGAGCAAAGTTCGCCATACCCTGTGATCTCAACTTAGAAAACCCGGAACTGCCGGGTGGGGAGGCAGTGCTCGGGGCCAGCCTGATCTACAGGGTGAGTTCCGAGGGACAGCCCGGGCTACACAGAGAAACCCTGTCTCAAACCAAAACAAATAAACAAAAATCGGAGAACTAGGAAAGAACAGCGTGAGTAGGAATGGGAAAGCTTAAGGAATGGGGGTTAAAACGGAGATGCTGCTTCAAGGTAGAGGGCTGGAAGTGTAGCTCGGTGGTGGGACCCTTGCCTGGCAGGCAAGGCCTTAAGACAAAGATGGGGAGGGGAAGGAAGAAAGGGAGAGAGGTGGAGAGGGATGAAGAGGAGGGGCAGAAGAGGAGGAAGGAGAGAAGGAGGGGACTAGGGAGGAGGAAGAGGAGAGGGAGGAGAGGAAGGGGAAAGGAGGGTGTGGCATGGGAGGGGAGGCTGGGGAGGAGGTGGGGATTGGGAACTTGTAGGCGGATGGAAATGGAGGAAGAGAGGAGGGAGGAGGAAGGAATGAAAGAGAAGATAAGCCGCCTGGGATGATCCCACAGAGGTCCAGGAGGCCCCAGTCTCAGGTCTTCTTCAGAAAGCCAGGGAACATGCCTGCCATTCTGAGGTGGCTCTCAATGGGGGAGCCGATCTTGGCCCTTCTGGCTGTCCCTTCAGAGGAGGTCCACTGGGATCCCAGGTTGCAAACACTAGGGAGCTTCAGGCGCGGAGGCGTCAGCAGCCTTGACACCCATCGCTTGCTGTGCGCTGACTGTTACCACCCACCTTGAGGAGAGGCTGGGGGCGGGCGTTCCAGCACCTCCTGTCTGTCCTGTCCCGTTCTCCTGTGTCTGCCCAAGACAGAGCTCGAGAAGTCGTGTAGCTCTAAATGGCCACGGAGCATTGTATGGCCGAGGAGTGTTGCATTGTGCTTTGTAGTATTGGGGCGTGGGGCTGGAAATGAGGCCAGGCAAGGCTGCCAGCATGCTATAAGGGACCTCTCCCGCGGAAGCTCCCCCACCCCCGCCGCCTCCAAGCTCTCCTGAAGATTTCTAGCTCAAGTCTTGTGAAACCCATTTTTGGAAGTGTTGGCTGCTCCAGGTTTTTTCCACAGCCTGCTGGGCTAGCTAAGTTGTCTTTTCTCCCTCCAGGGCTGGTCTGATAAGAAAAAGGTGACACCTCTTTGGCTTCTACACCTCGCCCTCCCCAAACAGCCTTATTTGTTCCTTAGGAGTCTGCTAATTTGCCGATCTGATTTTTTTTTCGGTCGTGATTGTTTCTTTTACGCCAATGTTTTCATTTGCTTTTTTTTCTCCCATTCGTGTGTAGGTGTGCGCCCGCGCAACCCCCCCTCACGCACACATCCACACCCACCCACACACATATTTCAATGCTTCTTTGCCAAACAAATGATCTCCACTTTAGAAGAGACCACACGATCCCATTTCCTCCCCATAGTTTGAATTCTAAAAATAACAACGTCTTTCCTACTTTGATTTATCTTGCTAGTTGAATTGTGACACATTCTTTGGGAGAGTGTGTTAACATTTTCGGTTGCAAGTGCCAGGAACTCAGCTCAAAGTGGTTTAAATAAATCCCAGGGCTTACCTCACGAAGATGCATCCCAAGGAGAGCTGGCTCCGTCTCCACATCTTTTGGGCTCAAGGGGTAAGTAAAAGGGTTCAGCATCTTTCTTACAGAGCCCTTTCTCCATGAGGTGGCCAGCCAGCCCTCCATATTTGCCCAAGTCTGAGGGGTCGGGCCCAGGGCCCTGGACTTTAATGGTTAGAACCAGACATGTCCTGGGCAACGTGGGTCTGCTAGTCTCTGTGTTTCTGCCTTGTGATGTCTGAGTTTCCTTCCCTCTGGCAGATTTTCTCCACGCAGTGTCAGACAGGCCAAAAATAGCCCCGGCTTTCCTTGGTTTGGCCTTCTTGGGAGGAAGGGAAGAGCCTTTCCTGACATCCCAGGAGCGGATCAAGAAGGACCTCACATCAGCTCTTCTCTGCCCATATTCCCATCAGTAATAAAGCCAGGGACAGAAAAGGGGCTGACATAACTTTCTTGGGTCATTGTCCCACCCTGAAACTAAAGGCATGTCGTCAGCCCTGGTTCAAAATGGCACTGTGGCGGGGTCCAGGACAGACAGAAGCACACACCTGTGGTAGGGACAGACAGAAGCACACGCCTGTGGTAGGGACAGACAGAAGCACACACCTGTGGTAGGGTGTCTCCTTGTCCTTACTTCATGTTAGAGGGAAACCACCTCTGTGGCTTTAACGACCTCAGAAATTAGAACTTGGAAATTTATTTTTGTGGAAAAGGTATGACCTCTTCGCTGCATCTTTTTTCTTCAGAAAAATTTATCTTTTTTGTTTGTTTGTTTGTTTGTTTGTTTGCTTTTTGTTTTTTGAGACAGGGTTTCTTCTGTATAGCCCTGGCTGTCTTGGAACTCACTCTGTAGATCAGGCTGGCCTTGAACTCAGAAACCCACCTGCCTCTGCCTCCCAAGTGCTGGAATTACAGGCGTGCGCCACCAGTGCCTGGCTAAAATTTATCTTTAACATGCATTATTTTAATTATTCCTTTGAGAATCTCATACATGCATATAGCGATGTGTTTTAATCATCATTGCTCCAGTCCTCTTCCTAACTTCTCCCTGACCTGTTCCTTACCTTCCTTCCTACCTGCTTCCAATTGTAGAGTGTTTGGTTTGTTTTTTCATAACCTAGACCCCAATATATGCTTCTGGTTCTGGGGCGGTCCACCCGAACATGGTCAACCTCACAGGAGCTACATCCTTAAAGAAAATTGACGCTCACTGTCCCCAGAAGCCATCACAGGTCAACAGTTCCTCTGGGAGAGGCAGGGCCTGCAAAGCCACCCCTCCCAACCCATGCTGGAATGCTGACCGGCTTGATCTTGTGGTGGTCTTGTTCAGTCAACCACAGCTGCAGTGAGTTCATGAGTAGAATCGCCGTGTCCCAGAGAGGCTGTGTCTTCGAGTTTCCCCAGTCAGAACTCTACCACTTACACAATGTCCACTCCTTCTTCCACCACGGTCCCTGAGCTTTCGCGGGTTGGGTGGTGGATGATGGCGATTGTCTTGTTTGTGGCAAAGCACCCTGCAGGTGTTCCATCTCTGCGGGTTGACCAGTTGTAAGTTTCCGTATGCCACTGCACAAAGAAACGCCTCTGATGAGGTCCGAGAGCTGCTTTCATCCAGAGGAAGAGAAATTCAGAATTAGAGAGTAGTTTGATACTGTGTCAATTTAACAGAGAAATAATGGGTTCACCCCCGGCCCTCTGTGAGCTTCTGTCTAGCCAGACTCGTAGTCACAGGCATGTGTTTCTTCCTGAGAAATGGGTCTCAAGGCCATCAGAAGGTAGTTGGTTTACCTCTAGGACATTTACGCTATGTTCATCTCCACACGCATGTCTTGCCATGTCAGTTATTGCTGTAGTTCACAGGGGTCAGAGCTGGGTAGGACCGGTGATGAATCCCCGTCCTTTCCCTAGCCTACGTAGCACCTTCTTATACTGTGGAAGCTAGCCAGCACGAAGGAAGCTTCCTGGTCAGGAGCGACGCCATCTCTCCATGTCCTGTGACTAAAATGTGTCTTCTGCAATAGGGCTTTAAGCTCTGTAGGCAACCAGGAGCAATGACAGGGGCCTGTGTTATTTTGAGGGTCTCTGGGATATCCCTGGTCAACAGCTGGAGGGATGGATCCCCCCCACACTGGGCTTCTTATTTGGTAACCTAAATGGGAAGGGACGCTCGAGTAGGGATTGGGATGGGAAAGTTAGGGCAGAGATGAAGGTAGGAGGAAGTGTAACTAATACTAAGGATGACTGGAAAAAACCACACAGAAACTTATTGTATAAGCTTCCTAAATATGTGCAATATATATGCACACATATGCACATATACCTAAATATAAAACATATATCTGTACATATTTGCACATATATATATGTATACATATACATAAACATATACACACATACCATTAATTGAGTTAGCCTACACAGGGGATAATGTACCTCTCAAAAGCTATAGAAATCTTGTAATCATTCTGTGACTTCTTTGTATGTGAACATACTTTGTTTGCAAGAGGGTTTCTTTTGCTTGATCTCCTTCAGTGCTTAGAAGAATCCTATAAATAAAACCAGCAGGGCGTGGTGGCGCATGCCTGTAATTCCAGCACTTGGGAGGCAGAGGCAGGCGGATTTCTGAGTTCAAGGCCAGTCTGGTCTACAGAGTGAGTTCCAGGACAGCCAGGACTACAAAGAGAAACCCTGTCTCGAGAAACCAAAAAAAAAAAAAAAAAAAAAAAAAAAGCCGTGGAGTTTCTTCCTATAAAAAGAGGGTTGCTGGAGCCGGAGAGATGACTCACCGGTTAAGAGCATTGACTGCTCTTCCGGAGGACCTGAGTTCAAATCCCAGCAACCACCTGGTGGCTCACAACCATCCATAATGAGATCTGACGCCCTCTTCTGGTGTATCTGAAGACAGCTACAGTGTACTCTCATATAATAAATATATAAGTCTTTCAAAAAATGTATAAAAGGGCTGGTGAGATGGCTCAGCGGTTAAGAGCACTGACTGCTCTTCCGGAGGACCTGAGTTCAAATCCCAGCAACCACATGGTGGCTCACAAGCATCCGTAATGAGATCTGACGCCCTCTTCTGGTGTGTCTGAAGAGAGCTACAGCATACTTACATGTAATAATAAATAAATTTAAAAAAAAAACTTTTAAAAAAATGTATGAAAGAGGGTTGCTGTTCCCAATGTATAGATAAGGAAATTTAACATAAGATAACATGACTGGGGAGGAGCGATAATGCACCATTGGCCTGTCACACGGTGGTAGAGAGGTTGCCCAGGATGCTCAAGGCCCTGGGTTTGGTCACTAGAAACTCACACACATGTGCACAAACATGTGTATGAAATGTCACAGAGGCACTCATTTCTTTCTCTGCTAACCCGCCCCCCCAAGAGAAGTAAATAACTTGTCCAAAGACAAACCTTAAGTATACTTATACTTAATATACAGTAAACAGAACCACATGATAAACTGGGGAAGGCGAAATAACAACACATTATATACCAATTTAAATTTGAACCTAGTTCTATTCATCTTTCATTTAATTATCATAATAACTCTAAGAGTCCAGGTAACGAAAGGGCAAATTCATATATATATATATATATATATATTTTGGTTTTTCGAGACAGGGTTTCTCTGTGTAGTCCTGGCTATCCTGGAACTCACTCTGTAGACCAGGCTGGCCTCGAACTCAGAAATCCACCTGCCCAAGTGCTGGGATTACAGGCGTGCGCCACCACGCCTGGCTCAAATTCATATTTTATTAGGCAGTGGAATGGTTGCATAATTAGACCCACAGGAGTTTTTCCCTTTCCTCCTCCTCCTCCTCCTGGTGGTCCGTTTTCTCAGGAATCTTGGCTTTTTCATGTGAACGGAGATACAAGAGCGGGCAAGGGAATGCACACTTGCTGAACAAACGCCTTTGGGTGCACATTGTTGAATCATCACGGGACTCCTGTTGCGTGGTCACTTAAATCAATGCTGTGCAAATCTGAAGATGTACTCCCGGCAGTGTAGTAACAAACACACTGTGCTCCAGCAGTGCACACAGCTGGTGCTTAGCCAGCCATGTGCACAGATAAGTCATGTGCTTCCCTCCACCCTGCATTAGAAGTGTAGAATACCCTATAGTCTAGAGGGAATTCTTTTTTTTTTTTTTTTAAGATTTATTTATTTTATATATGTGAGTATATGTCTGTAGCTCTCTTCAGACACACCAGAAGAGAATGTGAGATCCCATTACAGATGGTTGTGAGCCACCATGTGGTTGCTGGGATTTGAACTCAGGACCTCTGGCAGAGCAGTCAGTGCTCTTAACCGCTGAGCCATCTCTCCAGCCCTAGAGGGAATTCTAATGGAGAATTCAGTCATGAGTTCTACCCCATGATCTCTTCCACTGCCTTTCAACCTCCCTTACAGGGATTTGGCTTTGACTGGGACTCAGGCTTTCAATTCAGAGAGTAGCAGGTCGGAGTCCTGGCTCTCCTAGCCACACATACACTATTTGTCAAGTTTGGTCTTGGAGAGCAGGTTTAGCCCACGTGCTAAGAGCATACACACTGTATCCCAAAGTTTGAATCTGGGTTCTGCTATATGCAAGTCATGTGACCTTGGATAAGTTAGTCAGTGTTTGTACCCCAGATTCTTTGTAAGATGAGGGAAACAATATATGTCAAACACACAATGAGGGTTTAACCAGTTACACCAGCGCTTTGAATAAATAGGTATTACTGTTTGTGGTATCAGCAGTCCAGTCTGTGTATCCCACACCAGAACTCCCTGGATCCAGAAATGTTTCAGATTTTTTTTTAAAAAAAATATTGGTTATTTTATTTATTTACGTTTAAAATGTTATCCTCCTCCCCTGTTTGCCCTCTGCAAAATTTTAGAAAAGTTTAACTCCTTGAGCATGCATAATGTAATGTCTTAAGGATGGGACTCAAGTCCAAACATGAAATTCATCTATATTTCATACACTAGCCTTGAGGCAATTTCAATTTATGTCCAGTATTTTTAATAACTTGGTTCACAAATTTCCATGGCGGAATTCTCCACTTGGGCTCTCATGCAAGTATTTAGAGTACTTCAGATTAAAAATTTTTGGATTAGGGATGTTAACTGGCGAATTCAGTCAGTAGATACGTGTGGGGCCGGATGCCGTTCTAGAGTTTAGCCTTGAGTATGACAAATGGAGCTCCTGCCTTACGGAGTGACTGTTCTAGAAAATCCTAGAAGCTAAGCAAAAGATGTGAAAGGGTTTTATTTTATTTTATTTTATTTTATTTTATTTTTTTATTTTATTTTTTATTTTATTTTATATTTTATTTTATTTTATTTATTTTATTTTATTTTATTATTTTATTTTATTTATTTTATTTTATTTTATTTTATTTTATTTTATTTTATTTTATTATTTTATTTTATTTTATTTTATTTTTTTCTTGTCATAAGAGAGTGTCAGATTTCCTGGAAGTGGAATTACAGTTGTGAGCTGGGAATTGAACCGGAGTCCCTTGGAAAAGCAGTCAGTGAGTGCTTTTAACTACTGAGCCATCTCTCCAGCCTCAAAGGAGCATCTTTTTCCTTCCTTCCTTCCTTCCTTCCTTCCTTCCTTCCTTCCTTCCTTCCTTCCTTCCTTCCTTCCTTCCTTCCTTCCTTTCTTTTAGATCAGGTGGGCTACAGAAGCTTCTTAGAAGGGATAGCATACCGTGTGCATCTCCAAATGAGACAAATGACAGCGAGTCTTTCATACTCTTGGGAAAGAAGTCAGAGAATTGGTCGGGACTTCGGAGTCCCTGTAGTGAGAGTCCTGGAAAGGAGCTACTGGAAATGAAGCAGACAGAGCTAGGGCTGAGGTAAAGGGGGCGGACCATGACCCTTGTAGGCGCTTGCATGAATGTCCTGGAATAATAAACCCTTAATGGCGCCTACTCCCAGGGAGGGAGTAAGGGCAGATGAAGCCAGAGGGTGAGGTAATGCCAGCACTAGGTACGGGCATCCAGGAAAACGCACTTAACTGCCAGTGCTCCAGGCGCCGGCTGCCTCGGTTCCTGCCCTCGTGCATTTCTGAGTTCCTCTCTTACAATATCATGGCTTTTAAACCCGCTTCCACTCCAGATCGCTTTAAAAAATAATTTCTGTTATCGTTTTTTAAGTGTGGGTGTGCATGTGCCACGCGGCACAAGGGTGGAGGTCAGAGAACAACTTCCGGTCACGACGTTCTCTCTTTCCGCGGTGGGTTCTGGGCATCCGTCTAATAGGACGTGTGCGTGCCTTATTCTGCTAAGCCATCTCATCTCTTCAGGGGCACTTTGGCTTACCCCTCCAGTGACAGGATGGCCTCTATCAAAGCATCTCTTGTCACGAGGTCTCTCCTCTCCATATGCAGCCACTCCTACAGTGTGACATCCTAGTCTGCTGGGCCCGCCATGCCCACCGCGTTCCGCACTGTGAACTTCCCAGTGCCCCCTCTGTCTGTGTCCTGTGCTTTGTACATTTTATTCTACCCTATACCCTGGGATATGGGTCCCGGCTGTGCCTGTTACAATCTGTGCCATTCCCTGCTGGGATGGGATGTTCTAGGAAGTTCTTTTTGTCTCCCCCGCCCCCACCCCCATACCTGACGGGCGGATGCTTTTCTTTTGAGATGCAAGCTAGAATCACATTTAGAAAGCCTGCTCTCATTCTCCCTCCTCCGGGCTCCCATGCTCTGGCTGACAGTCTTGACTTCCTACTGTCTTGAACGTTCCTAGGTAGTGACTGTTCATCCCGGGCTTTCCTTAGAGAGAGCACAACCACTGACTGATCACAGCATGATTCGTACGGTGGAGATATTTACCTTCGCATCATCTACATGCACGCAACTGGATGATTGACAGTTGTTTGACCCCCCCCCCCCAGGACGGACACAGAAACGCTTATACGCGTATTCACTCCAGATAGGCTCCCAGCATACCAGAGGAATGCTGGGAAGGATTCCAGTCAAGCGGAAGAGTAGGCGAGGGGTGACTTGAAGAAGGCTACTTCCAGGAACATAGGAGCCGTTGTCATGAGCTAGCCTGTGTCCCTGTATTTCCTGTGCAACTTGCAGAACCGACACAGCTGAAGACTCTCTTCTCATAGCACTCATTTACTGTTTCTGTAACGTTCTAGAGGGCTCTTAATTAAGAGTTCTGTAAGTTTCTGTGAGTTTCATAAGCCTCCAAACCTTCTTCTCTCCAGGAGAAAAGAAAAGTCAATCTGGAGGGAGCACCACAGTATTCGTATACTCTTACGGAGGTTTATTTACTTATTATTTGAGTCATCACTTTGTAATCTCGGCTAGCCTCAGACTCGTGTCCCGCCTTTCTCAGCTTTCCAAGTACTAGCATTGCAGGTATGTGCCCATGCCCAGATTTTATGTAAACTTCAATGGTGGGGATCATCCCAGCCTGACTGGCATGACATTGCAGGAGTCTGGGGTCCAGAGAAAGGCAAGGATTCTGCTTTTCACTATGCTGTGGTCTGGTCCTCCCAAGGCTGGTTAATGTTATAGCACGGTGTAGGTCTACCACATAAGAGCCTCGGCTCTAGTCGACTTCTTTATCTGTTGCTTATTAGGAGAAATGGACATCTGGAGCAAGATTAAAGGGGAATCTGTCTGTTGGAATGGTGGAGAGATTACATGTCATCTCAGTATGACACATCGCCAAGGGATTGTCCCAAAGGGATAGATAAGGAGTGTTAACATCGCTGTTTTCCAGTAATGCGTTGATTTTTGTCACCTGACCCCTGTGAAGATGTATAAACTGCTTTAAAGATTAGATTCACTGAATGTATAGAGCAGCTAGCAATTACCAACCCCAGGGGGAAAATACTTATCTTTTTCCGTGTAATCCAATGCATTGTCCACAAGGCAATGTGTAGAATCCTTCTTCTGGGGTTGTTACAGCTTTTTTTCTTTTCCTAGATTTTGTTTTTACTTAAGGAGGCAGATGGGCTAAATGGGCTGGACAGAGATGGCTCAGCAGTTAAGACCACTGGCCGCTAGGAGTTCAGAGGACCGAGGTTCTGTTCCCAGCATATACACGGCAGCTCGCAACAGTGTGTGACTCCAGAGAATCCAATGCTCTCTTCTGGCCTCCCCGGCCCCCAGTCATGATACACAGACAACCCTGCAGGCAAAACATCCATACACATAAAATTAAAAAAGAAAAAAAGGATGTAGAAATAAATCTATTAAAGAGAAAGACAGACGCTAGCTGCTTTGGCATGGCGGAATTTGTGAGATCTAGCTACAACTGCAAGATCATGACCCGACTGTCACGCTGCCAAATGTGTCAGGGTTCGTGGTTTGGCTCGTCCCTCCTTGGGAAATGTCCACGGGAATGGATACTTCTGTCCTTGGGGTATTCTCTGTCATCAGTATTTGAAAGGACTCTGGGATACCAGTTGAGTTTAGCACGACTGTTCTCAGGGAAACCGGAAAGAAAGAAATGAAGGCTTGGACATTCCCCGACGATGTTGGGGGACATTTCTCGTTTGCTTCTCACTGTCCCTTACATCTTGGTGACTTTGACACTGGCAGGACACCCTCCGTCCAACGTTTCTCCTTGCTTTGGGGGTGCCCGTTTCCAATCTCCTGCTCAGGCCTAATTGACCGACTGTCCCATCTGCCTCCTCCTCACAAACTCATTTCTTCAGTCACCACCGGTGTTCCCGGTGGCGCTCTCTCCAGCCAGGACTCGCTGCTCCCTTCTGTCCATCTAACCGGCACGTTCTGTGCATCTGTCTGTGAAGGACATCTAGTGAGTTCTGGGTTCTCGTGACTGCTGTCCTGACCTCAGCCCCCCACCCCACCCCCATCCTCATATGCAGATGGTCTCTGGCCTGTGGACCTCTTCAGAATAATAGTCTAATACCATAGACGCTCTCTATCAAGGCAGAGCTCTGAGAAAAAAAAAATTTGTTGATTCTAAACGTTTCTGGAAGTTGTCACGACTTATTGAGCCATGTGGGTGGTCTGGGCTCTCTAAGAGAAAAGCCGTAGTACCCCCAGAAGCACAGTCTGTTTGCTGTACACAGCTGAACAGGGGTGTGGGGCTATTGCATACAGATAGGGTTATTAATGGAGAATGGAGAGGAGGCAGGGCTAGCTAATCCTGGCAGAGCAGTCTCTGTGTGGGAGCGGTCTTCAGGCCGTAACCATCTGAGGAGAGAAATGCGCAGTGCATACTTTCCACACACACACTAGCGACATTTGCTCCTGACCTGAGAAAGGCTTGGCCGTCTCTCTCTCTCACCTCATTTGGGGAAGGCCGAGCCACTCCTGTGGGCTGAGGCGTTAGTTCCTGACATGGTTGTACCCATGCTGAACAATACACATTCACTCAGCACTTAACTTCCCCCACTGTACGTGAGGAAAATGGATTCTGATCCCTCTGGGATTGTAAACTCTAAATAAGCCCTGCCGCCTGGAAGTTGCCTTGGCCTGGGTGTTTTATCTCGTCAAGAGAGATGTAGCGAATAAATACGGTGTGCTTTCTACCTCTTAAACCGTACTGTGCACTGAAGAGACAGAAATGAGGAGTCGGTAGGAAGTCAAAAGCTAAGGCTTCGACAAACACATCTAGGTTATAACACTGCTCCTTTTCACGGCGATAAGCTATCGTGAAATGTAAGAAATGACCTTTCTGAAAGGGTTTTGTGTTGAAAAGGTGTCTCAGAGATGGGGGTGGGGGCTGGGGGAGTGGTATTTTTAAAGGTCCCAAGTAATATTGGGATCCGGGGTGCCCTTGGGAGGCCATTGGCTGTCTAAGGGTAACTTGAGGCCTAATTTGATTGTAAAAATGAATACATTTGAGGCCCTTCCGGGTGGGAAGCTGGAGGCTAAGAGGCCTCCTGCAGGGGATGGGAGGGGATGGAAGACACCGCTTACCTGGGTGGGGGCAGCAGAATGTCCCTGTAGGCAAAGGTGTGCCCTGGACTCAGGAATGACACAAGTCACTTAGTGGGTTATCACGGAACTCCACAGGGGTCAGGGCGAACAGCCAGAGGAGACTGGTACCTGGTACCAGGGCTTTGGAGTGGACTCAAAAGGTGAAAAGCCAAGATGAGGAATTAGGTGTTACTCAAGGGAAAGGGTCAGGAGTGGAAGAGAATCATGGTTTCCAGACCCCCAATCGACCCTTCGTGGGCTCGGGGGTGTGTTTACACTGACTGAGAGGGATCGCTTTCCGAGTGCCAGTGATGGCTGGAGGGCGGAGCGATGGTTCAGCCGGAAGTTGGGCCAAAGGCACTAATGAAGAGTTTTGCACCAACAGAGTATTTACAGGGGGCCGGAGAATGTCGCTTCAAACAAACAAACAAACAAACAAACCACAAAACAAATATCATGCAAGAGATTTACTGGGGGGATAGATTTACTGGGGGGATAGGGCATGCAAAAATGGTTGACGATAAGTGTGGTGGGGTGTGAAGGCAGCGACGGGGCCAGGCCTTGATGGCGGGCTTTATACAGTGTCCGGATCATGTACATAGGGAAGATTTGGCAACTGTAGAAACGGGTTGCGTTGCTGTTGGGGGTCGGGGTAGGGCGTTGGTGATGAGTTGGGGGATTGGGGAACGCCAAGAAACCTGGCTCAGGAATGTGGGAAGAGGACCTTTGGTAGGTCTTAGAATTTCCGTACACCCCTGTTAGCATTTTGTCTAGGCTCTGGGCCCCACAGTTACCTTGGCAACAGCCCCGTGTGCTGATTCTCTATAAAAGGGGCTGCTTGCCCTGTCCTCATTCTAATGCCTTCTTGCTCCAGTTCCGTCCTCTCTCTTGCTCCCTCTCTCTCCTCATCCCCCCCCCCTTCTCTCTCCATGTGCTCACTCATGACCGGTCTCTCCTCTCTCTCTCTCTCTCTCTCTCTCTCTCTCTCTCTCTCTCTCTCTCTCCTACCCTCTCAGCTCCCCCCCACCACCACGTGGCTGCGGCTGGTCCCTCAGGGGGAAGGGACGCCTCAGCGCTGGCCTAGGCGGCACCCCCTCCCCTCACACCTCACTGACCACACATCCGTGTTCCTTCTCCCCTGGTTTTTATAAAACACAACAACCCCTGCCTTTAATCCGGAGTCACTCAGAGGACAATTTTCTTTTCTTTTCTTTTCTTTTCTTTTCTTTTCTTTTCTTTTCTTTTCTTTTTTTTCTTTTCCTTTTTCTTTTCTTTTCTTTTCTTTTCTTTTCTTTTCTTTTTTTTTAAGCCTTAGAAAGCTGTATGTAGAGCTGGAGAGATGGCTCAGTGGTTAAGAACACTGACTGCTCTTCCCGAGGTCCTGAGTTCAAATCCCAGTAACCTCATGGTGGCTCACGACCATCTGTAATGAGATCCGGATGCCCTCTTCTGGTGTGTCTGAGGACAGCTACCATGTACTTACATATAATAATAAATAAATAAATCTTTAAAAGGAAAAAAAAGAAAAAAAAAGCTGTATGTAATTGAAGCAAATTTGCATCCTTTGCTTTATCTTCATCCACTCACCCCCCCACCTCCCCCAAAAAAACCCACACACCTTTGGCCAGATTGAGCTTGGAGTTTGGGGAGTATACATTACGGTTGGTTCAAGGTGGGCATACTGTGCATACTTACCGGGATTCCAGTCTCTCTTGAATTTTCTCCTGTGCGGCATACTTGAGGCTGTGCCTCCTGTACACCATTCTGCTTGGGGTTCAGGAACCCCCAAGCTGGGGCCGGTGAGGCAGTGAAGAAGGGACCTGTGCTTAAAGCTGCTGTAGGGCACCTCGGCAGGTTCATGAAGAACCGCGGTAGGGGGATGGGGCTTGGGGCCCGGTTAGTCTCCACAGGAGGCCTCTGTAGGGAAGCGCTCTCTGTAAACAGCCTAGATGAGGAGGCTACTTTTCTCGGCCTTCTGAGTACACTCTCATCTATGGTTGCCCGGACTCCTGAGGAAAGATTTATCATTCCTCTTGAGCCGGCCTGGTCCATGTGGGTACCGGCTTTGCCAATAGGACGGTGGGTCTCGGAGTTCTTCGCTTATTCAAGGCTTCTCTGCTTCCTACGCTGGTCCAAAGGTCTCTGGCACCTCCCTTCTCCACCCGAGCAGCCCTGGGATTACAGTGGTCCACAACTGCGAGCTTTACACGTGGGTTCCAGGGATGGAACTGAGATCAGATTCTCGTCATCGGGCTTCTACCTGACGGAAGAGCCGCCTTTAAAGTGATTCTCCACGACACACCTAGTCAGAGAGCTCCCTTGCCGTACACAAAGCGTGTGGTTCTTTTCTTAGGCTGCTTCAGGTCCTAGCCATGAGTGGCAGAGTTGACCTTACATGTCCCTATGGTGCCTCGATCCTAGGAAAGCGTAGGGTGGAGTTTGTGAGACGGAAGCCTATGCCCTGAAGCTTGCTCTTCCACAGTCTCCGTCTTTTTTTTTTTTTTTTTTTTTTTTTTTTTTTTTTTTTGGTTTTTGTTTTTTGGTTTTTGTTTTTCGAGACAGGGTTTCTCTGTGTAGTCCTGGCTGTCCTGGAACTCACACTGCAGACCAGGCTGGCCTCGAACTCAGAAATCCGCCTGCCTCTGCCGCCCAAGTGCTGGGATTACAGGTGTGCGCCACCACGCCCGGTTCACAATCTCTGTTTTGAATGGTCGTTCTCTTCAGGTAGATTGGAAAATGACTAAAATTTGAACTGTGGAGATACGGGTAGACAACGTGGTTCTTTCCCGAGGATGCTGGAGGCTCAGGTTGACGGAACCGTTTTAGATTTGGGCAAAGGTCAGCCTATCTTTTCTCTGGACACTTCCTGTTTGACTTCCCCCATAGCCACCTTTCTGCACTGCAGTCCTCCCCTAACTCCTCCTTCATTGGGCAGTACTCCATCCAAGCCTGGGATCCTTCTCCATCTTAGCGTTCCCTTTGCCTCGAACCTCAGCTTTTCTCTGGTTTCCCACATAGCGGTTGCCCTCCCCAGACCCTGCAGGGCCAGGAAAGGGCTCACTGCTCCCCGCTGGGCTTTCGTTCTCCCACACAGCCGGCGTCAGAGCTAGCTGCTCTATACACCGCTTCCCAGCCTTTTTGGTTTTTCTCTATTCTATTATCCGACCACTTTTTTTTTTAAACTTCCGCTGGCAGCTCCTCAGTCTAAACCAAGCTTCCCCTTACAGCTTCCCCCATCAAAACAGCATCTTCTAGGTGCTGGAAGCCGGATTGGTGATGGATTTGAAGCCAAAGGGAGCCGTAGAATGCATTTCATTCCAAACCTAATGCACAGATTTGCAAATTCTGAACCAGAGAAACAAAATGAATGGTCCGTTGGTCTGCCCTATAAACTGATTTTTTTTTTGCACCTCTTACCACTTCCTGACCATCTTAGAATAAACATTCACATTCATAAAATCATCCCCATCCCCTTTTAAATTAATGCCATACAACATAACAAGACCTCTAAGTCACATGTACTGGGGCAGGAGGGGGTATGGATATGGTATCGTGTATGAGAACTGTCATCTTTTTAGTTTTCCCATAATTTGTGACTGAAGCATCATGTCTACAAGGGAAGGGATTTATAGTTAGTTAGCTAGGTTTGGGCGCACTCTTCTTGGTTCACTGGGAACCTGTCCTGGGAATGTCAATCACCGTGCCCCACACCTCACCAGTCTGGAGAAATGTGAAGAAGGGGCCCATAGGCTTGCTGTGTGCTGTAGATCCAGTTCCCATTTAGTTCTTTGGCCAGCCTTGCCAACTGCTTGAGGCTTTCTTTCTCTTTCATGCTGATCAATCACTAGCTATTTAATAATCAGTAATACCCTTCAGAAATGACTCTCCGTCTGGGAGCAGATGGAGCCAATGGTATCCAGAGTGACCAGTTCTTCCCTGTTTGCCTAGGATTTACCAGGCTTACTACAGAACACCACATGCTCTGGGAACTCCCTCAGTCAAGGACAAAGACAAACAGGGATACCTGGTTACCCCGAGACTCTCTGACCCATTTCTGCTCACCTATCTCTTTCCAAGGCACATCAAAATCAAGAATCAGAAGGAAGATGTAGCTCAGTTGCCAGCATGGATGACTCCCTGGGTTTGATCTCCAGTACTGTATATACTGGTATGGTGGCAGACACATGTAATCCTAGCTCTCAGCAGGTAGAGAGCAGAAGCTCAAGGTCATCCTTAGCTACATAGTTTCAGGCCAGGCTCAGCACCTCAGATATCTGTTTTCTTCAGTGATGCCTCTTGTGATAAACTGTTCTGTGCCCCCACTGGCTGGTCAGAAAGGCTTTCTCCTGCAGCTCAGCAACTCCTGTCAGGAAAGATAGGCAAGCTTCCAGACACTTGAAGAACAGATTCTGACAGAATAGGCAAATGGTGGCTGCAGACACTGTTTCTCCGTCTTAGGCAAAATAAGATTCCTGGCTAATTAAGCTCATTTTAAACATTAGCCACTTCAAGTATAGCAACTTTGAAACTGGAGTAAATACTCAAATTTACAAGAAAGAAAGGAAGAAAGAAAGAAAGAAAGAAAGAAAGGGAGGGAGGGAGGGAGGGAGGGAGGGAGGGAGGAAGGAAGGAAGGAAGGAAGGAAAAGAAAGAAAAAAAGAAAAGAAAAAATCTCTTCCATGGACCAGCACCTTGAAACAAATGCCAGTTCTATCAGTGGAGAATCAGATACTGCACTTGTACAGGAAGGATATATCTTGCAGGTGAGCTTGTGTCAGCTATAATTTTCCCAGGGAGCAAAAGAAATACCTGAATTTGGTGATTTGCCCAAGAACTGTGTCCTAATAAAGTGCCTAAACTCAAGCAAATAACAGGCTCTGTTCAGACAAAGTGGGTTGGATAAACTGAAAACCAAGTCAGAAGTTTCATAGGGTTATTAAAGACAGAAGTCAGAGCCAAAGCAAACGGCCCTCTTGTTGTGCTTCCGTTTATTTGGAAATGTGCCGACAGTGTTATCCTGGAGATACAGGCTTCTGGCGGCAGCCACGTTGTAAAAAGTCTCGTCTCCCTGTCGGGTTGGAGCTTGGTGGTGACTTCATGCTTAGCCCGTAGGAGACAGAGATTCGGTTCCCTGTACCAGTACTGTAACATAAACAAACCAACAAACCCAATTAACCGAACTGTCTGTGGGTCTGGGAGCCAGTTGGAAGTAGCCGAGGTGAGAAGAGACCCCCCCCCCCAAGAACATGAAGATTCAGACTGAGATAGAGCTGGGGGAGACTTGTCTCATGAATTTGCAACTTTTTGTTACTGTTTTCTCCCATAGGAGCCATCAGAGATCAGATAAGGGTTGTTTCAAAAGACAAATAGTTACTTGTGCTTGTTCTTTAAAATGGAACTATATAGACACTTGTAAAATGTAGGGTGGAGGTTTCTTGTTCTCTGCTGTTTTTTTTTTTTTTTTTTTGCTTAGGTAGAGTTACAGCTGGCAAAAGGAGTAAGCAGGGCTCTCCAGCAGGGCTTGGCAAAGGGAGCAGAAAAGTGTTTCTGAAAGAGCAAGGTAGACAGGCAGCAGGATTGTAGAGGGAGAAGGCCCGGTGGCTCCTTACACAAATGACATCATTGCTTTCCTAGACTTTCGCCTTTTTTTTTTTTTTTTTTTTTGGTTTTTCGAGACAGGGTTTCTCTGTGTAGCCCGGGCTGTCCTGGAACTCACTCTGTAGACCAGGCTGGCCTCGAACTCAGAAATCCGCCTGCCTCTGCCTCCCAAGTGCTGGGATTACAGGCATGCGCCACCACACCCGGCGACTTTCACCTTTTTTAATTAAAAGCCTTAGCTGAGTTTAGAGGTACACACTACTTGTAACTGGGGTGGGGGGGGGATCAAGAGAATCATGAGTTCAAGGCCAGCCTCAACAGCATAGTAAAGTCCAAGTACGGACTAGACTGCATGAGATCTTATCTCAAAAAATATCCGCCCCTTCCCAATTAAGTTTAATAATAAAGAAACTAAGGCACATTGAGGGCAGCCAATGCTCCCAGGGTGCACAATTGTGTCACTACCCAGTGCTGTGCTAGCCTATTTCGATCTTGTAACAGGCCTAGAAGACTAATCTTATTTTTTTTAATGCGTATCTATGTACGTTTTGCTTGCATGTGTGCCTCTGTACCTCATACATGGTACCAGAAGAGGCCCTGGGATCCCTTGGTTCTGGAGTTACAAGTAGTTGTGGGTTGCCACGTGGGCACTGGGAATAGAACCTGGGTCCCTTGGAAGAGCAGTGAGTGCTTTCAACCCCCGAGCTGTCTTTTCAAGCCCATCCAAACGTGTTTTTAATATCTCCATTTTATAGAAGGAAAAAGGAAGCCGGGGCATACACGAGCATCAAGAAAAATGGTAGCATCAGACTCTGCCCTGACCCATCCAGGGTTAGCCAAACCAACGGGTCTGCTCTGGAGTCTTTTACGTCTTTGAGTCTTAGAACCAGGCTGCGTATGTGTACGTGTGCTTTTGTGCACACTGGCCCATTTAATGCCCACCGTGCACAACGCCACACCCTCTGCTATCTGCATCCTGCAGAGGAGGAACTTGAGGTTAAAAGCATCAGTTACTTGTCAAAACTCTCCCTCCATCCAGCACTGTGAGCCATCAAACCGGCTTCCCCGTGCCTGTGTAAGGACGACCGAGGCTTCCTGGAGAAAGATACAGAAGTGACAGTGAATTTAAGTCAGCAGCATTTAAGTGAGAGGCAAGCCTAGGAGAGTAAAATAAAACACGGAGGACAGAGATCAGCCTACGATGAGAGGAAGCTCGTGGCCCTCCTCTAGACCGGGTCAGTATTGTCTGCTGTTTTCTCTGATTCCTTTTTCTGATTCCTTCTTCTGTTGTTTGTTTGCTTTTTCAAGACAAGGTTTCTCTGTGTAGCCCTGGCTTTCCTGGAACTCACTCTGTAGAGCAGGCTGTCCTTGAACTCAGAGATCTTCCTACCCCTGCCTCCTGAATGTTGGGACTAAGGCATGCTCTGCCAAGCCTGGCTTCAGGTTTTTCTTTTTCTTTAAGAAATTATAATTTTAAACCGGGCGTGGTGGCACACGCCTGTAATCCCAGCACTTGGGAGGCAGAGGCAGGTGGATTTCTGAGTTCGAGGCCAGTCTGGTCTACAAAGTGGGTTCCAGGACAGCCAGGACTACACAGAGAAACCCTGTCTCGAAAAACCAAAAAAAAAAAAAAAAAAAAGAAAGAAAGAAATTATCATTTTAAAAAGTTTTATGTATATGAGTGTTTCAATTACATGTATGTCTGTATACCACATATGTAACTGCTGCCTGTGGAGGCCAAAAGAGGGCACATTAGATTAGCTAGGTCTGAGGTTACAGTTAGTTGTGAGCTGTCATGTAGGTGCTGGGAATAGAACCCAGATCTTCTACACAAACAGCTTATGCTCTTAACCACTGAGCCATCTCTCCAGTCCTGCTTTGATTTTTTGTTGTTGTTGTTGTTGTTGTTTTATTTATTTTTTGTTTTTTCGAGACAGGGTTTCTCTGTAGCCCTGGCTGTCCTGGAACTCACTCTGTAGACCAGGCTGGCCTCGAACTCAGAAATCCGCCTGCCTCTGTCTCCCAAGTGCTGGGATTACAGGCGTGCGCCACCACTGCCCGGCTCCTGGTTTGATTTTTAACCAGTTGAGAACAGTATCCAGAGAACAGACTGCTATGTGGCATGAAGAGTTTTGCTAATTTGGGATTTCAGTGTCCCCACCCTCCAGCTTTGCTTCGAAACAGTCGAGGCAGTGTGACTTAGTCACATTTGTGCTACAACATCAGTGCGGAGCGACAGCAAGAGAATGAATGAATGAATGAATGAATGAGTTATACACAAGCTTAAAATATTTGCTTCTTGGCCCTTTCAGAAAGGACATTGCCGACTGATGTGGTATGATGAGCTTATTTGCCTGGAATTTTTGAAGAAAATGTTTGATCACAATTGCGAGTTTTCCAAATAACACAAGCCTTACTCTCTTAAGCACAAAATGATTAGTTAAAAAATATGGCAGGGCTAGGGAGGAGCTCCGTGGCAGAGTGTTTCCCTAGCATGCTGGGGTTCACTGTTCAGCACTACACACAAACACACACACACACACACACACACACACACACACAAATTATTAGATATATTTCGAAACTGTGGGGTTTTATTGTTGGTAGTGGTGGTGGTTTAAAAACAAGATTAATTCACTTGATTGTTCGTTCTTGTATAAGACCTACAGAGGTCCTGGGGATATAACTCAGTTGGTAGAGTACTTACCCAGAAAAGGCTGGCTCATGCCTGTAATCCTAACCCTTAGAAGAAGATATAGGCAAAGGGATTAGAAATAGAAACACCCTCCTTGGCTACATAGTGAATTCAAGGCCAACCTGGGATCTGGGAGACTCTGTCTTAGAACCAAAGCAACAGCAGCCACAAAATGTATGTGGATCCCAGGCCCTGTGCACAGAGACTCTGATGGGCTTTCAGAGGATGGTCGATGATCTCCTGATAGGAAAATTTGGTGAACGCAGGATGGCCTTTCCAGAGGTCAGGGGTCAGCTGGCTGTATGTCTTAGAGATAGCATCAAAAATGTCCCTGGTGAAGTCGCCCCGGCGTCAGGGCAGCCCTGCTGAAGTGGATCCATCATTAAAACCAGCCTTCAGCATCAGATTCTTGGACACAGAAGACAAGGAGGAGAAGCTCCTTGAGACCTCCCAGAGGTCTGTCACTTGTCATATAGGATGGGATGGGACTTAATGACTGTCATCTTAGCAGCCTGTCTGTACAGGATCAGTGGAGATCTTGGCCAAGGTAGAGTATTTAATATCCAGGCCACCATGAACACTTTGGCTTCCAGTGGTAATAAAAGTCTGGAACCTAGTCTAATGGCCAGTATGAGTTTGCTTCCATTCCAGCCTCGTCTTCAAACCTTACTCTTGAGGGGTGCCCACTCGAAAAAGCCAATAACGTTAAGGCTCCCTGATGGGCAGCGAGAAAAGACTGGTCCCCTCCAGGGACTTGTTCTTTTTATCCTTAGTCTAAGCGACCCAGCTTGGAGATGGGAATCCATTCCATGTCTTCACCTTTGCCTCCGTGAGCCCTGTGGCCTGTCCCCAGGCTGCCACCACAGTCCGGGGAAGTCACCATGATCCCCTGAGGCCGCTGCTGAAGCCTCTGTGACCTTTCAAGAGTAGGTCCCAGGAGCATCTGCTGTTGTTTTCTCGGGAAAGAAGAGAACCGCTTTTTTAAAACAAAATGTGCAGAATCCCGTGTTTGTTTGTATTTCTGTTTTAGACTTTGTACTCTGACTCTCTTCCGAGGAACATCTAGCGTTGATCCGGACCTGCTGGTATTGAGTTTCATGGTTTCCAGGTCCCTTCACCGCCAGTCATTCCCCTTTCTTTGTAAAGACTTGAGGTGCTTGTCTTACAAAGTAGCAAGACGGTCATTGGAAGGAGTCATGGATGATGGACACGAGTGTAACCTTAGGTCTCGGGAGGCTGAGTCAGGAAGATGACTTCTGGAGGTTAAAGACAGCCTGGGTTACATCGGTGAATTCAAAACCAGTGTTGGCTTACATAAGCAGCTTAAATAAAAAGATGGTTCTGAGCCAGGCCGCCGTGGCTATTTGGAATACAGATGATTTCAAGTGATTCCGAAATTGTGCCTGTTTTAGTCTTGGGCCTGTTGGACACAATAGGTGCCTATCGACCGGCCAGTTTCTCAGCCCTGCTTGGCTTTGAGAGTGTTTGTTGTGATGGCGCGTGAGAGTTAAGAAGCCCTGCTTCCAAAGAGACTAACACTGCCTGAGTAGTGTTAAGTAGTGCATAAGTAGAACGTGGTAAAATCGCCATACAGGGGTGTATGTGTGTATGTGTGTGTGCGTGTGCGTGTGTGTGCGCGCGCGCGCGTGCATGTGTGTGTATGTGTGTGTGCATGTGTGTGCACATGTGTATGTGTGTGTGCACACGCGTGTGTGTGTTTGTGTGTGTGTGTGTGTGTGTGTGTGTGTACTTTGATTTTAAAATCTATTAATGATCTGAAGTTTTGAAAGTGCCGGAGCTACTCCAATCCAGGGTCCCTGTTTCCTCGGGGTGTTAGTTACTAGGGCTTGCTCAGTGGAGGAGGTGGTGAGGAGTCTCTTTCCCTCCTCCTCCTCCTCCTCCTCCTTCTCCTCCTCCTCCTCCTTCTCCGATATTAACACACCTTGGGGGGGTGGGGGGTGGGGGTTGGGGGAGTGGCCTCTGCCAGCTCCCTGCCTTGCCTTCCTGCCTCCACCCGCACTAAGCTCTCTCACTCCCCACTCCCCCACCCCCACCCATACACGGGAGTGCACAGGCCTACCCATAATTCCTGATTACTGTCTTGCTCGCTGGATAATTTTCCGATTACCTTCTGACCTTTTCAGTGGAAGAGTTAGAAGCTGCTGGGCAGACACAACTGAAGCCTTCTTCTGTACGGAACAGGATAGAGTAATCTTGAACACGGTCATGCGGGATTCAACCCGTGCCTGGGTAGTGTCTGGCTGGGAAGTGTGCTTGTGTCATGATCAAAATCAATGAGTTCTTCCCTTCAAAGTAACCAGCAAGGAGAGAGAGGGCTCCTACCAGAAACATGGTGATGGCAACTGAGCAAGGTATGATACTGTGATGTAACATGGAAATGTACTGAGTAACAATACCGTGGCGTGCATATGCAAATATTATTCCAGTTAATAAATAAACATTACCTTGGTTCTATAACCAAGGACCACACCCAAAGTCCCAATCCTCTTCTGCGTTCCTTAACTAAAGTCTCCATAAAATTAATGAGAAGTCCTTTTGTTCCCCCCTCTGGCTATGATTGCTCAGTTCATTGTTAGTGGGTGCGCCCAACCCTGTGTGCCCCGTTAGCCTTCTTCTGTGTCTTTGTGACCATAAAGGTTATCCTGAGCCACCGGGAGGCGGATACAAAATGTTCACTTGAGGACAGTTTTAGTACTTATATCCAACTAGAGGGAACAGAGCAGAAATAATGTCCTTGTTGGGAGTTAATTGCTCCGCTCTTCCAATCATTGGCGAGAAGGAAAAAAAAAATGCCTGCTCGGTTACCATGGAGACCAGGCAAAACAAACCTCCTTAGGCTAGCCAATAAAAAGATATCACAGATTCCTCTCAGTGCATCCGAGCTAGGGCTGACAAGCCAGGGCAGACTGCAGAAGTGGTTGCTGAGGTGTGGGTTTGGTTTGGCGCGCAGGGCCAGGGAGTTTACCATGGCTTTAAACCATAAATCATGTGGCAACACCCCAGCCGCCACTCCACCTCCACCCCCAAATTCTTGAATTCACTTTACTTTGGCATCCACCAGCACTCCCTGTGTAAGATCAGGTTGCCACAAAGGAAAGGAACAAAATTGGACCTCTAACTTCCTCTTTGCTATTACATAAAGGAATGAGGCCATCAGAATGGTTTACTCAGGTATTCCCCGTACCTAGCTGTGTGTGTGTGTGTGTGTGTGTGTGTGTGTGTGTGTAGGTCAATGTTAAAGGAAGAAAAGGAGTTTTGTTTCGTTGTGTGTGTGTGTGTGTGTGTGTGTGTGCATGCATGTGTTAGCTTGCTTGAGACAAGCTTTCTCTATGCAGCCTCGACTGTCCTCAAGCTTTCTATGTAAACCAGGTTGGCCTCAAACTCACAGGGATCTGCCTGCCTCTGCCTCTGCCTCTGGAGTTCTGAGATGGAAGGTTTTTGACACCATACCTGTCTAGATTGGTTTTCTGAGAAAGGATCTATCTCGTTTATGCTTGGGCTAACCTAGAGCTTGGAATTTACAATCCTCCTGTCTCAGCCTCGAAAGGGCTGTGGTTACAGGTTTGTACTGGCACACCCTGTTAAGAGTAAGGTGTGAGTTCTGGGGATTAAATAGCCCAATTAAAAGCCTTAAGGTAAATGTTTTCTTTTACTTTATCAAGAACAGAAATCGAGCCGGGCAATGGTGAAGAACACTTTTAGTCCCAGACTGGGTTTATCACATTGTAATTAGTGCATATTTCTCTTCCTATTCAGATTGAGTATCTTCTAGAAGACAGAAAGTCTTATTCAGTTCCTTAATCCCCTAACACAAATCTTTAATCCCAGTACTAGGGAGGCAGAGGCAGGTGGATCTCTGAGTTCAAAGCCAGCCTGGTCTACAGAATGAGTCACGTGAGTCACGGGACAGCTCAGGTTACCCAGAGAAACCCTGTCTGGAAAATAAAAAGAACAAAAATCAAATTATCCGTACATTAGCAGGTTCAGAAATACAGGCTACTTCTCAAAAGAGAAAGAGTAACAAAGGCAGTACTTTCTGATTTCACACTCTGCCAGGCCAGGGGCCAGCATCCTTCTAAGGTGTGAGCAGGAGGAATCTTGTTTAATCGGTCTGTCAACCTCGTGAAATAGGAGCTGCAGCTAGCCATTTTTACCTGCCATCTCACAGAGGGAGGGCCTGTTGTTTTCAGAGTCAGGGAATTTCTCCCCGGTTCTGTCCGTGTTCCGTGTTCGAGCTTAGGAGTTAGAGAGAACACTGGCTTCCGCGTCTGGATGTGGGCCCTGCTGAGTGGCCGTGGGAAGATCATCCTAGGTTTCCTCACCTGTAAACCAAAGAAATTATGTTTGGTGATCCCGGAGGACCCTGTTGGGCAGCATTCCAAATCAATCTTGACGGTTCACGCTAGCTGCTAATGCACAGTGAATGGCGGAAGATGGCAAAATGGGGGAGGGAGGGGGTCGACTTAGGCACCCAGCATTTTCCTGACTGGAGCAGATGCTGACGTCTCCAGATGCGTTCTGGCTATAAACCTACCCATGGGGACCAGCCTTCGTCCCCCCCCCCCCCACACACACACAAAGCCCTCCGCATGCTCTGTGAGCTGTTTGGCCACAGGGCGCACAGGTAAGCTGAGAGAATTCCAAGCCTTGTAAACAGACCTGCATTTCCTGGTTTCCCTGAGTCACAATGACTGATACTTCCAGGAATTTTACAACGGGCCCAGAAACATTTGTCCTTTCTTCAGAGTCCCGGAAGTGGGAGAGTTGGGTGTGTGGGAAAGGGACAAGGGAATCCCAGAAGTTTTATAAAAAACGACCACAGAGTCGATGGCATCTTAGTGTTGAAGGAGACTCAGTAGCTAGGTGCTCAAATATTGCGAATAATACCGTGTTGACAGTTCTAGATATCCGAAGCTCGGTGTGAAACGGAAAGCCACCGCTATCACATTTCGACATTGCACGCAAACAAAGGTGTGTTTACTCCCTTAGGAGTCCTCAGCTCGGACCCTCTAGTAAGAGAAATCACCTTTGCTAGGCGTTCCCCGGTTTGATTCTTAGTTCCCTCTTCTCACAGTCTGCGTAGGCACGACACATCTGAATGATTTAATCCAGCACACCTAGCGCGCCAAGGTTTGTTGTTTTTTTTTTTCCCCCCCTTTCTGCTGATCATCTATTTAAACATGTTGCAATGCCCCTTTCCCGGTATCTGTGTCTCTGCCCAGGGGCGGAGATAACACTGAAATAAAAAAATAAGCAATGAGAAAGAAAGAAGAGAAACACCGAGGAGCTGTCTTCCCTAAAAGCGGGGCCAGAAAACAGTCACCTCTTCTAGGAGACGAGGGGTGTGGGCGAGAGAAAGAGCAGCTTAGAGGGACAGAGGGGGAGGTGGGTGGGGCTGACGCACGGGAGAGTCGGTTCCCGGTCCAGCCACTCCGTTCCAGAAGGCAGCCTGCTGGAGGCACCTCTAGCCTTTCGTATGCAAACGAAGAGGTTTCCCCAGGCTGGGCGGGGCTGAGCCTCTGCCCGCAGGGATTCGGCTCCTAGGGGCTCCAAGCTTCAGATGCGAACGTGCGGTGGGAAAGCTGCCCAACTCCAGCCGGTCCGGGAGGGTGGGCCAGACTCAGACGCCCTGGAGACTGGGGAGCCGTGGGAACTGGGGAGCGCGAGCCCGCATCTGTGCCGGAGGAGAAGCCGGCGAATCCGGAGGAGCCAGGTCTGCCTCTCGCGCCTGGGCTTTCAGAACTGTGGTCACTTCTCAGTCGCCGGTGATACATTCTTCCCGCCTGGACCAGAAAAATAATGAACCTATGCGTGAAAGTTTTCGCTTTCACTGCGCTCAGCGTGGTGGGTTTTGTGGTTTTTTATCACAGCCAGCTAAGCCTGCCCAACCTCTACCAGCCGCTCAACAGCTCCAGCGAAAGGACGTCTGTCATCGCCTGTGATTACGGCTTGCAAAATCATACGTTCTTCTTGACGGGGAACATTTCGCCACCTCCTTTAGAAAGAGTCTCCTGTCCTCAGTACCTGATCCAGAGCCACTACATTATCAGTCCCCTGTCCGAAGAAGAAGCTGCCTTTCCCCTGGCCTACATCATGGTAATCCACAAAGACTTTAACACCTTCGAAAGGCTCTTCAGGGCCATTTACATGCCCCAAAACGTCTACTGTGTGCACGTGGATAGCAAGGCGACAGAGACCTTAAAAGAAGCGGTGCGGCAGTTACTAAGCTGTTTCCCCAATGCCTTCCTGGCCTCTAAGGTGGAGCGGGTGGTCTATGGTGGTTTCTCCCGGCTCCAGGCTGATCTGAACTGCATGAAAGATCTGGTGGCCTCCAAGGTCCCCTGGAGGTATGTCCTCAACACCTGCGGACAGGACTTCCCTTTGAAAACCAACAAGGAAATAGTTCACCATCTGAAAAGATTTAAGGGGAAAAACATCACTCCGGGGGTGCTGCCGCCGGAGCACGCAGTTGTACGGACTAAATACGTCCACCTAGAGCGGAAAGCCAAAGGTGGATATTTTATGCAAAAAACAAATACTTTGAAGACTCCACCGCCACACCAACTGATCATCTACTTTGGCACTGCCTATGTGGCCCTCACCAGGGACTTCGTCAACTTTATCCTGAATGACGAAAGGGCCATTGCTCTCTTAAAGTGGTCAAAAGACACCTATAGCCCCGATGAACATTTTTGGGTGACACTCAATAGGATTCCAGGTCAGTGCCCAATAGTCATTGACAGCTCTTCTTTAAATTGCATGCTTATTCTTTCTTTTTAGATTGCAAATGTGTGTGGAGGTCGGGACAGCCTTGTGGAAATCCTTCTCTTCTTCCGCCACATTGGTGCCAGGGCTCTAAAGCATCTGTCAGGCTAGGCGGCAAGAGAATTTATTACCCATTCATCTCCATGGCCCCGTTGCTCAGAACTCCTCTTACTGATTTCCGAGAACTGACTCATTTAAATTACTGGGGAAAAAAAAAAATTTAGGTCCTTGGAAATGATGGATGTGGATGCTTTTACTGACAGCTTTGTGCTGCCCCTGTGGTCTTGTAAATATCCAAGAAGCAGCGCTCTAAGGAATAGCTCAGGAACTGGAAAAGCTGCCGTATTAGATGAGTGTTGGGTTTTCAGCACATCTGTGGGATTAACAGTGGTCATAATCCTTGATAAGGACTGAAGCCCTCAGTGCTGGGAGACGGTAGGCATCCTCGAACACAGGAAGTTAAACAGGGCCATGTTTCTATCCACCGGAAGTTGCTGGGCCAATTTCATGTAACATTGTGGGTGGGTCTGTTTTCTAGCACCTTGGAAATCCCTTTGGATGTTCACAAAGGCAGCACTCTGATTCACTCTGGTACTCAGGTCTCAATTAATCTCTGTTGAGCAAACCTAGCCCCGAGATTTTGTTGCCTGGAGGAGAGGGTAACGGAGTAGAGACGGACACACAGGGAGTGCTTACAGCTGGAGACGCCCCAATAGAATCCTCAACTGGCAGGCCACAGTAATTTCTTATTTGTGATTCCTGTTTACAGCCTTGTGCGTTCTCCTAGTCTTTTTGATGGTTTATGGTGACATGGAAATGCCACCACTAGGCTGCAAGTAGATGATAGTAACAAGCTCCCCCTTTGATTCAAACCTGGGCTGCTTTTCAAAATCGCTTCCCATAAGTTGTGTGAGCCGCCCCGGGAATGTTCCACTATTGCACGCTGTGGCTCGTGGGTGTCAGTTCTAGGTAAGGACGGCCCTATGTTGTTGCCATTCTGGAATAGTTTCTGGCTCTTTCTGAGTGGCAGCCTTGACTTTGGCACACTTTTGAGTGCTGTTGGAGGCTACCTTCCTCTCTGAAAGTGGACTCAAAGCACTTAGACATATGTAGATCTCTGATAATTCAGCGTTCCTAATAGCAGAACTAGAAGGGTCATCACAGAACTCGCCTGGTGAGGCAGAAAGGGGACAGGCCTGGTGGCTGGGGACAGATACATAGACTGTCCCATGAGAGTTTATTTCAGGGATGCCACAGAGATCACAAAGATTTCAGGTCACAAAGAGGCCCAGGGGGAGGAGGAGTAAGCGACATTCCTTGTGGTGCCTTAGTAACTCTCTGTTCCACCCATTTCTTTCTTTTTCTTTTTTTTAAGCTGTATTGTGTGTCTGCTTATGATGGACGTATATATTAGAGGTCAGAGGACAGCTTTGTGGAGTTCCTTCCATGGACTGAACTCATACCATTAGGCTTGTGTTTTCAGGCAGGAAACACCTATACCTGCTGAGCTGTCTTGCCAGTCCCACGAGTTTCTGTTTGGAAGGCGTGGAAATCTTCTGCACGTGGGCTCTGGTATTGTTCCTGCTGTAAAGTTTGTAGCAGATGTTAGGTTCATCTTCCTTATCTCCGTGTGATCGAGAATGAAGGAAGCCGCGGCTCTGGGTCAGGGTGGAATCTGGCCCTCGATTGAAGTAGCCTCGAGTTTCAACTATATCTGTCGCTGCAGGAGAAAGAAAGAATAATAACCAGAAAGGACAAAGGCTTAGGGAAAATGAGGAGGATTGTGGAAGTAAGCTGTCTGACCTGGAAGTAAGGTTAGTGTGTGTGTGTGTGTGTGTGTGTGTGTGTGTGTGTGTGGGTGTGTGTGGGTGTGTGTGTCTGTGTGTGTATACATGTGTTAGAAGGCAGTAAGCACATAAGTCACTCTGTGTGTGTGTGTGTCTGTGTGTGTGTCTGTGTGTGTGTCTGTGTGTGTATACATGTGTTAGAAGGCAGTAAGCACATAAGTCACTCTGTGTGTGTGTGTGTCTGTGTGTGTGTCTGTGTGTGTGTCTGTGTGTGTATACATGTGTTAGAAGGCAGTAAGCACGTAAGGCACTGTGTGTGTGTCTGTCTGTCTGTCTGTGTATCTGTGAGTGTATACACGTGTTGGAATGCAGTAAGCACATAAGGCACTGTGTGTGTGTATGTGTGTGTGTGTGTGTGTGTGTGTGTGTGTGTTTTGGAAGACTGCAAACACATGAAGCTTGTCAGGTGTCAGGACATTGTGTTAACTGGAATCCTAAGGTATCCTTCTTGGAATTAAGTGTCACCGGTCCCTACAGACTACTGTGCCAGTTTTCTTGTGTCCCCACCGCTCACAGGCCTTGGCCTGCCTCCTCTTCTCTAAGCCAGCCAGCAGACATGGGGCCATTCTCAGGGCCTGGGAGCGCGTCCAGCCGAGACACTGTGCATTGCGTAATCACTGTGACAGTAAGAGAGACGGAGCCTGGCCTTCCGTCATGTGTCACTTCCCCATCACAGTGGCGTGCACCCCGGCCTCGTGCTTCACCCTATCTTTGAGATGTTGAGGACAAACAGGAGCAGAGCTGTCCCATTCCAAATGGCTCCGTCTGTCTCTCCCCATCCCTGAGGAGCCACCCCTCATCTCTACCCCAGCCTCCACCGTGGAGGAAAATGCCATCAAACCGTTATGATTCTGAAAGGAGATATCGGAAGCCAGGACATGGGTTTATGAGGAATTTCACAGGAAAACATTGACATGGGGACTTAAGCAGCAGCAGGTCACTGTTGTCTAACTGCGGGGGGTCACCACTATCCACACAGTGAATACTCATTACGGAGAAGGGTTTTTTGTCTTGTCTCTATGCATTTGTAGGATGCTTTCAGGAATAAATACAGAAACCTCTTTCCCCCTTTCCCCTTCCCCTCCCCCTCTTTTTCCTCTCCCTTTCCCCTCCCTCTTTCTCCCTCCTCCTCTCTCCTCCTCCCTCCCCCTCCCTCTCTCTTCTTCTCCCTCTGTCCTCCCCCTCTATCTCTCCCTCCCCCACTCTCCCTCTTTCCCTCTCCCTTTCTCTCCCTCCTCCCCCCCGTTTTTATTTAGAGATGATTTTATTTAGTGCAAGATGGCCTGAGACTGCCTTGGGGTTGAGGTTCTTTTTCCTCCACCTCAGAGGCTGGGGTCACAGGCTTCTGATTTTGTGCCTGCTTTATGAGGCGCTGGGGATCGAACCCAGGGCTTTGTGCATATCAGAAAGGCACTCTGACCAACTGGGCTACATCCTGGCTCCAGGAGAGCTTTGTAAAGTGGAGAGAAAATGAGGAGGCTGGAGGCCATCACTCTCACCTAGAGTGGAAAAGAAGTCTTTACTAGTAATGAGTTCCCTTCCTTTATCTTTCTATTGTACTGCTTGAGAGCAAGCGCACGCCAGCCAGCCAGTGACTGGCTTTAGTTCTCCTTTTCTACCCTGTGTGTTCCGGGGGATGGGACAGAGGTTGTCCGTTGGCTGGCCCCAAGCTCCTTTACCTGCTGAGCCGTCTTGCTGGCCTAAGCTGTATTGACTCCATGTTTTCAGACGTCAACAGGTCTTTAGCTCTTTATTGTGCCAGGCACTGTTCTATGTGCCGAGGGTGCAGCCGGAAGCCAGAAGCCACGACTCCGGAGTATTAAAGTTTGAACATTGTTTGTAGTTTCGCTATGAAGCTAATTTCAACCCCTCACTTTGTTTTGCTTTCCTTTATTTTATTTTTATTATTATTATGATTTTGGTGTGGGGAGAAGCTTGTTGTTATTTTCTTTTAATATCTGTTTTTTTATTTTTAAAATCTTGGGCTCCGAGAGATGGCTTCGTGGTGTAAAGCACTGACTGCTCTTTCAGAGGTCTTGAGGTCAGTTCCCAGCATCTACATGATGGCTCACGACCATCAATTTACTGTAGTTTCATGGGATCAGATGACCTCTTCTAAGGTGTAAATAAATGTACATATAGACAATATCCATATACATAAAATACATTTTTATAGTTGCCTTTAAAAAATAGGAGGGACTGGTAGTGTACTCAGGGACCAGAATACAAGTTCATCATACACGAAGCCTGCCGTTCAATTCTCAACACAAGAATTTAACTTAAAACACACACACACACACACACACAAAGGAAACCTATTCAAAGGTTTGGCATTGTGAAGATTGTGTTCCCTCAGCTACTGAACTTAGTGTCTGTCACCTTGCAATTCCTTCCACGGGTGTTTAATTATGTTTTTAGACTAATACCACTAACAAAATAGCATATAGGAAACACTACAAATAAATGTTTTATAAGCTCACTATAGCCAGTAAAACAAAAACCAAAACCAGAAAAACAGTCCTTGTTTTAGGCCCCATGCTGTCTTTTGGGAACAAAATTCTGCATAATGTAGTCATTATTTAAATAGGTGGTAGGCCGACGGGTGGGAAGCTATTTTAAATTCAAAAGCCAATTTACTTATTTTAAAGCATTTAAAAATCTCAGTCTACAGAGTTCTGGAAGGCTTGGTGACAGGGGAACTTTTATCCCCATGTGCAGTGGTGGTAGGTGTGAAGTGTGGTCAGGTGGCCTTGTGAATACCTTCCATCCCTGCTTAGGGCTCCCAGGGGTTTCCCAGTATCTTCAGGATCTTGACCTTCACAGTAGCTTGACCTCCCGCCACTGAGCCCCACCTTTCTTCCTACCTATCTGGAACTTGGTACCCCAACAACTACTTGACCTGATGTGTCTTCTTTGACCTTTCTGATGCCCTCCTCCTGCACAGCTGGGGCTCCACAGCTGCTTCTATAGCCAAGGCTGCTGCTTCCAGCACCACGTAACAGCTTTCCAGTGGGAAACATCTCCTCACCCCCTCAGCACTAGAGCCCCCAAGAGCAAGAAATGGGATAACCCTCTCGGTGTTCCCTGTCACTGCTGCACACCGAACCCTGAGATTTGTCACTGTGCTTACAGAAAATTCAGAGGTGATAGAGTTTCAGGAAGATCAGTTAAAGATGGGAATAGCATAAAACCGTGTCTGTGGGGATACATTTTCATACGGAAGAGGTGATAATGAATTTGGCGATAAGTTCTAATCAGGCAAACAAATGGTATCTATCAATGAGGTAGGGAGAGCAAGGCACACTTAGTAAGCTCCAAAATTCCAGATGGAATGCAGAGGGGACAGGGGACTTTGTTAGAAAATATGGTTCTCAGGAGCCTCTCAGGACCATGGCGGTTTGCTTTTGATGCCAAGACCAGGGCATCCATCAGCAGGCCATGCATGCGACGCCTCTGCCGAGTTTGAGTTTCAGCATCGAGAATACCTGCATTGAGTTCCTCCCACACCCGGCTGTGTCAACCCCACTGGTACTACCATTCCGGGCTACTCTGTGGTTCGTGAAGTGGCTGCTCCTGGTTTAATTTGAAAAATGCTGGCTTAGGAAAGAAACCAAGACAGTGAAAGGTTAAGAAAAGACCATGTCCAAACATTAAGTTAATGTTTAAATTAAAAGAAAAGTAAAACATCCCTTCAGGTGTAGCATTCAGTAGTATAGACAATGAATGTGTTCTCTACAGAAAGGTGACAGAGGCCTTTAGGAGGTCGTGGCTGGATCCGTTCCAGTCCTCCTCAGAGCAGGTACTGTGTTCTCTGTGCATCTGCCCAGATTTAGAATGTAGTTGCTGGAAGAACAGAGGATGCAGTCACTTATGTCCACTGGGAATTATACCACCCATGGGCCAGGAGAGAGGCAGACTTTAATCAGCAACTCCAAACACTCAGGTCTGTTTTTGTGTATAGAAGATCATTGCTTTCTCAATATGGAAATAAAGTCAATACAGTTAAAGGAGAGATTTCATAAAATGCGCTCCCATGAGTGTCTATCTATTGATTACTTTCAACACATGATTTTTTTTTCTGCATAGCAAGATGATATCAAATTTATGCAATAAAAGAAGAACGTGATTTCAAAAGACTGCATTGGTGATGTGGACCTGTTTGGCTTGTTCTTCTTTGTTAAGAGGCTGTAGACTCTTGTCTGGCCACACATCCAGGTTAGACTCATGAGTCTCGTTTGTAAGATTTGCAGATTTGTATCTGCAATGTTCCCAGGTCTTCCATAATCGAGACTCGAGCATCTAACACCACCAAAGTGCTGAGTGTCTGGTAGAAGTGTCTAGGTCCCAGCATCTTTGGATAATCAAACTTGTTAAAGCCTTGGCCGTTTGTTGTCATTGCAATCACTCCAGCTGTGCTTGGGCTCCAGTAAAAAACCCGACTACCACTGCTAGAGTGGAGAGCCTTTGCCCGAGCATCTGTGCTCTCTGCCCACCCCGGAGGAAATAATTGCGAAGTGCTTCTCCTAAGTGGTGTTCAATTTCAAATCTCCAGAATGTTTATATAAGAACATTCAGAAACTGGGCACAATGAAGCACACCTGTAATCTCAGAGGCGGAGGCTGTGGGAAGATCTGGAGTTCAAGTCCAGCTTGGGTCAGAGCGAGATCTTGGTCTACAAAATGGATTAATATATATATGTATGTATGTATATATATATGTATATATATATATGTATATGTATATATATGTAAGGTATATGCAAATATTTAGTTATGTACAAACTCAGCTCTAATTGGTGAACATCTAGAGAACTGAATTGAACATGAATTCAATCCCAGTAGGAAAGGCTGATATAGTTGCTACCTTAGAACTGGCAACATGGTGTTATTTCTAATTCAGCCACACATCAGTCATTCTCTAACAATTGTGGGACATAGACCTTTCTAGAAGCAGAAGGGAGTCTTTTTTTTTTCAACAATAACAACAAAAAATGTAATTACATTTCAATAACTCCTTAGAATGATACAATTTTAATTGTATACCAAAGCCACTTATAGTTGATATAGGTACATTTCAGTATATACAACAATCAGTGTAACTTGCTATCTGAATTCTCTGTGTAACAGAAATGACCCATACTCTATCCCTAGGAACTGAACACCACTACATTTCTTTCCACTCTTGCATTCATTTGGTATTATAAAATAATTTTTGGTCTGGTTTCTCTCCTATGCAGTCTATATTTAAATTTTTATGTGCACACATGTGTATAAATGTATGTAGGCCATCATAAGAAGCCCAAGAGAGGACAAAGGGCAAGATTCAACACATCTTTAGTCTTAGTGCAGGAGCAAAAGACAAGAGGATCATAAGTTCAAGGCCCATGTCAATCCCTAGTCTCAAACATAAGCTGGGGTGACCCATTTTGGGGACCCCTCCTTTCCCTAGGGAGAACTTTCAAGGCTGGGTTCTTCTCTTCAATACTACTTCCTAATAAAACCTTGCTTGCCCTTCAAAAATTGGATTAAAATATATCTATTTTATTAGGTATAATTACATTATTATTGGACGAGAGAGGGTAAGAGAGTACATGTGACATCAGAATAGAAGGAGGGACAATCTGAGGGAGGGAGAGACCAGTAAGTGAAGAGAGAAGGGGTAGGGCAAAGTAAGAGAAAGGATAAAGACAGGTAGGGGTGAATATGCCACAGTTTCCTATCTACTCCATCCCTCCACTTGATGCCCTGTGTTTCTACTGGAGATGGACTCCACAAGTTCTTCCTCCCCCATGCAGGGCATTTTATCTAAGGTCCCCCCCCCAATGTCATTCACCTCCCGTCTCCCAAGGTTGCCTGTTTCTATTCTTTCTGCTGGCCCTCTGGCTTCACTCCTGTTCCCCACCCCCAATACCTGATCATGTTCCTCTTTTCCCCTCCCTGTCTGGCATGCTATTATCGGTTTTTGTTCTGTTATCTGTTATTTGGCATTCTAACTGAACTTAAAATTAAAAAAAAAAATTATGTAAGTATCAATAAAGAGGTTTGGAAGGCTGTATGGCATATTTACACGAGATATATGTGTGTGATTAATAGCTAACGGTCCGGCGAGATGGCTCAAGGGGTGGAGGCAGTTGCTGCCAAGGCTGGTGACCTGAATTTGACCTGCAGGACACATGTAATGGGAGAACCAACCCCTTGAAGCTGTCTGCTGACCTCCATGTGTGAACTGTGACATATTTACACGTGCTTACACACACACACACACACACACACACACCACATACAAAATAAATGAAATAAAAATAGATCAGTAAATATCAACATACCCTGTATAGCTTAACTAAGGATTTCTTTGAATCGTGCGTGAGACTAAAGAAAACATTGTTTTTTTCCCAGCCAAGTGGGAAGAAGAGGGTTTTGGAACAAGAAAAACGTGTTTTAAATCCCTCTTCCCAGTGTTTGCTAACCGATACTAGCCTAAGATTCTGTTTAGACTTAGGGCGAGTCTCCTGTGGTGGTGGTGGTGGGGGTGTCATAACACTCGGTTACCAAGAAGTGCATATCGTCTGGGTTCAGCCCACTTCTGGGTTCCTGCTTCCACAGCCTCAGGTTCTGTACATTTCCAGCGAGGGCTGTGGAGTTCCTTCTCTGGGACAAGGTGAAAACAATTGGGCCACACGGTCCTTCACAGACACTGGCACATCTAGATTTGTAGCAGCTTTTGTTCCTGTCCAGCGAGAGACTCGTTGACCTGGGAGAAGGGAAGAAAGCTTCTGTAAGGAACTGCTCCCCGACCGCGCATGCGCCAAGCTTTCTGGCAGGCACGTGGAAGGAAAGGCTTATTGACTACATTGGCAGACTTTATGATAGGCATGTACAAGTGACTGATACGGATGCTGCCAATATTGAAGAGGTGGTGTATAAAGGAGATGGTGAGTTTTAGTTCTGTCTCTGGCAGCACGAGGATCTTGCCTTAACTATCTATCTGAGTTTGATCCCGGGACCCACAGTGAGGAAGGAAAGAACAAACCTCTGAAAGTTGTCATCTGACATCCTATACTCTCCTCGAGAAGAGCCATCCACACACACCCACACAGCATAAACAAACAAGCAGACAAACAAATAAACAAATAAATGTGTTTCAAAAAAGAATCTTTTAAAAGAATTAACAGTGGGCATACAATATCTACTAACACCCAGATAAAGCCCAAAAATGACCTAAGATCCCTATATTCTGATGATGTTAAAAAACATCAATTCTAAGGGTTTTTTTTTTTTTGTGTGTGTGTGTGTGTGTGTGTTTGTTTGTTTGTTTGTTTGTTTTTACATCCAAAGGATGTATGTGCCATGGCTTACCCACAAAGTGTAATCAGGTGTAGATGTCGCCAAAGAAAAACTTAGCAGAGATCCAGGCAAGTTCTTTTGACTGCTGTGACTTCCTTGAATCTTACCGACGTGAACGTTCAGACTCGTAAAAGCCCTGTTGAGTCGGTACCACACAGCCTCGCCTTAGTCCCTAGAACAGTGTGTCCGCGCCAGCCCAAAGAATGGTGGCGGTATCTTGGGGTTCCTTCTGAAATCGTGCCACATAAAAGGAACAGGAACTGGTGGTAACTGACAGCTTTATTTTCTTTAGTTTCAGAAAAATACTGTGTTTGTGTAGAGCATAACAATTGCTTGGAACAGGAAATTTACACAGCGTGGAAGCTTCACACAGCCCTTTCCATGACCCTTTCGGCTCACACTTGGAGGCTACAGCACACCGTGGTGGGAAAAACACAAAAACACAGTCTTAGAAGCCTGAGGCAGCTTGGCATCCCTCCACAGTCAGAGAGAAAAGAGCTAACGAGTGCTTCGGCTCAGCTCACTTCCTATTTATCTATTTTAAAATTTCAGGTTATAATATTACAACATTTCTTCCTTCCATTTCCTTTCTTTAAATCCTCCCATGTGTCCCCCCACTTCCCCCTCTTTTCACTCGTGTGTGTGTTTTTGTGTGTGTGTGCGCGCGCGCGCGTGCACGCACGCATACACATGTATATTCCTAAATATAACCTATTAGTCTGTATAATGTTTGCGGATGTCTTCAGGACTGATCTTTGACACTAGGCATTCCGCTGGTGTACTCTTCGCGGTGTCATGCCACTAATTCTGCCTCTGGCTTTACCCAGTTGCCTGTAGTTCTTTGTATATGGTTGAAGCTTCGTGAGGGATTTCCTCTCCAGTTTGGCATGGCCCTCAGTGACAGCCTTGTTTGGGCAGTCACGATGGTACAACTCCATCGGTGTAGCTTTTGAAGCTATGAGGAGACACAATCTCAAAGCAAACTCTCTGCCCCTCTGGCTCTTAGAATCTTTTCACCCTCGAGCCTTCGAGAATTACCGTAGATGCAGTAGATGCATTCATTGGGACTGGACTCCGCACTCGGCATTTTGATTGGTTGTTGTCTTAGTTCGGGTTTTATTGCTGTGAAGAGACACCAAGACCAAGGCAACTCTTCCAAAAAGAAACGGTTATTTGGCCTGGATCACAGTTTTGGTGGTTCGGTCCATTATCATCATGGCAAGAGGAAGCGTGGCAGCATTCAGGTGCTGGAGGACCTGAGAGTTCTACATCTTGGTCCAAAGGCAGCCAGGAGAAGCGTCTCTTTCTACAAGGAGCAGAGGACCTCAAAGCCCATGCCCACAATGACACATTTCCTTCAACAAGAGCACACTTCCTAATAGGGCAACTTCCCAGCGGCCAACAGCGGCCAACCATATTCAAACCACCACAGTTGTTTTCTGTAGTGTTTTTTCTCCTGTGGTTTTCCATCTTTTGCAAAGAGAAGTTTCCTTGTTTATAGATCACTGATAGGGATTAGTCTGGTTTAATAGATTAGCGGTTGTAGATTCTCCTCCAATAACCATGACTTCACTGGAGCTGAGTAGTTGACTCAATTTCTAGCGCTAGGCATGGCTCCCCTCTTGTTGAACACGTTTTAAGCCCAGTTAGAGAGTTGTTGGCTATCACCCAGTCACATGCATCACTTGACACTCTAGGTTACCACATCATGCTGGTCATTGTTATGACTCAGAGGTGTTTCAGCTGAGGAGAACTGTTAGCTGCTTCCTTCCTCTGGTACCATGAGAGCTGGTCCTCAATGAAGAGGAATTCAGGTCAGTTGAACCTCAGGATCCTTTAAGCCCTGTGTCTGAAGTGCGTGGAGTCCTCAGCAATAGAGAGGCTTACGGTCCACTTCTGGGGTAGCCAAGGCCACAGCAGTAAGGTTATATGTTTTGGGTGTCACTTGTACAGCTGACTCAAAAGAGGGTTTCTCATGTCTGGTATTGGAGTTTTTGTCATGTGGTCTTTGGATCTTGGAGAGAACACTTTTGGTTTGTTTTTTGTTATTGTTACTGATGTTGTTGTTGCCGCTGTTTTTAAATAGTCAATGGTATGATCCCTTGTGGCTTTTTCAGACATCCTTATTGTGATGTCAGCTCCCTCCCTCCTTCTGTATCTATCTCCCTCTCCCTGGAGAGCATGTCCTCTTCCTATTTTCCCATCAGGTCTCTTGTGTCCTACTATTGCTCCTTACCCTTTCCCACCTTCCTCTGTGTTTGTCTTCCCCCTCCCTAAAGGTCCCCCCTTTTCCCATGTTCTTGGTTGCATCGCTTGTACTCTGGTATCCCCTGAGATTTCTCCCCAACTCCCGTACCCCTGCAATGGTCCTGTTTTACTTTCCCTATTTCTGTAGTTACCAGAGGCTATGTACTCACAGCTGAAGGTTTGAAGCTAAGAGCTTCCAATGAGAAAGAACATTCACTGTTTGTCTTGCTGGGCCTGGGTTACCTCCTTCTTTATGGTCTTATTTTGTCTCTTTTATATAGTTCAGGATTCCAGCCAGTGGGGCCATCTCCCAGATGATTATAGGTCTCATTAAGTGGACAACTGAGACGGTGTAATTTTGTGTTTATGTGTTTATGTGTGTGTGTTTCGAAAATAAAACCCAAGTACTGAGACACTGTGTATTTGTGTGTGTGTGTGTGTGTGTGTGTGTTTCAAAAATAAAACCCAAGTACTAACTCACTGCATGGCTATAAATCAGTTATATTTTTCAGTAGCAGTAGAATATTCAATATAAAGAAGTATAAAAGAAAGATACCCCTAAATGCCACACTATCCTTAATCCCATTTTCTTTTCCAACACTCCACGAATGTGGTTGCATAGTCAAGAGAATGGAAATCTTAAGCAGAATTCTGACTCTACTAATTCATAAAGAGCTATGCTTGAAGATTGAAATTTTAAAGAGAAGAGGAGGAGGAGGAGGAGGAGGAGGGCGAAGAGGAGGAGGAGAAGGACTCGGTGATTAATGTATTCCTAAATGTTTAAGTTGGTGAAAATATTTACACTTTTCAACCAATTGTTATGATAGGATTTACAAAAAGATAAGTGTGGAATACTCCTTTGGAAAGAGAATGTTACTCATTTCCGACTATCATATTCAACTCACAGATTTCTCATATATGTTAGGAAATTATAGCATGTCGATAGTTACTGAGTCTGGCTGCTGAGCTTGTAATTATTAGTGTCTGCTGTATTGTGTTGTACAATAAGGATCTACAGTTGTCCTGGTAGGAAGCTACAGGTGACATTCATATTAATTCTGAGGAATCTGCACACCACAAATGGGAAGGCTGTGCCTGGGCCAGCAAAACCCTGCATAGAACGATTGTAGAACAGGCTTTGTAACTGTAACTTGAGAGTCCTAATAGCAAGATTCGATGCTTTTCTTAGGGTGTCTCTGTCCTTACAGTGTGGTGTGGGGGAAAGAATATGGACTTTGGAGTGAGACAGGACTTTGGAGTCCTAGCCTTGCCGCTTAAGAGCCTGTTCTGATGCACAACTGGTGCAGATATAACATACGAGAACGTGTGGAGCCAGGCATGGTGGCCTGTGGCTGTAATCTCAACACTCAGGAGGCTGGAACAGGACTGTGGGTTAGAGGCCACCCTGGGGTATGAAGAGGAGGGGAGGAGGGACGGAAAAGAGAAGGAAGTTTAGAAGGTGTTTGAAATTTTGTAGGAATTGTTTGAATTCAACGTCATCCCTGTTAAGTGTGCCTGAGAGGTGTTTGGACACCAAGCACTTGCGGGATACGTTCATGTTCATATTTCTTTTCACAAATATTTTTTTTAGAAAGACGGGAAGAATTACCAGGTGGCTGTAAGGGACCCTAGAAGACAGTCAGGATTGGAATGGCAGTTTTTATTTTATTTTATTTATTTTTCCTGACTCACCCTTTCTTCCTTCCTTTCCTTCTTCCTTCCTTCCTTTCTTCTTCCTTCCTTTTCTTGATTTTTCCTGTCTTGCAGCACTGGCATTGAACCACAGCCTATGTGCTGTCACTGAGCTACAGTTCATACCCAGCATTCCTTTGACTTGTATGGATATGTGTGTGTATGAGGGGGCGTGTGTGTGTGTGTGTGTGTGTGTGTGTGTGTGTGCGTGCGCGCGCAACCACGCGCACACACACACACGTTTCTCTGTTAAATTTGAAGCAACTTACCCTTTCGTTTTAAAAAATTTATACCCATGAAAATCCCTTGCAGAGCCATTTACTACCTTTTACTGGTTGGTTTGGATTTCCTTTTCTTTTGTGTTTTAGATGGGGTCTTGCTTTGCAGTATAGGCTGACATGAGAAACTGTGGGTGGGCTTGAGTTACCCCAATGCCCTCGCTCCCCCCAACCCCTGTTTCAGTACAACTGTGTTTGAATAATTGCGTCTACCTCCACAACCAAGACAATTCTGCCAGTCCAAAAATTCTCTGTGCCACTTCTCAGGGGTGGGGGCACCCCCTTGTATCCACCCGCTATGGTTTTACTTTTTCCAGAATATTGAAAAAAGGGAAATCAAAGAAGCCAATCTTGGTGGTACAGGTCTATAATCCTAGCACTTGAAAGCAGAAACAGCATATGGTGGACACCTTTCAAGCCCAGCTACCTACTGAGACATTGTCTCAAGGAAACAAAGTAGCAAAAATAACCATAGCCAATGTAGCACCAGAACCTGGAAAGACAGCTTCTTTTTTAAAATTTATTTATTTTTATTTATGAGTAGCCTGTAGCTGTCATCAGACACACCAGAAGAGGGCATCGGATCCCATTACAGACGGTTATGAGCCACCATGTGGTTGCTGGGAATTGAATTCAGGACCTCTGGAAGAGCAGTCAGTGCTCTTAACCTCTGAGTCATCTCTCCAGCCTGAAAGACAGCTTCTTGGTTTTTGTTGTTGTTGTTGTTTGTTTTTTGTTTGTTTTTGTTTGTTTGTTTGTTTGTTTGTTTGTTTTCGAGACAGGGTTTCTCTGTGTAGCCCTGGCTGGAACTCACTCTGTAGACCAGGCTGGCCTGGAACTCAGAAATCCACCTGCCTCTGCCTCCCAAGTGCTGGGATTAAAGGCGTGCACCACCACCGCCCGGCCAGCTTCATATTCTTATTCTTTACTTTTTGTTTTCTTTTGCTTTATTTTGAGACAGAATTTCTCTGTCCTGGAACTCACTCTGTAGACCAGGCTAGCCTTAACTCAAGAGATTCTGCCTCCTTAGTGCTGGGATTAAAGGAGAGCACCACCACCACCACCACCCACCTCACTTTTCTTTTTTGAAAAAAAAAAGTTTCCTTTGAGTATTTGTTTGTGAGTGTGATTTCTAGCAGCCTCTCTGGTCAGTTGTTTTGTTTTTGTTTGTTTGGGTTTTTTTGAGCCACTTTCCCCCATAAAGGTCATCTTAAATGGTGGAATAGTTAGTTTGGTATCTCATTTGAAAAAGTAAGGGCTGAGGATATAGCTCAGTGGTAGAATGCTTGCAGGCTGTGGAAGACCTCGGTTACAATCATTTGGGATAATACTTTAAAACAGTTGATCGAACTGTTAAAGTTGGTATACCTTCATTAGCTTCATAATTTAGTGTTGGCACTTCCTTAATCAATAGGGAATCCAGGAGCTTCATGGAAAGAGTATCAAAAAATTGTATTCCACATTGATCCCAGACACATGGCCATTATTAAGATCCCCATCACGGTGCTTTCAACCAATCCGATCAGTCAAGAGCACCCTAATATCATAGGGCATCATAGCGTCTCAATAATGTGTCTTATCAAAACTTGCGGGCTCATTAATTTTGTTTTCGTTGTTCTCCTGTCGGGTGAATATCTTAGTGGTTGCTCTTGAGCTGACAGAGTCCCCAATGTTCTGAAATCACTGCGGCTCAGAGGAAACCCCCAGCATTATAAATATGATGTAAGGGCTTATCAGGTCCTGGCCAGCAGAGACAGAAGTAAAGGCAACAGCCCCATGAACAGCATTTCTGAGGGGCTCACAGTTTGTTTTATGACATGTAAATATTGGATTCCTGAGCCCTCTGCAGCTTCCTACTGTAGTGTGGTTGTAGGGTATTCTCCAGAGAAGACTGCTCAGACATGGGCTTCAGCCAATAGAAAGTCTCCATTAGCTGGGCGTGGTGGCGCATGCCTGTAATCCCAGCACTTGGGAGGCAGAGGCAGGTGGATTTCTGAGTTCGAGGCCAGCCTGGTCTACAGAGTGAGTTCCAGGACAGCCAGGACTACACAGAGAAACCCTGTCTTGAAAAACCAAAAAAAAAAAAAAAAAGAGTCTCCATTAGCCGACGGCTACTGTACTATGTAGCACTGAGACTTTCCCAAGATGAGCTTATAAACACAAAAGCCTTGTTCTGGGTTGACATACTTGAGGGGACAAGAGCAGTTAGCCAGAAGCAGAGCCACAGAAGCCAAAAAGCAAGGTTAGGACATTTATTTAGAGGCTTTCCCAGAACTATGGGAGAGGCCTTTGTTTTCATTTTGGCTGGTGGTGCTGTCTATATGCTGTTTGATGGCCTGAATGGTAGGCACTTCAATCATGGAGTCTGTCGTGTTAAGTCTGGGGCTCTGTTACAGGTTTATGTATGGAAACTATACACATCAGCATTGAACAGGTCATGAATTGTCTGCTTCTGTGATGCTGCGTCTCAGCTCTGGCCACTTCTGTCACCTTGCTCTACGGGTCCCCTACCTCTGCTTCGGAAGAGCTGGGATGAGATTACTACTGACGGGTTGTGTGTGTGTGTGTGTGTGTGTGTGTGTGTGTGTGTGTGTTGCCACACTCAGTTTAACGTGGTGCTGGGGATTGAACCTAAGGCTTTATGCGTGGTGAGCATCTACTCTCCCAACTGAGCTACATCCCCAACCTAAGCTCCTCGTGGTTTCAAACTGCCCCTTGTCTGTTTAGCCCACAGGAGAAAGCACTGTCTCAGTACTTCTGGGACCCTTGAGGGGTCCCTTCCAGTCATTTCCCACTGTAATGACTAGTCTAACCCCATACATTAGATGTCTGGTCTTGTGTTGCTGAAAAACTTCTTTTAAACATTACTCACCTTTATGTGTGATGTGTCTGTACCCCTCTGCACCACCTCGGTGCAGTGCCCTCATAGGCTAAAGGAGGGCTTGGGATCCCCTGGAACTGGAGTTACCGGTGGTTGTAAGCCGCCATGTGGGTGCTGGGAACTGAATCCAGTGCTCACAAATGCTGAGCCATCTCCCCAGCCCTCTCGCTGTATAACTTCTAATTGAAATGTCGACATTTATATCCAAATGCTTGGACTAAATGGATGTTTGAGGACAAAGCAATAAATAGGCATGGATTTCTTCACTGCTGCATGCTTCCTGGAGAATTGGGCATTGGGCACCCATGTATTCCAGGCCCAGGGTAAACCTTTCTGTCGTGTTTCTTCTTTTTTTTTAAGTTAGCTTACACAAAAGTACAAACAGAACCACACTGCTGTTTTGCAGAAAAGGCTAGGCTTGTTATAGACAGAGACTTCATTCCCAGAATGAGCAACCTATATATATCTTAGTTTATGCAATAGCAAGTTCACCACTGACCTTCAACAACTTTTGACCAGAGCTGGACTGAACATCAGGGTTAAAATTAGACAAGCACCCTGTGTGTGTGAGTTTTTATTTGACTGTATATGGACCAGGCCGGGGGCGGGGGGAGGGAGCAGAGGTTACAAGTGGTGGATGAATTCTTGAGTCGCAGCCAACGAATGAGGCCAGAGAGATGGCTCAGTGGTTAAGAGCACTGGCTGCTTCTCCTAGAGGACCCAGGTTCAATTCCCAACACACACGTGGCAGCTCACGACTCTCTGTAATTCCAGTTTCAGCGGCCCCAACACCCTCAACACACACAGACAGACAGACAGACATGCAGGGAAAACACTAATGCACATGAAATAAACATTAAATAAAAATATTTAGAAATTAAACAGAATATCTTAATGTCAGTAAGGGGTTTACCCCTGCCAGTGACGCACACAGCACCAGCCAGGCTGTTCCAATGACGTCAGGAGAGCAGGGCCCTGCTTAGGGAGGGAAATCAACACTGCATTTTTAATTGACAGTTACATATAACCTGGTGACTGCCGCAGGAATTGAGAAGCACCCAATCTAAGCTAGATATAAACACTCAAGCTGTATCTAAAGACAGTAGCTGCAGGGAAATGTTACCCAGCAGGATCTATCGGGTTTCCAGAACCCAGTCAGATTTATGTTCTAAGGAAATAAAAGAAATAGTTGTTGGTGGTTTTTTGGAGTTTTTTTCCAGGAGGGTGTTGAAGAGGCAGGGGGGATGGAGGAGCCCATAAGCCCAGCAAAAGTGCTAAATGTATATAAGAAATGAACTCCGGGTTAAAGAAACCCAACAAGCATTTCTTACATTAAAGAAGACTTGCCAGCTGGGTGTGGTAGCACACACCTTTAATTCCAGCTCCCGGGAGGCCGCGGCAGGTAAATCTCTGTGAGTTCAAGGTCTACAGAGTGAGTTCCAGGACAGCCAGGGCTCAGCCTCCTACTCTCTCTGTAACTGTCACTCAACTGACACTGAAAAGCAGAAAGAGACAGAGAGACCCGTCTCAAACCCCTCCACTAAAGGTGACTTTTTATCTATGCTCAGGATAGACTAGTTCGCTAGTTAATAGTCCTGAGGTTGGGAGTGTAGATCAGTGGTAAAAGATGTGCAAGCACATACAAGGCCCTGGGTTCAATTACACACACACACACACACACACACACACACACACACATACGTGTGCGCGTTGTAATATATATATAACAGACAGAAATCTTACGTTCTGAGCTAAAATCGACATAGGAGTATTTATTTGTGCAGAAATATATACTTCATGATCTAGAAAGCTGCGCTAGAGACCTAGTGTGGGGGTGAGGTTTACAAAAATGTCAGCATCTGCAGATGCAGCCTCAGTGTGACGTCAGTGAGGGCGATAAGAAGATGCCATGGCCGGTTCTGGGCCCTCGCAGCTGCCTTTCAGTTCTGTAAGAAATGGAGAATCTAGGGGAGAAATACAGAACTGGAAATGACCAGAAAGACTCTCTTACAGAAAGAAAGCCGACCTCAGAAGCTACCCATGACTGCTCTGGGTCCCCGTAAGGAGTTAAGGGAAAGGCCGGAAGTGAATTCGGAATGGCTATCTCGTAGCCCCGGTTCGTTTCTCCACTCTTCTTAGGTGCTTGACCATGTCGTCATCAGAGTTATGGGAAAATTAAAAGAACTAGCTTGAGGAGAGAAAGGTGTCTCCTATCACCGGAAACGAGTGAGTGGGCCAAAGCTGAGTGTTGGCGTTTGTGTGTTGAAAAACTGAATCCCTCGCCCGGGCAGTGGTGGCGCACGCCTTTAATCCCAACACTTGGGAGGCAGAGGCAGGCGGATTTCTGAGTTTGAGGCCGGCCTGGTCTACAGAGTGAGTTCCAGGACAGCCAGGGCTACACAAAGAAACCCTGTCTCGAAAAAAACCAAAAAACTGAACCCCTGTCTCAACAGTGCTGAGAGGTGGGACCTCTGAGAGGTGACTAGGTAAGGGCTCTGGGCACTCAGGTCGATGGATGCCTTCCCTGCAGTCTGTGGCACTTATCACAGAGGATGGAGACAAGACAAGAAACAAGGGCTTTCTGAAGAGCCCAGGAATGTTCCCACCTCCATTTTTTTCACTCATATCTTCTTATCTGCTGTCTTTTTAAATTACATTTTTAATTATTTGAAAGAAAAATTAACTTTAAATATATATTGATATTTTCCCTTTCCCTCACATCTTTCCAGATCCTTTCCCCTCCTACCTAACCAAACTTTAAGTTCTTTCTCAAAAACAAAAACCCAATACAACAAAACCAAGAAAACAAAATAAAACCCCTCCCCTCAAACAAACAAAAACAAAACCCCACCAGACTGTAATCAAATAAAAACACACTCTATTCTCTTACTCCATACCTAACCTCTGGAGTCCTGTGGATGGTAGCTTAGTTATCATTGACTTAACAGCTAATTTCCACATAGAAATGAATGCATAACCAGATTTCTTTCTGGGTCTGGGATAGCTCACTCAGGATTATTTTTGTCTAGTTCCATAATCCATTTGCCTGGATGATGTCATTTTCTTTAACTGCTGAGTAATAATACCCCATTGTATAAATGAACCACATCTACCCTGCCCATTGTTCTGCTGAGGGACATCAAGATTGTTTCCAGTTTCAGTTTCTGATGAGTAGAGGTTGTTTCTAATTTCAGGTTTTTATTGTTGTGATCATAAAAAGAGAAACAGGCTAAAGAATATGTTCTATGGTGGTGAGGGGGGAAAGGGGTGCCTGGGGGAGGGGGCGGCATGCTGAGGCATCCCTTCCCCCTGAGGGACCAGACACATGGCAGGATAGTATAGTGTTTATTCAGGGCTTGGGGAGGAGAGTTAAGGGGGTAGTAGAGGCAGAGAAAGGCAGAGGAGAAGGAGAGAGTAGAGAAGCAGAGGCCGGCCATGACCACGTGGAGAGAGGGGGGAGGGGAGGGGAGCCCAAGAGGGGGCAAGAGAGAAGCTGAGAGTGACTGAAGAGAGGACCAGTAAGAGCAGTAAGAGAGGGAGGAGGGGCTGAGCATCTCTTTTTATAGTGGGCCCCGCCTACCTGGCTGTTGCTAGGTAACTGTGGGGTGGAGCTTAGACAGAATCCTAACAATTATGAGTAGAGCAACCACGAACAGGGTTGAGCAAGTGTCTCTGTGGCAGTATGAAGCATCCTTTGGGTATGTGCCCAAGGGTGGTATAGCTGGATCTTGAGGTAGATCAATTCCCAACTTCCTGCGGAACCACGGCCCTGATTTCCATAGTGGCTGTATAAATTTGCTCTCCCACTAGCAATGTGTGAGTGTTTCTCTTACTCCACATCCTCACCAGCATGAGCTGTCACTTGAGGCTTTGAGCTTAGCCATTCTAACAGGCGGAAGATGAAATCTCAGCGATAACCTGATTTGCATTTCCCTGATGGCCAAGGACGGTCAACATTTCTTTAAGTGTTTCTCGGCCATTCTTTAGAGAATTCTCTGTATCTGTACCTCATTTTTTAAAAAAAACTACGTTATTTATTTCTTGATATTTAGTTTCCTGAGTTTTTTATGTTTTGCATATTAGCCCTCTCTTGGATGTGTAGTTGGTCAAAATCTTGACCCATGTGTCAGCTGCTGCTTTGTCAGAATGACAGTGTCCTTTGTCGAGCAGAAGTTTTCAGGTTCTTGAGGTCCGAATGTTAATTGATCTTAGCGCCTGTGCTAAAGGGGTTCTGTTCAGAAAATCGATTCCTGTGCCAGTGAGTTCAAGGCTATTCCCCTCTCCCTCCCTCCCTCCCTCCTTCCCTCCCTCCCTCCCTCCCTCTCTTCCTTCTTTCCTTCCTCCCTCCCTCCCTCCCTCCTTCCTTCCTTCTTTCTTCCTTCCTTCCTTCCTTTCCTTCTTTCTTTTTCTTGGGGGGGGGCTGTTAGAGACAGGGTTTCTCTGTGTAGCCCTAGCTGTCCTGAACTCACTCTGTAGACCAGGCTGGCCTCAAACTCAGAAATTCTCCTGTCTCTGCCTCCCAAGTGCTGGGATTAAAGGCATGTGCCACCACTGCCCGACCCCACTTTCTTTTCTGTCAGGTCCGTTTTGTGGTTTTATATTGAGGTCTTTGATCCATTGAGTTGAGTTTTATGCAAGGTGATAAGTATGAGTTTATTTGGATTCTTATACTTGCAGGCATCCAGTTTGACTAGAACAATTTGTTTTAGATGCTGTCTTATTTCCTGTATTTCTGGCCTCCTTATCAAAAACCAGGTGTCCAAAGGTGTGCAGATTTATATCCGAGTCTTCAATTTGATTCCACTGATGAATGTGTCTGTTTTTGTGCCAATACAATGCTGTTTTTTTTGTTTTTGTTTTTGTTTTTGTTTTTGTTTTTTTTTTTGGTTTTTTTGGTTTTTTTCGAGACAGGGTTTCTCTGTGTAGCTCTGGCTGTCCTGGAACTCACTCTGTAGACCAGGCTGGCCTCGAACTCAGAAATCCACCTGCCTCTGCCTCCCAAGTGCTGGGATTAAAGGCGTGCGCCACCACCGCCCGGCTTACAATGCTGTTTTTATTACTAAAGCTCGGTAGTACAGCTTGAAATCAGGGATAGTGATACCTTCAGCAGTTCTTTCATTATTCTGAATTGTTTCAGGTATTCTGGTTTGTGTTTCTATATGAAGCTGAAAATCGTCTTTTCAAGATCTGTGAGAAATTGTGCTGGAATTTCATTAGGGATTGCAATGAATCTGAATAGATTACATCTGTAGCAATGGATGGCCATTTTTACTATGTTAATCCATGAGCATGAGAGATCTTTGTGTCTTTTATCTTCCAGTTTCTGTCTTCAGTGACTTGCTGTTTTTCTCATACAAGTCTTTTACTTGCTTGGTTAGAATTAGCCTAAGATATGTTATTTTTTTTTTGAGGCTACTGTGGAAGATGTTCCTCTGATATCTCTCTCGGTCTCTTTGCCATTTGTGTATAGGAGCGCTACTGATTTCTGTGAGTTAATTTTGTATTCAGCTACTTTGCTGAAGGTGTTTATCAACCGTAGGAATTTCCCAGTGGAATTTTTAGGATCGCTTATGTGCAATTTCATATCATCTCCAAATAAAGATACTTTGCCTTCTTCCTTTCCAACCTGTACTGCCTGATCTTCAGCTGTCTTAATGCTCTAGCTACGAATTGTACGGTATTGAATAGGTGTGGAGAGAGAGTGGACCACCTTGTCTTGTTCCAGATTTTAGAGGAATTACTTTGAGCTTTTCTCCATTTAAATTGATGTTGGCAGTAGCTTCCTATAAAGTGCCTTTATTATGCTGAGGGATGTCCCTTGTGTCTCTAGTATCGCCAGGACTTTTATAATGAATGGGTGTTGGGATTTTGTCATGGGCCTTTCCTGCATCTAATGAGGTATCTTTCAGTTTGTTTATATGGTGGATTCTATTTATCGATTTTTTTATTTGTTGCCATTAGGTTTTGTGGTATATTTGTACTTTCTTTGTATATGTGTATTTTCACTTTGGTCTGATAATACTTTTGTGAATCATTTTAGTCCACGCTTATTATCAGGGTCCTGTGTTTCACAAGCCATAGAGTAATCACTGTAAGAGGAAAAAAGTAGATTGTCAAGGCAAACAGAGGCTAGCTAACTTAGGGAAACTAAAAAATAAACAGCTGCTTCTTTGAACTTTACCTTTTAAATCCCTGAGACTTGAAAATAAAGCTTCAAAGATATGATTTTAAAAAAATAAAATAAACTTCATACGGAGGCTCAATACTTGGTGTTGGGAAACACTGGGTAAATCGGAATATAGACACAGCTGGGTGTCTGTCTGTCCTATGAAGTCAGGGGAAATAGACCATGAAGAACTAGGGGTCATCCAGATGTGGCAAATGCCTGCAATCCCAGCCCTCAGGTGGCAGGCACAGGAGGGTCCTTCAAATTTTGAGGACAGATTGGGTTTTATGGTGAGGTTTACCCCCCACCCAAATCAACCAACCAGTCAATTGGTCCAAGATGGAACCTTCTTTTAATCTCAGCGCTGGGGTGGTGGGAGACCAGAGGATACTGGTCTGGTGTCACCAGCCAGGCAGCCTGATGTAACGGGCGAGCTCCAGGCCTACGGGAGAGCTTATCTGAAAGGAAGTAGTGATATTCTTGGGGGTGGCACACCAGGATTTCCTCTGGCTGTCAGAGTCACAGGGACACACACACACACACACACACACACACACACACACACAATGATTTAAAATAGCAACGGCCGAGTGAAAAAGAGAAAGGAAAAGGGAAGGAAGATGACCGCTCCTGGGTAGGGTGGAGGAGGAAGTTTATCACAAATATATGGGAGAGTATATATAGCCAGAGGCAGGGTCCTCAGAGAGAGTCCAGGTTGGACGCGACCCTGATGAGAGGGGCCCTGTAGGGAGAGGAGGGAAACCAAATGCAGCAGCCAAGAGGCCCAAAGGTACAGAGAGCGGATAACCAAATTATGTGCTGGGCTGAAGGGTGTAGGGTGGGGGCTGGGATGTGCCAGCTGGAGGGCCCCGTAGCTGGTACCTACTGTGGGATGCTGGGAGACCTAGCTGCAGGTGTCTGCTTTGATATGTGGTAAATAGCACCTCTGCCTTTTCTGCCGGGTTTAAAAGGTAACAGCGGGTGATCCTAATCCAATTATCCCTTAAGAGGGAGCTCCAGCTTTGTTTGTGACATGGTCTCTGGGTGTACAGAGCCAAGGCGTTCTGGAACCCTTAACCCCCGGAGTCCCGGAACCCGCAAAGCCGCTGCCTCTGCGTCTTCTGTGCCACACCCCAAGGCGGGTAGGTACTGGGACTGGTATTTGGATCTTAGGGCTCTGCAGATGCTTACTCGTGTGTGTAAGAAGCAAGATGCAGCGATTCAAACCTAAAAGCAAGGGGCTGCAGAATCGAGTACGCCAGAGCCCTCTGGCCCCCTCGGGTGCCTAGGCCATGCACACGTTACCGCCCCCCCCCGCCCCCCGCCCCCCCCACCTACATAATTAAAAACAAGAAAAACAAAATAAAACGTAAAACCCTGAAAAACAGAATTTCCTGGCTCGTCTGCGTGGCCTTTCATTCAGTTCTCACCAACTGCCGCTGCTGCCTGCTTTTAAAAGTCAGGTAAGAGTTTGCTGGGATGGGGGGGGGGGGAAGAACCCGCCTCACCAACTTGAGCATCTGGAAAAGTTAAGATAATGTGAGTTCTTCCGATGAGCTTTGCCAGAGCTCGGGGAGGGGGGGGGTGATTAGAAGACATTTCACTAGTGTGACCTGACTTCTTCCACTTGCCAGACAGCCCTACCCCTGCCCTACTCCACACCACTAAAACTGCTGCCTTTGGTAACCTATGTGATTTTGTTTGTTTTTGAGGCAAGGCCTTGAAGTCCTGTCTCTAAAATCAAGGTGGGTGGGGCCTGAGGAGCCACACCTGAGGTTTCCTACCACTGGCAAAAGACTCATATGTGTGTGTGTGTGTGTGTGTGTGTGTATGTGTGTGTGTGTTGTGTGTGTGTGTCTGTCTGTCTGTCCTTCTATATCGTTGTAAGCACCAATAATGCCCATGTATGCTTTCTCTACCGGCATCTACTCTATAATGTAGGAAACATGCAAGAAAGCATTTAGATGTTGTCTTAGTTAGGGTTTTATTGCTGTGAACAGACACTATGACCAATGCAAGTTTTATAAAAGACAACATTTAATTGGGGCTGGCTTACAGGCTCAGAGGTTCAGTCCATTGTCATCAAGGCAGAAACATGGCAGCATCCAGGCAGGTATGGTGCAGGAGGAGCTGGGAGTTCTCTCTCTTCATCTGAAGGCGGCTAGTAGAAGACTGACTTCCAGGCAGCCAGGGGGAGGGTCTTAAGCCCACACTCACAGTGACACACCTACTCCAACAAGGCCACACCTCCTAATAGGTTCACTTCCTGGGCCAATCATATACAAACCATCACAGATGTTTTATTTTCAGGTTTTATCTTGAAAGAGAATTAACGACCTGGGCTGAGCCGGAGCACAGGTGGTAGATGGCTGTTGAGCACCCACAAAACCTTGGGTCCATTCCTTTGCAAGCTCCCACCCCACCCCACCCCAAACCACATTCTCTCACCCTCCCCCATACACACTTCTGATTTACCGGCATCCATTTTCTGGGTTCTAGTTTATACAGATTAGTAACAAAATGGGGCGAGGTGCCTATAAGATATTAGAACATTTCTAAAACCACTTAGGTTCTAGAACTCTGGAGAGGAGCCCATTTGTGGGCAGTTAATTATCAGAGATAAATGCAAGGGTTCTCCACCCTAACTGAAAAGCTGTAGAATGCATCCAGAGCAAACAAAACAGGGCCTTATGGGCCAGATGCTAACTGGCCAGATTTATAATCCGAGTTGCTTGACACCACATTGTCTTGTTATTAACAGCCTGATTATTATTAAAGATCTACAGCAAATGAACCTTTTCTATATTTTTCTTTTGTTAAATTATTAGCCATAATAAGTTATATATGAGCCATATAAGTTATATAATGAGCCATATAAGTTGTGAGTTATAATCACAGGCCCAATTACTCAATCAATGATTTGGCCATGTATCAATAAACTTTGTTATTAAGCTGTCTTTGACGTCACAGAAATTTCCCATAATAAGGCAAACTGTGGTTTCCTTGAGTAACAGTTTTTGCAAGATTTGCTTTTATTTTATGCACATTCGTGCTTTGCCTGCATATATGTCTGTAGCAGGAATGTGCCCGATCCTTGCCTCACATTTTACATGGAGAGTGTCTGCACGGTTTATTAACGTCATACAACCCGTTATTGTGGGTGTGTGGGTTGCTTTGGTTTTTGTTTTTTTGTTTTTCTGTTTTATATAATGAGCGATGTGGAGCCTCATGTGACCTTTGGCAGTATTTGTGGAGATGTTTAACACACTGGGACTGGAGAATAACTACTGGACAGTGGACAGGGCTGTTGATAAATTTCCTACAGTATACAAGACAGCCCACACTAGAGAATCATAGGTTGTTGTGGTTTGAATGTAAAATGTCTTCCAGGGGCTCATGCCTTGAAACCCTTGGTCCCCACCGATAGCTGCCGTCTGTCGCTTTGGGGAAGACTGTAGGACCTTTAGGAGATGGATGCTTGACAGAGGAAGTCCGTCTTCCTGGAGGTGAGCTTTGAAGTTTTATAGCTTGTCCCCTTAGACATCTTCCCGTTCCTGTCTCCCACCACGATGGATCCCATCCTCTTGGAAAAAGCCAAAATAATCTTTTTCTCTAAAGTTGTTTTTGTCCTTGTTTTTCATCTTAGTGAAGGAAAAGAAACATACTCGGATCCTGAGATTTTAATAGTATTATTATTTCAAATGTTTATGGTAATTAGTTACTAAACACTATGCGTATTATATCTTTTTTCTTTTTTGTTGTTTTGGTTCATTTGGTTGGTTGGTTGGTTGTTTGGTTGGTTTGGTTTGGTTTGTGTGTTTTGTTTTGTTGTGTTGTTTTGTTTTGTTTTGTTTTGTTTGTTTTGTTTTGTTTGATACAGGGTTTCTCCCTGTGGTCTTGGCTGTCCTGGAACTCACAATGTAGACCATGCCTGCCTGGAACCCAGAGATCCGCCTGCCTCAGCCTGTGGTGCATTATTTGTCTTTAACTAGTCCCTTCTCTACCTCCGTTGCATCTGCAAATTCAACCAGGACCAAAATTACTAAGAACAAAATAAGCATGTCTCTGTGGAGCACGTGCACACATGTACTCCCTAAACAGCACAGGGTGAGAACTATGGACCCGGTGGCACATGCTGCTGATATTCTGTGATCCAAAAACAAGTTGTTGTCCCTGGTTTTACTAGAACCTGAGTTGGTACATCCATAAGCCTGGCTCAGTCCCTCCCCCACCCTTCATTCACTGTCTGCCAGTTAAGTCACTGACACTGGAAAGCAGAAAAATCAACGTTGGCCACAATCGGAAAGACAAAGATACGGCTCCCACCCCACCCCCAAGTCCATCTTCCCCATCCTGGTACTGAGGAGGAAGAAGAGGGTCAGAGGGATGCAAAGCTAAGCAGATGCTGAGCAGACCCTGGTTGGCTTGGTATACATCACTGTCTCTGCTCTGGGTCCTCCTGCGAGGCTGTCTGAGAAATTGCCATTTTGGGAGGCAAGTTCTCCCTCTGGATGGCTTCTGCCAGCGTGAAATTCCTGGGAAAATTCCAATTCCTTCGGAACCATTGTTTTGAGTGGGAAGGACACAAGGATCTCTTTAAAATATCTTCCTTGGGTTGGCAGTAATCCCAGCAGAAGCAGGGGGATCTCTGTGAGTTTGAGGACAGTCTGGTCTATAGAGAGAGTTCCAGAACAGCCAGGACTGTACATACTTAGAGAGAGACCCTGTCTGGAAAAAGAAACGAAGCAAAACAAGACAAAACCAAAACTGACTATCTTTCCTACATGGGCAGACCCTGCACACTGTCTATGAAGGATCTGAACATCTTCAGAGTTTGGTATCCAGAGAAGGTAGGAGGAGGGCGATCCTCGATCCAACCCCCCAAGGATAGGTAGAGATGACTGTCCTGACAAAATCCTGCCAGGATTTGTCACGCCTCGATTTCATGGGAGTAAGTTAGCTGTTTAAAGTCAAACTTGAAGTCCTGACTTCAGAATTGTGTTTGTCAGTCTGGGTAACAGCTGGCACAAGTCACCAGCCTCCTGTACACATCCTATCTTCCAGAAATTACTGTATTTTATTTTGAAGGAATTGGTTCAAATGGACCAAAGTGGGGGGCAAGTGGAAACTTTTCCTACTTGTGAGCCAGGAACATTCTAGAATTGTCCTGCTGTCCAGCACCATCATTAAATTGTGAGAAATCTCAGTGCTTGATATATTTAAATTTCTTTGTGTGTCCGGTAAGTGGGAGAAAGAGGATATATCTGGGCTTGGATCGAGCAGTTGCTGGAACTTGTTATCAGGCACAAATGAGGAGGAAACCCGGGGAGATAACGATGAGGCTCATAGAAACAAAGCTGGCATTTCAAAGAAGCCTACTCGTTTATTTAACCAAGCACAGTTATTCAACCCGGTAAAGGCGGAAACCCAAGAAAAACTTTCCAGGTTCCTCTCCAAACTTTATCTCAAATGTTCTATTTTCAGAAACCCATGAAGAGCAAAGAAGAGAATTGGAATTTTTTTTTTCTCGGTGAAAATATTTTCTCTGATAACACGGACAGTCTCCTTTTTTGCCCTATCTTGGAAATAATGAAGAAAAAAAAAAAAAGGCAACTTTGTTAGGTTTCTGGTGAATCGAAAATAAACTCACGCTCAAATCCTCTGGGACTGTCCTCCCCACCCCTTGGTGGTAGACATAATGATCATAGAGGGACAACTGCGGGAGTTGAAGCCTGCACCTTTGGAGAGTAGCCGTTATTTCCCATCATAGTCTGCAGAAGAGACCTTAGTCATTGTCTTGATTTAGGAACTTGGTTATTTGGAGACAGCATCTCGTATATCCCAGGCTAGCCCCCAGTTCAGTGTGATCGAGGATGACCTCGAACTTCTGATCCTCTTGCCCCTCTCTCTCCTGAGTGGTGGGATTACCGACCTTCAGGCTTTTGCCACCCACCACAGCCTGTTTATCCAGTGCTGAGGATCAGACCCTGGGCTTTGTGTCTGTTAGGTAAGCACTCTGAGTATAACTCCCAGCCCCACCTCAGCAGTTTCTGACTAGAATTTTTTTTTTAAGGAAACTAGATAGCAGTGTAAGCCTATGTCGTTCCCGGAAGAAGCCTAGGTATTGTTTAATGAAACCTATGTTTGTAGTGTGTGTGTGTGTGTGTGTGTGTGTGTGTGTGAGAGAGAGAGAGAGAGAGAGAGAGAGAGAGAGAGAGAGAGAGAATGTAACCTCACCCCTCCCACCCATCCCCATCCCCTGCAGGCTGCATACAGTCTAAACTAGAAAGCACTAATTTCATATACTTCATTGATAAGGAGAGTCTAGCTACTTAAAAAAAATACCCAATGATACCGAGTAGAGAACCTGGACTTGGTTCCTAGCACCCGATTGGCAGCTCACAGTTCCAGTAACTCCAGTCCCAGGGCATCCAATAGCCTCTTCCGGCTCCTAGGACACTAGGCACACATGTCTTCGAAATACACATACACATAAATTAAAAATTAAACACACAGCCGGGCGGTGGTGGCGCACGCCTTTAATCCCAGCACTTGGGAGGTGGAGGCAGGCAGATTTCTGAGTTCGAGGCCAGCCTGGTCTACTGAGTGATTTCCAGGACAGCCGGAGCTACACAGAGAAACCCTGTCTCAAAAAACCAAAAAAAAAAAAAAAAAAAAAAAAAAATTAAACACACACACACATGTCCTAACAATGGAGACAAGTTAACTAAGTTGAACGAAGGCCATAGGAGCAGCCAATTGGCCACTGGAGCAGATTTGAGCGCACAGGATTGAAGGGCGGGGTTAAGCAGACTGCTAGATGAAGGGGGAGTGGCAGAAGGATGGGTGGCTGCTCTTGGGACCTCTCAGCTTTCCTCACACTTGGTCACACAGAGGATTCTGTGATCCTGGTGGGGGTCGCTGTGTTGGTCCTGTGTCAGGAAGTCTGGGTGGGGCCCAAGATTCTACATTTCTCATGTGTTTCCAGGCATTGATAACGTTTCATCCAATCCAAGAACCACACTGGAATAGCTAGCTGTACACCAGGAGCTACGCCCATTTCTACCAGACTTCTCTATGTGGAGGAGTTAATGGGAGATGGGCGGAGACAAAGTCTAATTGCTCCCCCTTCTGCTAATAAATAATCATGTTTTATGCACAAATATGAACCACAGATAATATTTAAACAGACATGTTTGAGGCCTGTCTTCAGACTAAGTACTGGAGTTTTGACTTTCACTAGCCAGAGATTAATGGGTGTGTCTACCCAGCAGCTCGGCAGTCATTGATTGTAAATGTGCAGACCAGATCTCTGGGATGACGAGAGGCATGTCTCAGTTTGTGTAATCAATATTAATGAGCATGAAAGAGAAAAAAGTCTTCTCAGAAATGTACTTGCTCAAAGGTTAAGAGCTGTATTGTCAGGAAGGTGTCTTTACTTGTCCAGCATAGTTATTTAATCTAAACTCAAAAACATCGTGAGCAGCTTGACAGAGTAAAATAAATTGAATTCCCTCCTGGAATTCACACTCTCCAGGCACGTGTTAATATCAACTCTTTTCCTTGTAATCTAAGTTATGTAAGAGTATGTATCACAATCAAAATAAGGAAGCTCCCTTTGCTTCTTTAGGACAGGCAGGCACCACAGTAACCTTTGAAGTATTGAAACTCAGAGCAGTAGTAGGAAGCGCTGCCGCTGAAGTCTTTTTGTTGAATGCTTTCAAGTCTGAGAGACAAAACCCAATTCAAAAAAAAAAAGATTCTCTCCTGGTAAAGATTCCCAGGAGTTCAAGATCTACAGTGTTTACAGGATAGGTTGTGGCAACAGTTCATTTTTATTGGAAGACTTGGTAAGAAGGTCTATTCTAAACCTAAAATCTAGGTTTAGATTGGTCCATAATTAGGTGCCTACAAGTAAGAACCAGGTCTGTTTTCTTCTGAAATGCACATTCTTTGTTTGTTTTGTTTTTGTTTTTGTTTTTTCGAGACAGGGTTTCTCTGTGTAGTCCTGGCTGTCCTGGAACTCACTCTGTAGACCAGGCTGGCCTCGAACTCAGAAATCCGCCTGCCTCTGCCTCCCAAGTGCTGGGATTAAAGGCGTGCGCCACCACGCCCGGCCTGAAATGCACATTCTTAATGTTTGGTTTGGTTTGGTTTGGTTTGGTTTGGTTTGGTTTGGTTTGGTTTGGTTTGTTTGGTTTGGTTTGGTTTGGTTTGGTTTGGTTTGGTTTGGTTTTTCGAGACAGGGTTTCTCTGTGTAGCTCTGGCTGTCCTGGAACTCACTTTGGAGACCAGGCTGGCCTCGAACTCAGAGATCCACCTGCCTCTGCCTCCCAAGTGCTGGGATTAAAGGCGTGTGCCACCACCGCCCGGCTTTCTCAATGTTTTTTTTTTAAAGATAAGATGGGTTGGTTTTAAGTGTTCAATCCTTCTGAATGCCTTTCAAAGTTTGCCTCTGTGTTGCTCAAGTGGGACAGCGTTGCTTCCCCAGACGACGGGAGGCAATGTGCGCAAGACATTTTCTGGTTGTCACATCTGAGAGGAGATTGCTATCGCTGTTCCAGGGAGACAACCCATTGTCTGGAGAAACACATCGGCCTGGGGAAGAACGGGCGAGAGATGTGGAAACCGAGTGACGGGCTGAGCTCGTGGTTCTTACTGCAATGCTATCCTTGTTGCAGGAGTCCCTGGCGCCATGCCGAATGCATCCTGGACCGGTAACCTCAGAGCTGTGAAGTGGCTGGATATGGAGGCAAAGCACGGAGGCTGCCACGGTGAGATCCCCCGCTCTGGGGCCATAACTGCCTGTGGCTGCTGACCCGAGGACAACCGTAAACTCAATGGGCAAGGTTCTCGCGCAGAGAAAATGGCGTACGCAGCCTGCTGCTTGTTAGAGAAGCCTGAAGCTTCAGTGTGAAGTCTCTCCTGAAGACGAGTTTTCATATCTTAGACATTCTTAGCCTTATACCTTACCAAGGAGAGAGAGGGAGAGAGAGAGAGAGAGAGAGAGAGAGAGAGAGAGAGAGAAGCTTTCAACTTAAAATGAACTTTGTTCTTGCTAGTTTCCGTTCTCTCATGCCCCTTCCCGACCTTTCCTTCTGGGAATGCAGAGGCTGGGACAGGTGTTGTCACATTCTTGTGACAAAGCAGGCTCACCTCCTGCCCCCTGCAGAATTCTCTTCCCTCCCTCCACACACAGGCCAGGAGTGAGCTGAAGAACAGCAGGGGTTTGTGGCCACTCTGGCACACAGTAGGTGACATCAAGGAGAAGGGATTTTTTTTTCTTTCCCTGAACTGACAAGAACTAGAAACCCCAAGTCACTGGTCACCTTTTGTGGCAGGGAGGGGGTGGAATGAGAGGGGGTCTCGTGTGGCTCAGTGTCGCCTAGAACTTGCTGGGTAGCCAAGGAAGTCCTTGAAATATGGGTTCTGACATTTCTGTCTCCTAAGTGCCAGACTGCAGAAATGTGCCCCATGTTCTGCTAGTTAGTGTCTTTTTTTTTTCTCTCTTTGTGTATGTGTGTGTGTGTGGGGGGGGGTTGCGGGGTTGAGACAGTTTCTCTGTATAGACCTGGCTGTCCTGGAACTCACTCTGTAGACCAGGCTGGCCTCAAAACTCAGAAATCCGCCTGCCTCTGCCTCCCAAGTGCTGGGATTAAAGGCGTGTGCCACCACCGCCCGGCCGGTCAGTGTCATTTTTATACACCTTTATAAAGGAATTCCATCAGGTCTGGATACCGTCCACTCTGAGCACAACCTAGCACATAGTCAGCATGTGTACCCATCTGTCTGTGCTGTCCCAACCAAGACGCACAGGTTGGACAGCTTATAGAACGGAAATCTCCTTGTTTTTCTCAAGACTGGAAACGCAAGATCAAGCATCACGGACCTGGCTCCTTTTTGGCCTCTCTCCTCTGTGGCTTTTAAGTGATGTCTTCTCCCTATGCCCTCATGAGTCTTGTTAGAGTATCCTAATTTCCTCTCTCACAAGATCCCAGTCACACTTAGGCAGTAGCGGCACACACCATTGATCCTTTGGGGCACAGACAGGTGGATCTCTGTGAGTTCAATGCTAGCGTGGTCTACATAGTCAGTTCCAGGACAGCCAGAGATACATAGTGAGACCTTGTCTCAACAATGACGATGACGATGACAAACCCCCAAGCCCAGTCAGGTTTCCAGTATCTATACATCATCTTCACAGCATCCTCAAGCCAGCATCCATAAGCTGCCCCTCCCCCCAGCATCCGTATGTCCCCTCTAATCAGTCTCATCACTACCTTCCCCCATCAGAGAAGCTACTACGTCACCAGTACCTCCAGGCTCTTCTCTCTGCCTTTCCCTATGCCCAGGCCATCCTCAGTTGAGAAGATGTAAACTGGTCAGCCTTGCATCTCCGTAGAGACCTTTATTGATCTCACAGTAGGTACCAAGCTAACAGTACAGGACCTGGGCCACCCAAACCCTCGGACTAATATTTCATCTTTCTTCTTTAAATACCTGCTTTGCCAGTGAATACCCGAAAGCGACACACAGTTATGGGTATATAAAAATGATCCTCCAAACTAATATGCAGAGAGAAGATAGAGGCGAAATCCAGAGGAGTAGGATGTTGCATGTCCCCATAGTCATGACTCAGTAACACAACATAGAAGAGACTCTGGAAGGACACGTATATACTCACCCTCTTCCACTCTCAGACTCTTGGTGCACCACAAGGAATCATGATTTCCCCAGGAGGGGAAAATGGCTAAAGCCTAGTGCCAGCCCGTGGGAGAATTTACCTCTCTAACAGAGGTAAATTCACACAGTCCTGATGGCTTGCCTGACCAACATGAGACTTTGCTGGAGAGACTGGAGCCCTAACAAAGATGGGTCAGTCCAGGGTGGGACCACACCTTGACTGGGTGGGACTGTTTCATACCTCTGGTCACCTCTGTGGTCTTGGGGCGAGTCACCGGATCTATTTGTCCCTCTTCTCAGTGTGGTCCCATTTAATAGATTTCCCTTTTCTGCTTCTCCTCTTTCTGTGTTTGCCTTACTAAATAAAGATGGGTTGTTGAGCCTGGCTTGCTGGGGTGGGGCCTTGGCTCTGACCTTTAATGACCCTTAGTAACCCAGCCGCAGAGCTCTGGGGACCGATCCAGCTTTCCATCATTCGGGCTCCAACTCATCCTCAGCAGAATCTCTATTCAAACAGGCATTTCCCCTTCTACAGTGTTTCCAGAGTCATTGCCCGCAGCGTTTCCACTACCAAGGCTGAACCTGTCCTCCTCTCAGCTTTCCCCGCCCCTTCACCCAGCAATTACTAACACAGCGCTGAGATATTTATCAGCCATTGTCCCAGAGGCAGAGGATGCAGAGCCGGCAAAATGGTCTAAAATCCCTGCTTTTCTGCATGGTGTGGTCCAGCCGAAGAGCAGCAAGGCATTGCCTAGAAAGATGGACAAGAAATAGTATCTCCTTCCCTTTCATATATGTATAAAATAATGTAAGCAGATAACTATCACATATATCATGAAATATTTATGACTCATTTATAGTTTACACATTTGAATATTTATGAAACAAAAATTAATGCATAAATGAAACTACCTTTGTAAAGGTTATCTATAATTTAATTGTGTAATATTTATATTATGTATCTATGTGATACCTATATCCACGCATGCGTTTCTGTGTGTTTACACATGTGTATGAACACTCATCAATTAGTAATAAATACCAAAGCACAAATGACTGAGGGAAAGGCGGTTGGGTAGGCTGTATTAGTCAGGGTTCTCTAGAGTCACAGAGCTTATGGAATGTCTCTCTAGAGTGAGGGAATTTGTTGTGATGACTTACAGTCTGGAGTCCAACAATGGGCAGCTGTAAATGGGAAGTCCAAGAATCTAGTCGTTGCTCAGTCCCACGAGGCTAGCTGCTTCAGCTGGTCTTCTGTAGAAGTGGGTTCCAACAGATGTGCGGGCAAGTCAGTGCAAGCAGGCGAAGAAGAGTCAGTCTTCCTTCTTCCAACATCCTTATGTAGGCATTCAGCAGAAGGTGTGGCCCAGGTTAAAGGTGTGTGCCACCATGCCTGGATCTGGGACTGGTTTTGTCCTAGGCTGACCTTAAACTCAGAGAGCTCCTTGCCTCAGTCTCCCGGGATTAAAGGTGTTACACTCCCTTGCCTGGACCTAAGCTTTTCATGGCCACTATGCCTTACGATCTCCGTGCCAAGATCCAGGTCAGAAACTTGTGTCTTCTAGCCTCAAGAGCTGAATCAGAGGTTTGCTTGCCAATTCTGGATTGTAGTTCATTCCAGATATAGTCAAGTTGACAACCAGGAATAGCCATTACATAGGCCTTTCTGAGAACTTGACCTCAAAAGAGGTGTCGACCGGGGGCTGGACTGTGTGTCTCTGGGAGAGAATAGGGTTACAGGGGGAGTGGGAGCTTCTGGAGACTGTGAGGGAGAGCCAGTCTGCTGTGCTTGGGACTGGCAGGGGAGGTAATGTATCTGAAGGGGTTGATCCAGGGTTAAAGTAGGGAGAAGAGTCCAGAAGAGCAGAGTGACCGGGGCAGGGAGTCATAAATACCAGTGGTAGACATTCTAAGCAGAGGAGACCCTCTCCTTCCATGTATTTACAGAATCTCCCCAGCTCCCGCATCACAAGAAGAGCCTCCCTTGAGAACAGTCCACACAGTAAGATAGAAAAGCAGCTTGGGCCAAGATGGTGGCTTCAAACTATGGAGGGAAATGATTTGGAGAGGAGCAGTTGTGAAGGGACGAGATTAAGACCTGTGCTATTGCCGGGCAGTGGTGGTACACGCCTTTAATCCCAGCACTTGGGAGGCAGAGGCAGGTGGATTTCTGAGTTCGAGGCCAGCCTGGTCTACAAAGTGAGTTCCAGGACAGCCAGGGCTACACAGAGAAACCCTGTCTCAGGGTGGGGGAAAAAAGACCTCTGCTATCCTGACACAGCGGTGAACATATGTTATCCCAGCATTCGGGAGACAGACAATAGGATTGCTAATTCAAGACCAACCTAAGCTACATGCAGAAGCTCTGTCTCAGAGTCCAGTGCTGGCATGCTTCCTTAGTGAGACTTAGTATGTAACATGCCCAAGGGTGAAGGAGACACACTCCCTCAGAGCTCGGAGAAGAGAGAACACAACCCAGAAGAGCGTTTTTCATCCCTGTGCTTCTAGAGGGTACCTGGAACTCTCCTTTGCGCATGCGTGAACTTCTTTGCGTCACTGTTTTCTTCCGCTCTTCCTTGCCCATCTTAATCAAGTGCCTTTGAGCCATTTGTCCGTAAACAGACAAATTTTGTCTTAACTGGCCTTTGCTCCCGGTGGACTAGGGTAGCCCAATCTTGTTTCATTGACGTCTCATCACACCTGATTCGGTTTCCGCTGTCTCTAGTCCACCACCCCACGACTTGTAAAGACAGGTACGCTCTAACTGTGTCTCTGCTCTTTCCCGGACAGGTCACTACGTACATGACATTTGCATCTATGGAAACGGGGACTTGCAGTGGCTAATTAATTCGCAAAGCCTGTTTGCTAACAAGTTTGAACTCAACAGATACCCCCTTACTGTGGAATGCCTGGAACTGAGGCTTCGCGAAAGAACGCTCAACCAGAGCGAGATTGCCATCCAGCCCAGCTGGTATTTCTGATCGGCAGCAGCTCTGGCCTGGACGGAAATCGAAGACATAAAGTCGAACCTTCTTTTCTAAGAGACTCTTGCCTTGGCCATGCTGAAGGCTTTTTAAAACGATGGTTTCAGGAAACCGGCAGGACCTGGCAATGTCCACTGAGCACTGTGATACATTTGACATTTGACAGGATGGCCATTTCTTTTGAATGTCTTTTCTTTTCTCACCAATACCCACCACCACCTTCCTTCTCCTCTTTGCTCTTTTTTTTTTTTTAAAGATAGGTAGGGTCTTGCTATAGATCCCTGGCAAGCCTGCTTCTTGTCAGGTAGTCCAGGATAGCCTTGAACTCTAATCAGTCCTCCCACCTTGGCCCCCTAAGGGCGGCTAATACAAGGGTGGACAGCCACGCCTGGCTCTGACGTCTGGTAGTCACTCGACGCTCCTCTGCATCTCCGTTTGCTAGGTGGTTGATGACAAATTCAAACGCAAAAGATCTCTGTGCCAGATACTCATATTAGTATACCCTGTTAGAAAGGAGAATGGTGGCTAATCCTGTCTGAGAAAAATCAAAACTTATTTGAGAAGGAAGCTCTTTCCATATTCCCAGCAACTGCATTCTCAGGCACACAAAGGCACAGAGACAGCTTTCTAAAGAGCTGAGGAACTATCTACAGTTCCATGTCAGAGCGGTTGACTGACATTTGGGCGGAGTTAGGCTCCATCTCCCGCATCACGGCACAGGTCTTACGAACACGGACGTTCTCAGTTTACTTGTGTCTGAAGCTCTGTCGACAGTACAAAGCCATTAACGAGCGACCAACAGCATGTGTCCATAAGACAGGAGGTGGCTGCAGGAAGAGGACCTCAGGGACGCCGGACATTTCCGTGTTCTATTCCAGAATGTTCTCTTTTTCCCCAGAGAACGCTGGAACATCCTCACAGGAATGAAGGAATTCTTTCTTTCCCACAGGAAAGGTGCTACTGTGTAGGTCTGGGACCTGTGAATGACTCGCTTCTGGGGTTTCATTTCTATATGTGAGATGGGGACCTGGTTCTGTTGTGCACATCTTTAACCATATCAGGACAGCCTTCGGGTAGCTTGCAATGACTGATGCTGACCGGAGCACCTGGATCCCTAAGAGGTTTTCATGACAGGCAGACCTCTGTGTCAATATTCCTTGTTCCCTCATTCATTCATTCATCCATCCATCCATCCATCCATCCATCCATCCATCCATTCTTCAGCCTGCATTCAGCAAACGCCTCTTGATTGTCTGTGATCCTGCAGATTCATGCTGAGAGACATGAGGGAGGCAAGACAGATTCTTTCTCTACTGTAAAACTCTGGAAAGTAGTTGTCAGTCTTTGAAACCCTGCTATAGAGCCTTACAAAATGGCTCCGCTTTGCACGTACCCTGGCCTGGCTATATTACATCAGGCCATAGAGATCAGCAATGTATTAATTAATAGATTAATCCAGAGACAAACAAGGAGGAAGGAGGAAACAAAAGCTAAAGCCTCTGGTGCCCCCACCCAGTTCCTTCTTTTCTCGTTTTAGTCAAAGGTCACACAAACACGCGCGCCTCTCTCTCGGGTTGCAAGAGTGCCTGCGTCTTCCAGATGATGTAGCAAAAGCCTTAGGATGGTCCATGATCATCAGGAAGCAAATTCTAAGAATTCGGGTTGTCTTTCTGATTCTCTCATTTCTTAAGAATGCAGAAAGAAAAGAAAATAAAGCCATGCTCAATATCTCCAGAGAAGGTGGAGGTTAAGAATGGTCTCAGTGTTATTCATGAGAAAAAGTTCAGAAAAAAAACATGAGGTCAGGACTCAGTAGGTGGAGGTGCTTGCCGCCAAGCCTGATGACCTGAGTTCAATTCCTGGGTCCCACATGATGGAGGAAGAGAGTCCACAGCCAAGAGGAACTCTCCAACCTCCACACACAGGACTGGGTACTATCTCCCCATATACATACACACACATGAATAGCTGTAGTTTTTTAAATGTGATTTTCTTTACTAGTGCTTTTGCATTTAGAAATATTTATTTATTCTAATGAGGAAAAAAGCCCACTTGCTTTAAAAGATATCACTTACCACAATTTCATTCTTGTGCTGTAATTGTACCTACTGAATGTTACTCATCTTTAAAGGGAATCTCTTCATGTAAAACTTTCTTGTCTCTTCTACTGAAAAATAAAATGGGGTTGTGTACCGGGTTATAAAGGGTTGAGAGGGAGGAGGCACTTGGTCAAAGCGAAGTCTGAAACCAGTCTCTTTTCGATTTGTTATTTGGATGAGAGCGCCTGAAGACTGACGTTTTACACTGGCTCGAGATCTCATGGAAAATGAGACATTCTTTTTCTGGAGAAGTTTACATGCCCACTGTTGGTCACCTCTTTACTGCAAATACTCTTGGGAAGAGAGCAGTATTTGCACTAGTGATCGATCAGGGATTGTACCTGTATCTACTGTGTCCGTGTTGGTTTCTCGAATGTCTTCTGTTTTTGTTTCCTTGGAAATAAATTAATATATTGTTTTCCACCTTCAGGAATAGTGGATATTTATTTGACACCTGGTTAATATGCACTGGTTCCCCCCCCAGCTCTTAAAAGGACAAAAGAAATGCATTTATACGTGTGTAGCTGTCTAAAATCATCTCTCCGCAAATAAACATAATTGACCTTTCCACTTGTGGGCTAAGGGGAGATCAATTGAGTATAATGAGATGAAATAGAAAATTGAATTGGTAATTGGTTTTGGTTTTATATATACATTTGTGTGTGTATGCACAAGGGAGCGTGTGTGTGTGTGTGTGTGTGTGTGTGTGTGTGTGTGTTGTGTGTATTAGGTAAACTGCCTTTCATGGAGCTTTGAGCTTGCTATTTGGGCTGGATGGGCCGGCTGATGAATCCCCAGGAACCACCCATCTCTACTTCCCCTTAGCACTGGGGTTATGGGCATGCGCCCCTCCCTTCACCAGCTCTTACATGGATGCTGGGAATCCAAACTCAGGAAATCATGTTTGCAGAACAGGTATTTTACGAGGCACAAGTTAATATAGAATTTCCTACTGTGTTAGTCTGTCAGTCACTCTGATCAAAAGCTTAGGGGAAACAGCTGAATGGCAGAAAGGTTTGTTTAAGGTCACAGTCTTTGGAGGGGTCATAGCATGGTGGGGAAAGCATGACAGCATCTGGGAGACAGGAGAGGGGATCAGGAGGGAGCCAGAGCAAGCTACAGATCCTAACAACACACTCCCAGCAATCTCCTTCATCAAGGAGTTCTCCCCTTCTACGCATGAAGCTGTGCATCAGTTGTGCACCTGGCTTCCTGCAAAGGCAACTGCTTCCTGCCTGCTAGGCACTGAGCTGGAGACAGACAAAATCCTGCTTCATAGAACCCATCACCTGTGAGTTAGCAATTCTTCAGGAGCAGTTTGCATCTGGTTGCCTAGCAACGGGATGTGAATGATACCAAGTCATCTACCTTTGATATCTGTCACATGTCAAATGTGTCACCATTAAATTTTTCAAAATGGCAGGTCCTTTCTATTCTAGATGGAGAGGAGAGAGAGAGAGAGAGAAAGAGAGAGAGAAAGAGAGAGAGAAAGAGAGAGAAGAGAGAAGAGAAACTGAAATAGGTCAGTGAGGAGGCTTTGACACTGCTACAAAGCCACAAGAACAGTATGGTGGTCTAAGAGTCACATCTTTGGGGGGAGGGCTACATTAGATGACACTGTCAGGTAGGCCTGCCTGATGGGATACTTTGCACCGCACGTGGGCTATCTTCAGGTGAACACAGAGACAAGCTGGACATTGGGTTTGCTTTCATCATTTTAGTTTCTAGTCCTGGTAAAATTCCTGTCAGCCACAGACTTCTTAACAGCTGGCTCCAGAGGTTGGGCAGGGAAGACCCAAGATGAGACTGGAACACACTGTTACAATGCGTGGCACAAGAATCCTAAAGGGTGACAATCGTGTCACGAGTTCAGGGGTCGCCTTGGACACATGCATATATGTAAATGCATGTATAAAATATATACATTAATAAAATGTGTAAGAGGCCAGTATTGGTTTGAAGGGAGTTCCTACTCTTGGCTCTAACGGTCACCTGACAAATCTATCATGGTTCTCACCCAGGGCTCAGCACACTGATTCCATGATGGGTGAGAGAGTAAATATCTGGGGCTTTATCAGTCGCCTGGTTTCTGTCGCGATTATTCACTTGTGCTGTGAATACGTGGATGATGTATAAGCACGGGCTATGTGCTAATAAAGCTATCTCTATGCTGCAGACTGTGAGGTCCTGATCCACACAACCCCTCTCTAGTGCATATCAGACCCAAAGATGGTGAAGGAGCATCCTCTTGGGTGTGGCTTGCCTCCTGATGAGAATAATTGAGTGCCCAACCCAATCCCCACAATCCCCAGCCTGAAGGGCAGAGTGAGAAGCCAGTGCGTGCAGAAGGAAGACCGGCATTTCTACCTTGGCTAAGTCTCTGTCTAAGGCATGAATAGACAGGCATGCACTTTATCCAAAGGAGCGAGGAGAGCTAAAGGGTAAGGAAGGTTATGGAGTCTGCTCAGGCTGTTGTTGGGGAATCTCCCAGGGAGAAAAGGTGGGAGGTCCCAAACAACACATCTGGGCACTGAGACTGCAGAACGGGGGAAGCTTTAGCATTTCCGGTCTCTCACGCTGAAGCTGTTGGGACACTAAGTACGTGTTGTGACATCTCCCCAGTCTGAGAGCTACTTACGGGGCACTTTTAGCTCTACATGCAGAGTCAATGAAATCTACACAGCAGGCCAGGCGCAGAGGGAGGGGCACGCTGCCAGTAAGGTGGCTGTGAATTCAAAGCCTGACTAGGCTAGAGAGTAAGACCCTGTCAAAAAAATAAATAAATAAATAAAGCAAAAGAGAAAGAGGGTGAAACAGAGAGGTTTATTCAAACAGAGTCGGGCAAGGGAGGTGACAAGCCCTTCAGCAGGACAGCACGGTCCCCTCTGTGACTACTATCATTGAGCCGGCATTCTCTCTGGAGCTACTTTCTGGGACGGCCACACACTTTGCCCAAGGCGAGCAGTACCCCTTCAGCCTCATCTGAGTGCCCACCCAGGGACACTTGCCAGAAGTCACCTGCAGGGCATTTACCGAAACTCACTGCGAATCCACCTTCCCACCTCCTGATGAATTTAGCTGAGAAGAAGGTCAGCTCTAAGTAAGCTACCAGACTCAAGAAAGCCAATGTCTACCATGACCAGGAAGGAGTCCACTTCCTCTTGCAGGAACTCTTTTCTGACTTTGCTGATGAAACACCATGTGAGGTAACAAAGGAGAAGTATTTCAAGGGCCTAGCTTATATTCACATTAGAACTAAAAGGGAAGAAACTCCCCTGCACTGCCCCCCACCCATCCCTCTACCTCTCCACCCCTACCCACTGACCCCTGTGCTCTTATATTTCCGTTTCTGTCTGCATTCCTGGCAGCGGTCCCCAGAACACTACCATGCTGTCTCCACCCCACCATGTCCTCTAAGTGAAAACATTTTCCCCCAAACTGGAAGATTGGTTGTCCTACAGTCAACAGATAACCCCTCATTGGGCCGCAATCCCTTCCATGCTGAAACATCCTTGGAGGGAGGAAAGATGCTCCCGGGACTCGGAAGGCTGTAGAAAATTTGCATGCTCTGGTGTGGTGAGTAAGAAGACTCAGATCTCTCTCCATGTTCATAGGGGCAGCAGGCAATTGCTGAGGGAAAAGGCACTCTGTGGTGAGGCTGCCTGCAGGTTGGGCAGGCAGTTCCAGGGCTTGCAGTTCTTAAGTTGTAACTGCCTTTAGATGCCAACCCCACATGTTTCTGCAAATAACCTGAATGCATTCATTGGCTCACCAGGCCAGAAACGTGATATGGTTTCTTTTGCGTGTCGTCAATACCCTGTTTGGGGTGAGTACATGTTAGTTCATGTCTGCCCAGGACTCATGCAATAGTCTGACCACACACAACCACAACTCAGTGGAATGTTCTGTGACCTCGCCAAACAAATCTAAAGTTCGTTTCCTATAACTAATATATAGAAAGCAACAGTGAGAAAGGAGAGAGATTAGAAATGGTTGCCCTGTGGACAGAAATACACACAAACAAATAGAAAGCATATAAAACTACTAAATTCTCACCTATATAATCTATCAGAAGGCTGTAAGCTATCTCTTTGAAGTTCTTCCACAAAGCATTTGTGTTCCCCTTGCCTTCAGGCTGGCCTCAGTCGACTACATTTCTTTCCCTGGTGGGGTGACTGGAGTCTTCTCTGTAGGGTATGACTATAGTTTTGTCTCCTTTGGGACACTGTAGTTTTCAGTTAACCTTTGTGAGTGCCCCGTGGAAGTTCTAAGAGGAACCCTACCTGAGTTCCAGTGTTTGTTTGGCTCCCCTCTCCCAGTGGGTGTATTATCCCCTTCTTGAAGAATTGGATCAGTCACTTTCACAAGCAGTTTTGGCTAAGTGGCCTTAGCAACTCAGAATAACCAAGCAGCGACCTTGTCTTTGGAAGCCAGGCATCTATTGTTGTGTGTCTGATGACCACACTGAAGAACCAGCCTGCCTCCATCTTGGGCTTAAGAGTCATCTTATAGTAAAGACAAACTAGGTGCATTCCTATTTACGGTTAAATCTCTGTGTCTCAAGGATTGGGCTCTACCCCACCTGTAACCTTAACTACAAATGGTTCTGTTCCAGGAAGAGCAATCACATCTTTGTCTCAAAAAGTTTATAACCACCTTGTAACACTACCTTTCTTTCAAAAGGTTTATATGACCACTAGTGACTTTCGTTGTTTTGACAAAGACTGCCTTGTTATACCCACTCTGCGACCATTTCTTTGTTTTAAGAGGTTGTTAGGACTAACTTGTTTGTACTGCTCCTTTGACCCCACCCGTTCTGCCCACCAAATCCCCCATTTGGAAAGACCCTAGTCCTGAGCTATAAAAGCCTGGTCTTCCTCACATCCAATGTGGATCTCTCAAACCCCAACTTATGGGGAGGCTACCCATGCACACAAATTAAAAAAAATTAAAAACTCGCTTTAATTAATTGCTTGCTTTAATTAATCTGGCCATGATGATTAGGGTCAGTCTTTTTCCTCCCATCTTTGTGACTAACACACACCTCCCCTGCTGAACCCCAAGGTCTACTGACCAGCTAAATGCCAGGGTGAAAGTCCTGAGGGTGAATTATTAATTGCAATAATGGGGCCATTCCCATTTCAGGTTTTGATTCTCTGGCCCATGTGTATGGATTCAGAGAACACAGTAGACAGTCTTCCACATCCCAAAAGATCAGTGAAGAGTGCTCCTCCAACAGGCAATAACTTCGGGCAAAATGTTGAGCAGCCGTGATGATTAATCTCATTTGTCAACTTGGTGAGATCTATGATTACCTGGGAGATGGGTCTCTGGACATGTCCTGAAGGATTATCTTGATTAGGCTGAATTAGGAAGACTTCCACCTTCCCTGTGTGCCATATCCTGGACTGTACAGAAAAGGGAGAGTGGGCTGGTCATACACACTCATTGGTCTCTTCTCTCTCACTGCAGATGCAGTGTGACCGTCTGCCTCAGCCTCTGCCATGCCTTTCCTGCCATGATTGACTGCACCTTTCCTACCATGGTTCACTCTACCCTTGCTTTCTTACACTGTTCCTGAGGAGACATGAAGATGGGCCTACAGACCGCAGATAGGGAACTGATCGCAGTCCAAAGTAGTAATACCACCAAAGTTCAACTTGGTAAGCCAATGAGTTTATTGGGGTTAGTGTGAGTGACAGGTTGCTTATGGGGTAGGGCTACATTACTTATAGCAGCAGCAAAAGCTGCAAGCCTGAAAGCCCACTCAAGGGAGAGTGACCACCCACAAAACTCCAGACTTCTAGAATGCTCTCTGCACCTTGCAGGCAGCTTGACAAGTGGGGGAAAGTCTCCTCTCCTCAGTTGTCTTTACATGTGATGACCATGAGGAGAGAGGGATCTTGTGAGCTTGCTTACAACGACTTCCTGAGTGTTGTGTTTCATAAAAAGGTAAGGAGAGGAGGAATATGTTTTGGTGGATTTTAGTCAGGTGTGGGAGAAGGGGGTGCCTCTTCGGGCCCATGCGGAGGCATCCTTCCCCATGAGGGACCAGCCACGCTATGGTGTAGTTTAGAATAGAGTTTATTCAAAGCATGGGGAAGGGAGCTGAGAGGGTAATAGAGACAGAGAAAGACAGAAAAAGAGGCCAGCCATGAGCATGTAGAGAGAGGGGGAGGGGAATACGGAGAGAGGGGGAAGGGATGAGAGGACAGAGTGGGAGCAAGAAGGCAAGAGAGAGGAGAGAGGGTGAGCACCCCCGTTTATAGTGAGTCAGGCACACCTGGCTGTTACCAGGTCACTCTGGGGCAGAGCTTAAACAAAATGCTAACACTGAGACCTGTGAGCTGTTTCCTTCCTGAGTCTGAAAGTGCCTCCCTCAAGGGTGAGAGACATCAATTCAGAGGAAACTGCTATGTAAGGACCCTTAGACTGTGGGCCGTATGTATTAAACCCTTTCTTAAGCCATTGTCATCAGAGGAGCTTATCACAGCTACTGAGAAAGGACCTAGGGCTGTGCTGTGGGGAATTCACTGGGGCCTCTGGATAGGTTCATTATGTAGTCACCCCTGAAGATTGATAGCAACAGGGTCTTGTTACCTGGTGGGCACTAGACAGCTCCGGTGGTATCCTCTAGCAATGCCAGCAGAGCAGACACACCAAGGAACTGACCACGAGTCCAGCTTCTCCATCTGCTTTCCATCATTGGCCATGTGTTTGTTCCGGTGTAGCCTACTTTAATATAGAATACAGGGAACGCTCACAACCCTGTCTATCAGTCCACTTCACAGTTGTCTGGACAGTATACTCTACTCCTCCCCTTACACCTGAAAACAAAAATGGATTAAAGCAGATGTAGGATGTTACGTAATTTCGCTCTCAAAATACTTGACTGTGTGTCTGACAGGAAGAAAAAACTGGGGCAGTTTTCACCCAACCTAATGCCGTCATCACTTGGCTAAGATGAATTCCTTTAATTAATTAAATTCCCACTTCAAAGTTCTCTAAATACTAAAAGTATACAGAGTCGGGGCTAGAGAGACGGACGGCTCATCAATTCAGAAATTCCACTGGCTGTTCTTCCAGAGGACCCGGGTTCAATTTCCAGCAGCCCAGAAGTGTCTGTAATTCCAGGATCTGTTACTCTCGCCCAGACATACATGCAGCCAAAGCACTAATCAATTCTTAATCAATGTGCAATTTTAAAAAAATTGTTTAAAAAATGCATAGAGTTGATTCAAGGAAGCAAGAATCTACAGGAACAAGTTTCCTTTGAATTTGTTCATAATCTCTTTGAAATTCACTTTCTTTACCTTGCATTGGGGACTATCCCAAATTCAAGTGTTGACTATTGTGTTCTTATTTTATGTTTTAAGTTGCTACTCTGCTGCTTCCTGCAGAGAGAACTGGACAGCAAATCGTGGTTGTGTTAAAGTTTGATTGGCAGGGAGGGCAAGGGACTCTTGGAATCAGGCTGAGTTACTCCACACGCATGCCAATCCCATGTCTGGAGTGGCTAGCTGTCCCATCTTAGTGGAAGCTACAAAGCCCACGGAGTGTGCAGTGGGAGATCTGCTCCCTCCCTCCCTCCCTCCCTCCCTCCCTCCCACACCGTTCTAGCTGCATTCGCCTGGCTTCCTGCAAGAAGACAGAGTCTTCGAAAACAGCCTACATATTTCTTCTGGGACTCCCATATTCTAGAATTCTCTTTTGTCTTAGCTCCTTATTCATTCACAGGACACTGTAAGCAGAGCAGACTCTCCCGGGAAGGCTTTTAAACAAGCTAAAATTAAACAGACAGCTACGCGACAGTTTCTTTTTCTTTTTCTTTGCTTTTTTTATTTTCTTTTTAAAATTTTCCCAGGCAGAATAACCGTCCCTTCCTCTCCCTTCTCCTCCACTTTGGTTATTACTCTAAAATTGGACTTATCACATTTTAGTATTCCTCTTCATATCCAGATTAAGTACCTTCTGGAAAACAGGAAGTCTTATTCAGTTCCGTAATGTCCTAACACAAGCCTTTAATCCCAGCACTAGGGAGATAGAGGCAGGTGGATGTCTGGGAGTTCAAGGCCAGTCTGGTTTACAGAGTGAATTCCAGGATAGCCAAGATTTTACAGAAAAATCCTGTCTTGAAAAAACAAGAAACAAAAAAAGGATTTTTTTTAACACATATATTAAATGACATGTTTACTAGTGCCAGGCATAGTGGCTCATGCCTATAACCCCAGCATTCAGGAAGAAGATGCAGATGGATCTCTGAGTTCAAGACCAGGATGGTCTACAAATTGAGGACAATCAGGACTGTTAAAAAAAAAAAAAACCAAAGGAATGAACAAGAGAGAGAGAGAGAGAGAGAGAGAGAGAGAGAGAGAGAGAGACTATACAATTGAATGAAGATAACCCTTCACAGGTAATAAAATATATTTGAATAATGCTAATAAAAGGTATTAACAAGCCAGGTGTGGTGGCGCATGCCTGTAATTCCAGCACTTGTGAAGCAGGCAGATTTCTGAGTTGGAGGCCAGCCTGGTCTACAGAGTGAGTTCCAGGACAGCCAGGGCTATACAGAGAAACCCTGTCTCGAAAAAACAAAACAAAATAAAACAAAACAAAACAAAAAAGAAAGTGGCGAAGGCTTGGATTGTGTTTCTGCTTTGAATGCACTGAATATTAAAACTGAAGAGATGAGCCGGGCGTGGTGGCACACGCCTGTAATCCCAGCACATAGGAGGCAGAGGCAGGCAGATTTCTGAGTTCAAGGCCAGCCTGGTCTACAGAGTGAGTTCCAGGACAGCCAGGACCACACAGAGAAACCCTGTCTTGAAAAACCAACCAACCAAACAAACAAACAAAAACAACAACAAATCCAAAAGGTATTAACTTTTTTATAATGTCTTTATTGTACTTAAGTTATGCCTACATATTTAAGACATTAAGTTTTATATTGGTAATTTTATATAGCTATAGGATACATTTACAGGGGGTGGGGAGGTGACAGCTGATCAGCTAAGATCACTTGCTGCTCTTGCAAAGGACCTGGGTTCAATTTACAGCACCAACATGGCAGCTCACAACCATCTAGACTTTGAGTGCCCGGAGATCTGATGGCTTCTTCTGGCCTTTCTGTACATAAAGCATGGACATGATGCACATACATATATAGAAGCAAAATACTCATACACATAAATAAAAATAAAGAATTTTTTGCAAGAAAAATGTATAATCTACTATTTGAGACTATAGTGCCTATGCTCATGGGTCTTTGGGGAGGGGCATGTTTACCGTAGCCTTAAGGACAAGGTCCATGGGACTGTCATAGAATCTGTATTGACGTCCAGAGAGAAATTAAGGATCATGGAGATCTATATGTACATATGACCAAGTCAACTCAGCCAGTCAACAGGGTCTCTGGCACAGAAGTGAGGATTAAAAAGAAAAAAGGCAATTAGACAAAACTGTAGCATGACCCCAGTCAATTCTGAGACTGAGGGCAGGTTTTTTTTTCCAATCGGCTTTTATAGCATTTTAACTACATGCAGGTATTAAGGGTAAGTAGTGCAATGAGGAATTAAGCAAGACAATAGTCAAGGAACAAGCAAGACAATAAACACAAAGTTCCATGATCACTCTGGTGATCACTGTTTCTAAAGATGATCAAGATATCTGAACCTACTTCTTTGCTCTACCCTAAAATCAGATTCTTGCCTGGGCTTAATTCTTTGTCATGCCCTAATGTCAGTTTCCTGCCACATCTCCCCTGCTTTTTATTTAATAAATAAGACTGAGCCTGTCTTAGGTTGCACTGACGAAAATGCCTTCATTACCCATCTTCAAGGACATGCGCAGCTTGTTTGTGTTTATTTGAACAAACAGGACCTTTTAGTGTTTGTTATAAACAAACATAGCCTTTTGGCGCTTGCCTTTGTCTTAGGTTGGTAAGGCTCTGTGCAGATTCTTATCCATCCTTGGCTTGCCAGCCTGTTAAATTAATAACTCTTTCTGGGGGCTCATATTTAGTCTCAATCCATGTACTTTAGCCATCGACACGTTGATGTTGTTAAAGACAAGCTTTAACACGATGGGCGGGAATAAAAGTATTCCCAGGACAAGAAGGGCTAGCATGATCAAGTCATCTATGCCATTCTTGAAGCTTGACCAAGATGGAAATACTGACCTCAGGCCATGAATAATTTTATCAGCAATATCTGCAGCAGCAAAGCTCAACAGAACAGCATTCTTTACATTCATAATCTCACTATGCAAAGTTAAATATCCAGAGAGGTGTTGGAATTATGCCAAACACACTGTAAGTGTCTTTAAACTTTTACCCAATTATATTGACTATCATTGTATATTTTAGAAGTAACACAAATCCATTGGTATTTAGTATGACATTTGAGATGGCTCCTTACTTTTAAACTCTGAACCTACTCTCCAATAATTTGTATAGTATCATAAAGAGCATCAATACATTGTTCCAAACGCCTATCTAAATCCTCTTGAATACTCAGAACATTAGTAACAGTTTTTGCTAAATGATTAACAAAAGTAGCTGTCTTAACCTCTTGTGTCAAAGCTAGCTATTAACTTAATTGAAGCTGCTATATCAGCAATAATCAAGCCCACTACCCTCTTTTTTTTGTTTTGTTTCGTTTTTTGTTTTTGTTTTTTTGGAGACAGGGTTTCTCCGTCTGTCCTGGAACTCACTCTGTAGACCAGGCTGGCCTCAAACTCAGAAATCCACCTGCCTCTGCCTCCCAAGTGCTGGGATTACAGGCGTGTGCCACCACTGCCCGGCTCCTACTACCCTCTTGCTTCTACTTAAAGCCTGACTCACTTCATCCAGTACTTGCAAGTTTTTCAGAATACCAAGGACCTGTAATATTCACAGGCAATAAAACAAAAGCTACGTGATAGACCACCATAACGGACATGACAGGTTTCAATGCATAAACACAATTAGAAAGTATACAATCAATACAACTTACACTGAATACTGTAGAAGAAACAAAAGTAATTTTGACATGACCAATTAATAAAAGATTAAGAGCCTTAACATATACACCAACACTTGCTTGAAACCCAGATCCTATCCCAATTTTATCCACTGCAAATTTAACTTCATACAAGGCAGTGGTCAATTTTCAAATATGTCTCCGAAAATGTCCAGAACCAGTCTTCCATGGTTCTGTCATTTCCATTATTGGATTTAATTCTAGACCAGTCCATGATTGAGTCAGACTAACTGGTTGCATAAAAGGATAAAGACGAGTCATTATAATAACTTCTCTTTGATTAATTTTTTGAAGGCAGTTTCCACATTCTCCATGTTCTCTGTTCCATAAGGTCTAAAAGCTTGATGCAAGGCAGCTTGTCCAGTCTGGGATATAGGCTAGCAAAGGTGGATCAAGAATGCATGTCCAATATGGCTTCCCAGTCACCATTGTCAGGGAACTCAACAAGCTCCTGGGTCAGCATCATTCTTTGTCCCAGCATCAGCATGTCTCACCAATCACTTTGGCAGCTACCACGCTCCTTCAGCATCCTGAGGAAAAAACATAAACATTCCCTCTTCCCCATATTAAATACCTGATCAGAACCATGCTGTATGACAGTATGTGGATCCTTCCATTTCACCTAGGCATAAGAATGCCTAGTTGTAGGGTGCCATAGACAATCAGCAGAGAGTTCCTTGGCATCCAAATTTTTTAAAAATTTAAAATAAAAAGAACATGATTTAAATAATTGTGTGGTGTATGGGGATATAACTCCCCCTTTTTATTTTATGAAGATATTGTTTTAAAGTTCCACAATACCTGTTTCTCAATACTTTGTCCTTGAGGATTATAAGGAATCCCAGTAATATGGGTAATATTAAAGTGTTGTCAAAACATCTCAAATGCTTGACTGTAATAGCCAGTTCTATTATTTGTTTTAATCTAATTTGGAACACCAAGCATAGAAAAATAATGCAGGCAATGACTAATTACATTTTTAGTTGCTTCTCCTGTTAAAGCAGTTGCAACTAGAATGCCTGAAAAGATGTCAATAGTCACATGTACATATTTTAATTTTCCAAAATCAGAAATATGAGTATCCATTTGCAATAATTGATTAGATATAAGTCCTCAAGAGTTAACACCATTATGTGGTACAGGAAGAAACTGAGAACAATGAGATCAAGTCTTAAAAATTTGACTTGAAAATTCCCTAGAAATACCAAATTATTGTCTCAAGCTTTTACTATTTTGATGATGTAAAGAATGAGACTGTATGGCCAATTGTTCCTGTGTAAGGCCTATAATCTGCCTGGGATACAAAATTCCTGTGGCATTGCCTTAACCAATCTCGTCCAGGCAATCTAGGATGAGTTCTTAAATGTCCAAAGACAGTCTTTTAAAGGAGCAGTACTTTCTCTTAACTTGAGTTATATTTACATAACTAATTGCAAAATTTGAGAATTAGCAGTATCTGAAAGGGGAATAATGTCAAGTAATTGTAAAGCCTGAGCTATATATTGACCATCGGTATACAAATTAAAAGCTTGTTTTAGCCGGGCGTTGGTGGCACATGCCTTTAATCCCAGCACTTGGGAGGCAGAGGCAGGTGGATTTCTGAGTTCGAGGCCAACCTGGTCTACAGAGTGAGTTCCAGTACAGCCAGGGCTACACAGAGAAACCCTGTCTCAAAAAACCAAAAAAAAAAAAAAAAAAAAAAAAGTAAAAGCTTGTTTTTTCAGCACTTCAAAAAACAGCCCCTACAGTAATTCAGTTCAATTATTTGTGCTGAAGCAGGTGGAAACTCAAGAGAACGAACCTGTGATCCAATCACATATTCTGCCTTCACATTAGATGAGCCATCAGTAAATACAGTAAGCACACTCTCTATGTGTAAAGTTACAGAGCATACAAAAGTATGCGTAGAGCCAAAGTGTAAAAGCTTGTCTTTTAGATAATGATTATCAATTTTGTCTAAAAATTTTGCACATTCAATAGGTCAAATATCAGTATTTTGTAACAACCAATATAATTGCTGTTTGGAATAAGGAATAAATGTCTCATCAGGTTCTTTCCCAAAATATTTCTATGATTTTATCCTACAATTCTATATTAACACAGCAACAGCCTCATAATAGGGTGTTAAAAACTTTCTTTGGAGATGAAGAAAGATAAATTCACATTAATGCTCCCTTGCCAAAGGTGAGGTCTTAGCCAATTAACATCTCCTAAAATCTTTTGAAAATAATTTGAAGTAAGTAAATCATGTTTCCTTTCTTGAATTTTCTGTGCCATGATTTTCTGGGATATAACTAAGGCCTCAAGTATTGAAAGGGACATTGCCTTTGAATCTTTTCTGAAGCAACAACTACTCTAAAATTTCTAAAGCCCATTGTATAAGAGCCTGCAATAAAACTGCATGAATAATACACACTGAAAGATTCAAAGTCCTAGTTTCTTGTGTTGAAGCAGAGACAAAAAAATTTTTTTTCTCATATAAGGTAAGGCCATTCCTTGAGGCAAAACTTTCCAATGATTACAAGCTCACTAGAAGCAAACCCTTTAACAATTATCAGGATACAAAGGAAAAAAACAACCCTTCAAATCTATAATAATTCTATATGGAGTAGGCAAGCCAGATTTTTAATGTCTTTCCAAGTTCCACAGCCTCATTAACTGTTCATAGATCTTAAAGTTTGAATTTTATTTTGAACACCGGAATAGATCTGTAAAAATGCTGTAAAAAAAAAAATTTTTTAAAGGCGTGAAACTTCCTAGGCAGATTTGCAAGACAAAAGCAGTGCCACAAAAACCTGGATGTGGTGGCTCTGAGCTTGCATTAATTCAAATGTAAATATTTCTTTTTGTATGGCCAAAGGACCACAGCTAGCTTCATTAGTGTTTTCATAAGACAATTGTATAACAAAAGGAACCCCTGCTTAGGGGCCTCCAAAAATTGTACTAGCTGTTTTTAATAGTCTATCTACAAATTCCTGAAACAGTTCATCAGGAGTTTGATACCAAATAAATTTCCAGTGTGATCTCCTTTCTAATATTAGGGGCTTAAATTTTGCTTCAACTACTGTATCCAATAAAATTTATGTAAAAGGTGCAGCAGGCCCATACTGACTCTTTTTAGCTTTTATTGCTCTTGGTTTTGTTTTGTTTTGATTTGGTTCAGGTTTTGGTTTTTTTTTTTTTTAAGACAGAGTTTCTCTGTATATCCCTGGTTATCCTGGAACTCACTGTGTAGACCAGGCTGGCCTAGAACTCAGAAATCTGCCTGCCTCTGACTCTAAGTGCTGAGATTAAAGGCATGTGCCACCACTGCCTGGTAACTTTTATTACTCTTGAAATCATCCTAATTACAAAATATGGGTGAATTAAGAATCCTGAGTTTGTGATGGAACTGCAAACTGCAGTCAATGGAATATTGGCAGTTTGACTGTAATTCTTGAGTTTCTTTTGCAATACTGGTGGAGCATAACCACAAGTTTGGGAAGCAAAACCCAATTTTAAACAATCCATTCTCTTTTAAATCAATACCTAAAGCATTACTTTCATGTTACAAAGTTACAAAGTTTGACTGTCAGTTCTTATATATGAATACTTGACAGTGAAACTTTTAATAGAGACATTGTTTTAAATCTTAATCCTTATAAGTCTAATTTCTAGGGTAAGAATTACATAAGATATTATCCCAGTTTAGAAGTATCTTTTGATGCCTGATTTCCTGGGCTGGTTCATGCCATGTGTTGTTTAAAAAGACTCCAACCCTGAGTTACCAGTTTTAAACTAACTTTCTTTACCAATGTTACACTTTTTAACTTACAAGCCAAAACTCTATAAACAAGACATGCAGGACATATTTATACCTTTAAGATCAGTCAGAAACAGCCAGGCGGTGGTGGCGCACGACTGTAATCCCAGCACTTGGGAGGCAGAGGCAGGCGGATTTCTGAGTTCGAGGCCAGCCTGGTCTACAGAGTGAGTTCCAGGACAGCCGGGGCTACACAGAGAAACCCTGTCTCAATAAATAAATAGATAAATAGATAAATAAATAAATAAATAAATAAATAAATAGATCAGTCAGAAACAAAATGAAGTGGCTACACAAATCCTATAAATTTAGAACAAACAAAATTTTTACTTTTTCTAGCTATAATTTCAAGAGAAAAAGCACTTTGAACCCAATAATCACAATCGCAGAGATTTTTCTTGGAAAAACGACAATCGTTTTATTTGCCCTAGAACTTAAGAAGTGGCTGGCCCTTTTAAGATCAGCTTGTACAGAGATGCTCCTGGCAGGGATGCTTCAGCTATGCTAGACTCCTAACTACAGGTGCAGGTCTCCAAAGGCTAATTGAGATTGATTGATATTTACTTATTTACATGTGTGTGTGTGTGTGTGTGTGTGTGTGTGTGTTGTGTATGAAACAAGTTAAAGCTAAATCAAGGGGTGAACAACCAGCAGATAAAGTTTTAACCATTTTTTCTTTTCAACATGAAACACAGAACAACATTCAAACATAAAACAAAATGAAAGCACAGACATAACATAAAACAGTCAGTTTTGATGGACATGGATAGACTGTTGTGCCAAGGACAGACCATAGACAGAGAGGGAAGAGAATTTAATATCCCAAAGGAACCCAGATATCTTACCTAGGGGACCCAGAACCAGATCTAAGCATTTCTCCAGTAGGAACCAAAGAGGAGGTAGGACATCTCCCAACCTCCTCCTGTCCCTAGGAGAGCTCTGAAACAGCTTATGTTCATTTTCCTTCTCTTTCGCCAAAGTTTCCCAGATAGTCAGGGAGGACTGCTTTTCTTAAACCCATTTTCTCATGTCTAGGGTGTAAACTGTCTCTTGTCAGGGTCCAAAGACTAAAACCACCTATGAGAATTACCTTCACCTCTCTAGACTTTAGCATAACTCAAAACACGTACACAAAACACATTTTACCATTACCTTGTCCTATAAGGTTTTTTCACCACTGGCTCAAATCTTCCTTACTTTACTTTGTGTGTGCTTCCAATATCTGTGGTGTCCATCCTTGTACCCTGTTTCCTGGAGCTCCACCATTGAGGCTCCATCTGACCAAGCCCACTCAGTTAGTCAACAGGGTCTCCAGCACAGGAGTGAGGATTAAAAAGAAAAAAGACAATTAGCCAACACTGTAGCATGACCCTAGTCAATTCTGAGACTGAGAGCAGGTTTATTTTTTTCAATCTGCTTTTATAGCATTTTAACTACATGCAGGTATTAAGCGTGAGTAGCACAATGAGGAATCAAGCAAGACAATAGTCAAGGAACAAGCAAGACAATAAATACAAAATCCCATGATCACTGAAGTGATTGCTGTTTCTGAGAATGATCAAGATGTCTGAACCTACTTCTTTGTTCTACCCTAAAATCAGATTCCTGCCTGGACTTACTTCTCTGTCATGCCCTAATGTCAGATTCCTGCCAAGAGGCCCATTTCCTTGTCCTTGGCCAATGCCAGATTCCTGCCAAGAGGCACCCCAAAAGTTCTCCACATACATATATAGCCATCTATGTACAATAGAGTTACTTGTGGTGACCCAAATCACTATACATTAGTGAAGATCCTCTAGAGGAACAGAACTAATAGAATGTGTGTGTGTGTGTGTGTGTGTGTGTGTGTATACACACACACATACACATATTCTATTGTATAGAATATATATGTATGCATACATGCATACATATATATGACACTAAATCCCATATATATTCATATATATATATATATATATATATATATATATATATATATGATTTTGTGGCATGGCTTAGAGATTGTGGTACAGCTAGTCCAACAAGAGGCTAGATGTCTCAGATTGTCTTCAGGTTATTTTAGAATCCAAAGTAAGTTCTAACACCAGTGAAGGGATGTTCTCAGCAGCATGAAATTTTCAGCAACAATGAGAACAAGCAGGCATGAAACAAAAGCTTCCTTTTTCAGCCCTGTAATGTGGGCTGTCACCAGAATGTGTGGTCCAGATTCAGTGTAACTCTTCTCACTACAAAGCTTCCAATCAAGGAAGTCCTTTACAGGTATACCCATCGCTTGGGTTTTAGTTGGTTCTCAGTATAGTCAAGTTGACAACGAAGATTAGCCATCACACACAGTTAAATTAAAGGGACCTATTTAGACCCATGAAACAATAGTTGCTACTACGTGACCATTCGTGTGGGGGCAAGCACTAGGACAATGGTTCTCAACCCCTTTGAGAGCGTTAAACAATCCTGAGAACCACTGCACAAGAGAGCTTTCAGTGGATTGTCTCAGTTTATCACAAGAGTCCTGAAATAGGAGCTGACTTAAGATTTTCCCTTTGCAGGGACAGATATTGTCACACAGCTAACAAGTTATAAACAGAACGCTCAAACAAGACTACTTGAAATGTAGCCATTTTTTTCTGGTGCCATTGCATGAGCCCATAATAAAATTCTTTAGTTAGATAGAATAGGAATATTATAATAGAGGAAATATTTGTAATCATATCCTCCTCTAATCTACCCATTGCCCCAAGAATTCATGACCAATCCAGCTGTTTCTCTATTCCCCCGCAGCTTGCCTAACTGTATCTGATGCCGCAACTTACACATCTTTACCCCCTTATTTCTCTTTTTTCTCCATCTCTTCCTGGTTTCATTTTCCTCCCAATGTATATAAAAAGGAGAAATACATTTTTGTTTTTCAACCCTTGAGAGTGTATGGTAGGCAGAGGTTCCTGTAATAAAAGACAGATTAACCAAGAGGAAAAGAGACGGCTATTGCACCATTACATGGTGTCCATGCTATGCGAGCAAAAATAGCTCTCTAAATAGTGTTTGACCACAGATCAATCTTAGCACGGTGACAAGACAAAGGAGCCAGCGGCTTCAGATCCCCACACAGGAGAACGCTGGGAAGGCGGCTGTTTCCAGAGACACCTGTGGGCACCAGACACCTGTGGGCACCAGCTCTGAGCGGCTCACAGCTCAGTCAGCAAAGACAGAACCTATATCTTATCTACGGCAAGAATTGAAGAGGGGAGAGAAAAAGACCCTTTGCTCTTGTGTTTGGCCATCGTGCAAACAGAGGGCAAGGCAGACACCCTCTTCTTAAGCTACCTCCCCCTCCATGATGCTCAGCACTTAGAGAAAATGGTCCATCCCCTCCGGATGATCTCTCACATCAATCTCTCTTCCCTTTCAGATTTTCTCTCCTTTACTTATTGTTTACTTGGACATGAGAAGTCTCGAGATGGAGTCAGGCACCCAGCATCTCTATTCCTGCCCTAAATATTGCTGTAGCGGGCTGGGCACAATTCCTATCTGCAGATTCACTCAGCCTTGCTATCCCTAACAAGGTTGCTTCATTGTCTGAACTCCTCCACCACCTGTGGTGACGACTTCCGATTTTCTCCACTCCCAAACCATCAGCCTCCTCCAACGATCTCTCTGACGACAACCTTCCTTCCCAAATCAGAGTAACAAAAGCAAAATAGATGGAAATCTCTTTACTTTCTCGCTTGCAATTTTACGTGTATTTTGGCCCTTAAGCTTCCCAGTTAAAAACCTGTACCATATGACACAGCTATGCCACTACTCAAAGAACTTGATATTCTATCACAGAGATAACTTCATTCAAGGTCGAGGAACAGCTGCATCTGGTGCAATGGTGCTATTATTAACTGTGCACACGTGTGCACAGTAGCTCACGTCATAATCCCAACACTCAAGCGACTGAGATAGACAGGGTGGTGATGCCACACGCCTTTAGTCCCAGCACTTGTGGGGCAGAGGCAGGTGGATCTCTGTGAGTTCCCGGCCACCCTGAATCTACAGAGCTAGTTCTAGGATGGTCAAGGCTACACAAAGAAATCCTGTCTCAGAAGCCACTATGACCACCACCAATAACAAAAAGAGGCTGAAGTAAGGATTGCTAAAGGTTCAAGGCCAGTTTGGGCTATAGAGTGGCCAAGCTCTTTATCTTCAAACAATATAACAGCAGGATAAACATAGTGACTCTAGAAAGTTATAATGAAGCTGAAAGGTCCTTACTACCTAACAGCATCAACAGCCATGCTAGCATCTTAGATTTGGGCACTGCAGCCTGTGCCCCAACCAAAGTTCAGCTACCCATCCTTAATAAGCCAATTTACAAAGTCCAAGTAATGTGGAAAACAGCAAGAGGAGATTTACTCAATGTAGCTATATTGAAAAGGACAATGCGGGCCAGTGAAATCTCCCTCAAGTCCATCTTTAGGGTCTTGAAGTGAGATTAAAGTTTAAATAGAGGACTTTGGCTATCCACGTCTAAGTAGACTCCACCAAGCTGTGGCCCATCCATCACTGTCTGGGGGCTTTCTGTCTCGTTCTGTATGGTGGACTGGCAAGCTGTGAGAACTCTGTGAAATCTCTTTCTGGGAGACAAGTTCCTGTCGGGCTGGCACCCTCTCCTCCCCCCAGAGTGAGACTCTGATGGTGGGGAATTCTCATTGCTCTCCTGTTTCAATAGTGTGATGGTCAGACGAAGCGACAAAGCATCTCCTTAGAATAACTTTGTTTTTGCCAGGTCTGTTTCATCAGCCCAAAGCATTCCTCTCATGTTGTGGAAATGAGGCACAAACACACCAAGATGGACATACACAATAATCTACTGCTTGTCTGCACATTTACTAGGCCATCATTGTGTTGTTACTTTAAAGCATAAATCTTCTAACCTACCATGGTTGGGGCGGGCAGCTATAACAGTCACATGAATATCTCATGTTTACCACATTTTGATGGTGTCAAGAGACCACGGTTAGTGATCTCCACCTATGTGGGTTACATAAGTCCCTTTGTGGTGTTTGCACAAAGTTGAAACTGCTTAGTGACACATTTCTTACAACATCCCTGGATGGTAAATGGCACATGACTTTACTTCTCTCTGTGCTCTAGGGCAAATGGAAGCTGGGCCAGATAAGGCAAAACATGGGGGTGTTCTAAAACACACTTAGAACAGATATGTAAAGGGTTCTCATGTCCTACTGCATAGCATGTTTATTTTTACCTTAGATTCTCAATAGCAAAGAATTTGGACCAGACTAGATGGTCATCAGCAGAAGAATGCTAATGAAAATGTGGTGTAAACACAAAATGGAATTTATTTTGTCATAAAGCAAACAACATTTGCAGAAAAATGAATGGTTTGGGATACTCTTATATGAAGTGATACAGAAAGATAAATACCATATGATGTCTCTCCTATGTGAATCTTAGCTTCTAATTTATGTAAATACATCTCTGAGCATGTAAATCTGGATAGATGGACCATAACTAGAAAGGAGACCACAAATAGGAAATAAGAGGCTGTGAGTCAGGGGATGGGGTGTAATAGCACACCCGTAACAGGAATGCTAAAGGGGACTCTTAGGGTGGAGGGGGACAAGGTAGTGGGAGTGGCCTGATGGAGAAGACTAGTGTTTGGTTTCTGTTGCTGTGGTAATCACCATGACCAATCAACTTTGGGGGAGGAAAGAGTTTCTGTCAGCCTACAGGTTGCATATAAGATGTATTATGTATGTCAAGGCAGGAGGTTGTATATAGCTTATCATGTATGTCAAGTCAGGAGCTGAAGGCAGGACCCTAGAAGGAGGTAGTGAAGCAAATGCCACAGAGGACCACTGATTACTGGCTTCTTTTCATGACTTGCCCAGCTTGCTTTCTTATACAGTCCAGAATTACTTGCTAGGGGTGGTACCGCCCACAGTGAGCCAGCCCCTCCCATGTCAATCATCAACCAAGGGAATCCCCCCGCCCGCCCCCAACAGTCCCTCGAATGAGATTCCTTCTTCTCAGGTGGCTCTAGTTTATGACAAGCTGACAGAAACTGACCATTGCAGGGGGAAAATCAAAGTAGAAAAGGGACATATTGGGGCCAGTGAGATGGCTCAGAGAGGAGAGACTCTTACTACCAAGAGTGATGTCTTGAGTCCGGTCCCTGCAACTTACATGGTAGAAGGAGACAAGTGACCTCCTTAAGTGGTCTTCTGACCTTCACATGTACACTATGGCACGTGTGCCTAACTTCCAAATACATACATACATACATACATACATGCATGCATACATGCATACATACATAAATCCATAATTTTAAATTAAAGAAAATGCCATATTGCAATTTATTACTTCAAGTGCTAATTTAAATAAAAGATAGCAGATTGTTGGCTAGATCAAGCGACTTCCTCACAGCTACAACCCATACACAGCAATTCCCTCCATTTTAAAAGAGTTTAAAGTTGCAGTGTGAGTATGTATGGTCAAGGACAGTTTGTGAGAGTTGGTTCTCTCTTCGAAACTGGCCTATAGGGCTACACAGTGAGACTTTGTCTCAATAAACAAACAAACACCATCTCCTCTTGGATGTCTCATTGGGACCTTAAAGTCCACATATCCCAAGATAACTCAAGACTCCTTCCTCCTCACCCCACAAACCACATCAAGTGCCAGGCCCTGCAGTCTCAATCCCACCACGGCATTTGGCCTCTGCAAAACGTTTTCTAAATGGGTTCCTATGACCTCCCTTTGTCCCCAGCTATCCATTTCTACAAACAGTGAGATATTGAAAAGCCACAAATCTGATGAGATGTTTTCCAGCCTCAAGAACGTTTGTCTTTTTTCTCAAAGTCAGGAACTCGGGTTGAAGCCTGTAGCCTGGACAGGGTCTGTGGGTCTTTTCTTTTTTCACCTCTGTTGCTGGCCTCTTTTCTTTCTCTAGCAATATCAGTGCCATATTGGTCTGTATATATTTTTTAATATAAAAAAATGAAAACTTCTTCATTAGACAGTATGCGGGCATCCTATTCCACATAGGAATGGAAAGGTATTACAGGTTCTCTAAGGTCTGAAAAAAAAGACTGGCGGCATTTCTACACATTTCAGGAAGATGTCTCTAAAGTGAAGGGACACACCAAATGTACCAAAAATTCACACCCCTTGCCATGACATCACCAAGATCATTCTGTCTGAAAGGCCAATCAGAATGTCCAGGAACTTTGTTTTGTTCCAAAGAAGCAAAGGAAGGAGACTTTTCATGAGACAATTCACACAAAAGTCAGTTATAACCGCTCACCAAAACCCTACCACAAGCATGCTATTCGTTGTTGTTGTTGTTGTTGTTGTTTGAGACAGGGTTTCTCTGTATAGCCCTGGCTGTCCTGGAACTCACTCTGTAGACCAGGCTGGCCTCGAACTCAGAAATCCGCCTGCCTCTGCCTCCCAGAGTGCTGGGATTACAGGCGTGAGCCACCACCACCTGGCAAGCATGCTATTCTTAAAAGGGAAATCCAGGAAAGTAAAGATAAAGCTATCTCTCATCAGACGGAGAGCCAGCATAGAGACACTACTGAGCTGACCTAATAGACAAAGAATGTTGAAGGAATTAGAAGAGGGCCTGGAGAGGTGGTTGAGGGTGCTTGCTCTGCCATCTTGAGGAGAGGCATTCTGATCACCAGCACCCACATGACCAGCTGGGCATCATGTGAACCATTGTGACCCCAACCCCCGAGGAGGGCAATGGGAATCGCTGGGGTTTATTGCTTTCCAGCCTGGCTGATCCCCAAGAATAGGGAGAGATTCTACAGTCAAGGAATAAGTGGAAAGTGATGGAGATGAGCCCTGGTGCTTTCTTCTAGGCTTTGTGCAAAGGCTCGGGTGTCTGTGAGTATACTCACTCACGTATACACACACACACATGCACACATGGACAGGATAATAAAACACATTTTTAAAAGAATTAGATTTTAAAAAGGAATCTTTTTTTTCTCACGTATTTTTTAATCATGCTTTTGGATTTTATGGTTATGGGTGTTCTACATACATGTAATGTCTGTGCACCTGGCATGCATGCCTGATGCCCAGAGGCCAGCAGATGTTGGATCCCCTGAAATTGAAGTTACAGGCAATAAGTCACCTCGTGGGTGCTGCAAATCCAAGCTGAGTCCTCTGAACACCTGAGCCACCTCTCCAGCTCCTCCTATGTAGAATTTAAAGCTATTTCCCCAGCTTATGCCTGGACTTTTAGGAATCTTTTTTTTTCCTTATTACCAGAAGAATCAAAGTAATGTCATTAGTACTACTTAGACTTATTGGTGCATTTACATTATTTATTTGCTGTAATTTTTGCTAGATTCCATTTATCTCTTCCTTGGATTAATATTTCATATGGTTGGATTACATCTTTGAGTAATCACTTAATAAATGTTCTGGAAATGGTACAAGCTGCCCGTGGTTTTCATTTTCCTTCTTGAATTATAAATACAAAGTTAAAGTAATTTCCATTGCAACTTTGCTTTGGTTAGTATTGTGTCCCTAATGAGGAATTTGGCACCAAGGAGGGTTTTCTCTTTTCCGAGTAATGCAATCTCTTCTCTCTCTTTGGGATCTCTTGTAGTTTTCCCGTTGTCTTTGAAAACATAAGAATTTCATTAGGAAATACATAATGTATGAATTTTTAAAGAATTGACACTCAAGGTGCACTTCCAGTGAGAAGATTCAAAGTGTCCTTGGTTCTTGTAAAAAACGATTTTCTAAATCGCTTTGAAAGTTTTTATCATTCAGATTGACCCTGGAGTCTTTCTTTCTGGGAAAGGAAGTTCACAAGCCGAGGTGGCAGGGACCGGAGCTCAGTTGCTCTAAGCACGTCTGTCCTTAGCCTTCACGGCTCTTTCTTCGAGCTTCTCGGTCTTCATTCAGTTTGTCCCCATCTGGGTCTCAGAAAATGACAATATTAAATTCTGGCTTCTAGCCGGGGCATCTCTGCACATATATGGGCCTTGAACAATTAGATGTAGCTTCCTTGGCAATACCTACACCATCATACCTGACATCAAGGGTTCTAAAGTTCTTCTAGCTCACTTGAAATCAGTGTGTCTTACCCATCAGAATGCAAGGGTTCAGAAAGCCGGAACCAGGTGGCCTGTGCTCGCTCAGATGGCGTGTGTCTCCGTGTTCATTGTGTGTAACACAGGAGGAAGAGTCAACTACACTGGGGAGGAGCCCGAGGGCCAGTAGCCGCCCCCTGTAACCCTCCGGGATCAGGAAGCTGCAGCTGCTAGTGTTTACACACACTGGTCAGTCCTGGGTAAGCACTGGCACTGGCACACACTGTCAACATTCGTACTCAGAGCAGAGGAAGCCTTTGCCAATTCTGAGCCTGAGCCATATGGTTTTGCCATTCTGTGACCACAGGCAGACACGCTCCGTAGTGGCCTCCCTTGGAGTCACTAACACTAGTAAACACGGGGATACACCAGAATTTCCTGTTCTAATCCTGGTGTCTGAAGTTGAACATGTGGCCTTGTACATACATGCTAAGCACAAGCCCATCTCCCAGTTTCATCCCTAGCCAGAGTATCTGGATGTAAATTATCCCTTCTTCCATGCCTTTCTTTCCTACAAAGTCCACTGAATACTCTTCCCCCTCCCCCCGCCCCCCAAGCCAGAGACTGACCGAACGATTATGTCTCAAAACTGGGTAGAGACAACTGGATACTCCCTAAAATATCTAGAAACTCAAGAAATTATTTGTTTCTTCTCCTTCTTAAGTGACTTTCCAAAAGGCTAGACATGAGTACATCTAACTGGGCTAACTTAATCACTTTAGAAATAACCAGATTGTTTTATGGAGTTGCTCAAATAAAAGGTAAACTGCAAGAAATTTCCTAGCTTTCTTATAATAATTATCAAGAAACTGAACGGGAAAAGATCCCACGGTCAAAAATCACACAATGGCCGTCCAGAGATGATTCAGGGAGGAAGAGAAGATAGAGAGGAACCCAGCGCCTTCTTTGCTTTTGTCGAGATGGAGGGTTCTTGTTGGGACTGTGGTCAACCAGCTGACTGGGTGCGGTTTACGGTACCCAAGTGGAAACTGTAGGCCCGCAAGGAAAAGAGGTTAAAATGGTGGGTGGTATGCGGCAATTTTTGTATCCTTTGGCCTTTGAGTGATTAGCAGAAGGGGTGGGGTGGGGGCACAACAGCGCCCTCTAGTGTTTCAATTCTCACACGTGACTCAGGTAAGAGGATTCTGCTCGACAGGCGACTAAGCATTGGTATGGATCTCTCAAGTTGCGATTGCTTAGCCCTTGATAGTGCCCGGTGTAGCCCCCAAGCCAGAAATGGCCAAGACCCTGACGGCTTAACAGCTCTCTAGAATTCTTTGAGTGACCAAGGTCTGCAGTTTTTCTTCTCCAGCTCTGTTCGTTTGAGACAGGGTCTGGCTGTCCTCTGTCTGCAGTGCTCCCAAGGCCCGGGGGTTAAAGGCGTACACCACCGCATCTGGCTTTTCTACCTCTTGACCGTGGTCTATGCTTTTTTTTTTTTTGGTCTTAACTCTTCATCTTCTCTCTTCTTCCACTGTGCCCTTTGTCCCCACCTGGCCATGCCCTCAGACTGTTCAGCTTTCTCTCCTCTGCAGCGGTCAAATGGCTCGGTTCTCCTCCAACTCACCAAATCAACAGAATTTCTTATAGATAACCAGAAAAGGGGAGGTGGGAGCTGCGCCAATCACAGCAAACCTCCCATGCAAATGTAGGTTTGTGTTGGCGCCCGGTCACCGTATGACCCTTTTAGTACCAGTTTCAACAGTATGGAAAGCGCGCCCCCCCCCGCCCCCCTCCCGGCTTGAGTAGACAAGGTTACAGTGTTATCCAGAGTTCACTGACTCGCTAAAACTTCTGCTGCTATGGTTTCCCACAGCTGCTCCCCTTTCCAGAGTCCGGGCAAGTAACGGCGGGTATTGGCTGCATAGCTCTTCAAAGTGTGTACGGAGCGTTCAGAGCAGCTGGTATTGGCGTGGAGGAAGTCAAGCTGGCTGTTTAGCTGAGAGTTCTTATCCTGAAGGCAGCCAGGGAAGAAAGACACAACTGCCAATTGGAGAGTTCCCAGCCCACCATATACATGGGAATGCGCATCAGAAGCTAGGGCTACCAGAATCTAAGTTATTGTGATGCTAGTGGGGATTCTAAGAGATTTTTTTTTTTTTTTTTTTTTTTTTTTTTTTTGGTTTTTTGGTTTTTCGAGACAGGGTTTCTCTGTGTAGCCCTGGCTGTCCTGGAACTCACTCTGTAGACCAGGCTGGCCTCGAACTCAGAAATCCACCTGCCTCTGCCTCCCAAGTGCTGGGATTACAGGCGTGCACCACCACGCCCGGCTGAGATTTTTTTTTTAACAGTGAGTAATGCTGACACCTGCCCAGTGCCCAGAGAGAGGTGGGCCCCTCCATCCCAGCCCACCTAGCGTCTTCTGCAAACATTCAACCATGTACTGGGTGACTGCCAGCCAGAGGCACTGCTTGTTTTTTGACAGGTCCCATGGTGTTCAGCATGATTCTGGAACTTGTGGTAAATGCAAATTCTGGGGCTTTATCTAAGAGTCAGGATGCCTGGGAGTGGATAGGTGAGGAAAGACCCCCCTGATGTGCCTCTAGCTGCGGGGGTGGTCCTGATGTATCCTCAATCTTCATTAATCCCCATTAGAAACTTAGCCAATTAATCTAGTTTTAGAAATTTAGACAAGTAGTTTGTATAAATCTTATTGTGAATATGAAATGACTTGGGCCTAGTAGCACAGGCTTGTTATCCCTGGTATTTTGGAGCCTGAGGCAGGAGGATTGCAAGTTTAAGGCCTGTCTGGGTTACACAGTGAGACCAAGAGTAGACTGGCCAGTTGGATATGACCCTGACCCCAACTCTTTTAAAACTCTTTTAAAAATCTTTAAAAGGGGCTTTGGATATGTCTCAGTGGTAGAGTGCTTTCCCCCATTGTACACAGGCCGTCAGTACAATCTCTAGGACTTAAAAAAAAAAAAAGGAAATAGAATAAAAGGCAGCCCTGACAATGCTTTAGATCCGAAGCTTCCACACTGTAGAGTCAGCCAGCTACACAGACAGGAAACATTCAAGAAAAAAAAAAAAAAAAAAACATTCTGTCTGGACTGACCATGTGCAGACTTCTGGTCATTGTTTCCTGAACCAGACAGGGTGGTGACTATTTACACAACATTCTAAGTGACTTCAAAATGATTTAAAGTGTACAGGTAACAACAGTACTTGTGGGTAGAAATAGAAGGATGTTCAGTTAGAGGCTAGCCTGGCCTACAGAGCAGGCCCCTGCCTCCACACTGAAGAGAATATGTAGGTGAATACTAGAACTGTTTCATCTTAGTGCACAGACAGGTGTAAACGTCCCAGTTGTGACTTGCATGAGCAAGTTGCTCTTCTCTTGCTCTGAGACTTTCGGAGAGCAGCATATGACGAAATCTTCGCGTTCTCCCTCCTCTGAGCCAGCCCAAGAAC